>OY747701.1:60324995-60612495 GCA_963556495.2 Valencia hispanica
TCTCTCATCCAAGAGGCGTCTTGGGTTCTGTAAACTGGATTAGGAGCATCAGATTTATAAGTCTACAGTTGGTGTCATCAAAGCTCTCTAAATGTGTCATGTTTAGTGGTTTTAAGGAGGACCCAAACGCAGCAGAGTAAAATGAAAGATGATTTAATTACAATAAGAAAAACAAGGAACATGAACTTACAGAACTAAGGAGACCAGAAACTGCAGCGACGGGGAAAAAACAGGAACCGGACAAGAAAGAATGACGACAAACCAGCGAGTAGTGACAGTCAGAGGAAGGCTTAAGTATACTGAGGAGGTGTGTAAGTGGCAGGGAGAAGACTAAGGGCTAATTAGGAGAAGCAGTTGCAGGTGAGAGGGAGAGAGAAGGTGGAAACAATCAGTAGCTGGGACAGAAGGCAGAATGGCTAGGGAAACTGAGAGGAAGACCAAGAGCAAAACATAAGGTTGAACAGAGGACTGTACGAGAGGAATAAGGACTAACTATAAGCCTAACTTGGGAGCATAAGAGTGAAGAAAACAGAAATGAGGAAATAAACCTACAAGGAAGAATTCTTGAAAGAGGGACTAGAAAGAGGAATTAAATATAACAGAACTAACTGGGACTAATAATGGAGAAGTCTAAATAGGAACTTAAGAAAATAAATAAGGGATGAACACAGACATGAGTAACCAAACGTAAGAGCACCAGAGGGTGAAAGAATGTAGTGGAAGGAAAAACTCAAACTCAAAGCCCAAACACCCAAACATCTAAGGAACCTAACAAAATGAGGCTATCGTTATTCCTAACGAGGCTATCAGGGTTAGGAGTAAAAGAGACGAAGCGTTTTCAAGACAAGAAAAGTCCAGTAGCCTTCATTTAAACAAGATGATTAAGTCCTGGATGACTGAGAAGCTACACCAACGTAAATATTCTGTCTGCTGTCCTGACAGACCTAAGATGAAGGACTTTTTAGATCTCGTTGACTCTTTCAGTCTGTCTCAGCTAGTGAAAGGACCCATGCATGAGCGTGCAACACACACAGGACTTGGTCCTCTCTCATGGGGCGAAGCATCCATTTCCTTAACATAAAAAACATGTTTTCCTCTTTCCTTATCTGTGCACATTGCACATATTACACATGTTAACGCTTGAATAATAATGTTTATACAACCTTAAAAATGCTTCATCAAGACTGCTGAGCAGGGGTGTCTCTAGGACGTTTTTAAAGAGGGCTAAATGGGGGCCAGTGATGATCTTGGGGTGTCACGCCAAAAATAATAGCAGGGCTGTGATACAAAGGGGGCGGGGCCTAGACTAGACAGACATGAGACTCACAAAATGAAGGTCAAAGATTGATGTAAACACATCAATAATTTGACTGATTAAATCTATTTGTCTTAATTGATCATTCATTAAAAATGTAATCTACACAAGAAGCTGCTGCAGAAAGCAGAGCGGGATTCAGATCACAGAGTAATGACCGACTCAGGTCACGTTTTGACTGATTTATAGAATAAATCATTATTCACTGCAGCTCTAGAATGTAATAGTGTACATCTGCATTAAAAACTTTTTATTTGGAATAAATTTAAGGAACAAAAATGTGAAAAAACACACTATACATGTAAAACAATACATACTACATACCCCCAGGTTAGGCAAGCATCCTATATTGGCGTTTTTCCTAAAAACTCACTATTTCTCCCCGGCTTTTCACTCATAAACTCTGCTTCTGTATTTAGTCTCATTTAGGCCATCCTTCCTTGCACCTCTGATGTTCAGTTTTCAACATGTATGCTAGTTAGTTAATTAGTTTATTTGAAAAAGGACTGTGCTCATCAATAAACATGCAGTACTATTACTTAATGTAAATGTGCCAGATTTAGCCATAGGCTCCTTTCCATTCGTAGTCCTTATGCAAACTTACCAAAATACAATACAGTCACAGAAATATATCAGTAAATCATTAGATAAAAGCACATTCCCCTAATCATCCCACCATGCCTGGTTTGTTTTTCTTTTTTTTACTCCTTGTTTTTATTGTTAATTATGGTTTGTGTGCTTTTCCTTTGCCAATATGTTTTATTTTATTTATGTAAAGCACTTTGGTCGTTGCAATTAGCGTGTTAAAAGCGCTTTACAAATAAATTGGTATTAAATTGGTCTGGTACATTTTCATAACTACTGAGCTACCTGTGTTGTGTTTTTAATAGTTCATGAATCTTCCATATAAAAAAATAAACGAAAAAATTAAACTTTCCCAATCCCTGAAGGCAACATTGGACTCGTCCTCATCTTTAGTTTATAAGCTCCCGGAGAGGCGGGGCGACATGTCATCCTTATCAGACACCGAGCTGCTGCTGCTGCTGCTGCTGATGATGATGATGGTGGAGCTCAGCCGGTTTGTTGTGTAAGCTCTGCACAGGGAGGAGGAAGAGGAGGAGGAAGAGGAAGAGGAGGACTTTTACCTTAACGGTGAGTGAGCTTTATTATCCGAAGTTGGCTTCCGATTCGAGCTGCACTAAAGGGCTGCTCCGCTGTTTTTGTGGACCGCTTTGTTGTAAACGACACCAGTGAAACAGGAAATAAATTACTCCACACGTATAACTATTTTATTAACTGCAGCGTGTGATCCTGTTAATCTATATATATATATATTTATATATATATATATATATATATATATATATATATATATATATATATATATAAAAAAAGCATATTAATGGTATGTTTTGCTGGTAGATCATCTAATATTTGGTTTTGCTTGAAAACGCTTAGAAAAGTAAAACCTGTTTTAGATGCGTTTTTGACATTTAGACAACCTCGACTGGATAAGCTACATTATTAATCAGTTTAAAAATAAAAATCTTTCAAATCTAGATCATGCAAATGAAAAATGTAACTGGATTATGGGGCTGCAGAGAGAATCAGTGAACTAAGCCGGCTGCTTAGGGCCCCCAAACCATCAGGGGCCTCCTATAAATGGTTGAATTTCAATACAGACCATAGATCTAAAACTGGTAGATTTGTTTATTGATCAATTTAATTTAATTAGGTTTCCTAACATATTAGTTAAAAGATTTTACATCGTTTAAAATTCACACAGCAGATTTAAAGAACTTTGCAAAGGTATGAATAACAATATTCACTGTTTTATTGTTGCGTTACCATATAACAATCTGATGCTAACCTCGGAAATCTGGATTTAAAGCCATATTCCGCAACTTTCATGATATTTGCTCTCTGTCGCCCTCTTCAGGCTTGCCGCGCAACATCACTGTCGTAGAATCAAATCTCTCTGTCGCTCATAAGAGGCATGTTTCAGTGGCTGCTTTCCAAATCGCTTGTCCAAACAACAAACAAGCGCCGTTTCAGTTCGCAAAACAATCGGAATAATTTAGAGTAAAGATCTCACAGCTAGGTATTCAGTTTGTGGGGGAGGTCGGGGTAATTAGAAAAACAGTGAGATTAGATACAGAGAACGTCTAAGCGCCACGCAGCAAACACCTCCCGACACTAGAATCAGCCGACATCTTTAGGTGTTTTAGGAAAAAATCAAAAGACAAAAATATAAATCACTAGCTTGACAAAACCAAAAGAAAAAAGTTTGACTTATATACTAAAATACAGCGACTACGCCGGAGTTTGCAGCTTTATCTACAGAACCGAGTCTTACACGTTAGCATCACATTAGCCTCTAGATGGCTAACGGAGATCGACTCGGTTGTGTTATTCACATTACTACTGTAAGGCATACCGTGCAAACTATGTTCATCCACCTCCACACATTGAATAAATAGCTTTCTCGGGACTGTATAACAACATCATGCCATACAAATGGAACGCACCATAAGAGTTTCTTAACAGAAAGGTGGTGCCCCGAATCAAATTCTGCTTAAGGCCCTATAAGATCTTGGGCCGGCCCTGGTTAGAGAAAATAAGTAAAAGTAAACGATAAGAGTCATTTTAAAAAAAAGTTACATTTACATATCCCAAAATTTACTTTTGTAATCATAATTTAACATCTATAAAATTCCTGTGTTCTTACAAATAAACAGATTTTTTTTTCTTTAACCACCTCCTAGATTTTGAGCCAGAACCGAGAATAAATCCATAATCTTTTAAAAAGGATTATCTGACTAACCCGAACCCTTGAGCACACCGATGTTATGCTAGTCCTATAAAATGGGATTCATCAATAACATGAACCGGAGTAAAAAGAGCGGAACGGTCCTTTAACTGCAGTGACGAGTCGGAAGCTAACTTCAGCTGCGCGGCTACTAGCTGTTAGCTTGTGCTAGCTCGACTCAGCGCTGTGATGCAGCACAGAACCGGGTTAACGTTGACCCAAAAAGGTCTGCTTTCATAAGGTGGGACACTTTGGACCGGTCTGCGATCTGGTAACGTATTTTAACCCCTTTTATTTGACCTTAACTGAAAGGTGTCACCTCTCTGGTTGGCTGTTTTTTGTGTGTTCTGCCTGTTTTGATAGGAAGGAGCTAGCTAACGTTAGCAGCAGCGGAGGTTGGTTAAACTGCATTTTGGTTCCGTTGTTAACCGAACTGTCAACAAACCGGTACCGTTCCGGTTCTTAACAGAACCCGGGGAGGTTGCTAACGTCGGTGGGGCGGCGGCATGTCTGTACTGGGAACCAGTCTGCTGTGGAGCTGTCAGATTTGTGCAGCTGTCAGTAACGCTAGCATCAGGAACCCGGGTTCTGGACGCTGCTCAGCCGGGTCATGGGTTCCTACCAGAACCAGAACCGAGATGCAGATAAGTCACGGTGGTTCGTTTGTGTTTGCCGAGGGGTGCTCAGCAGGTTCTGAAAGTGGCGCAAATCTGTGCGAAAGTGGCGCAACAGAACCCGCGGAGAAACTGAAAACGTGAATGAAAACGCCGGATTTTTAGCGGATCAGCCGCAGCAGAAAAGCGCCCAGAGCTTCGACCTGTTACTGTTACACAATCAGCTCCTTCTCTGCGCCTCTCAACGCAGACTGGCGCTAAAACAACAGCTCTTCTCTGCGCCTCTCAACGCAGACTGGCGCTAAAACAACAGCTCTTCTCTGCGCCTCTCAACGCAGACTGGCGCTAAAACAACAGCTCTTTTCTGCGCCTTTCAACGCAGACTGGCGCTAAAACAACAGCTCTTCTCTGCGCCTCTCAACGCAGACTGGCGCTAAAACAACAGCTCTTTTCTGCGCCTTTCAACGCAGACTGGCGCTAAAAACGAGCAGAAAGCTGCGGCTGCAGGAGCCATCCTCACAAAAGGCCGCAAAAAACCCAATAACAACCAAAACAACAATCCTGAGTCATGTACAGATCAGGCATAACATTATGACCACCGACTGCATTCAGCAGCAGATCCTTTAAAGGTCTGGACACTGTGAGGTGGAACAAAATAGTTTTTTGATGTTTAGTTTTTATTAATCTTTAGGTTGATCCAAAGTGTTAATAAATCTCAGGCGTGAACATTTAGGCAGGTAAAAGTGAGGTTGTAGCTTTCTGAGGAGAATATCTATATCTGCACCATTATTGTTCCGCAATTTGATCTGTTTTAAGTGAGAAATATAGTTTCTGGATGTGTTGATGAACTTGTTGACTCTGTTCGGAGAACTGGACCCGTCGCCTCCACTGGAACCCCCCGTTTAAGAACGGCCCGTAACAATCCCGGTGTTTCTGTAAGACACAGACTTCTTCTTTAAAGCGTCTCCTAAAAACTGGGCAGGAGGTCCAACCAGCTCACCTTTAATAAGACCAGCCCATACCATGACCCCACCTCCACCTTGCTGGAGCTCTGTGGCCGTTACTGATCCACCCGCGGGACCAAGAGTCCGGTGAAAAATCCCCAGATATTCGTCCGGACGCTCCTTACCTCTGAACATCTTGGTACTTCCAGGTCCTCCAGGCAGGTTGCAGCTCTGGGCTGGAAGATGACAGCTTCCTGCTTGATTCTTCTCTAATCCTCATCGGTTAATTTACATATTTATTTGTCCTTCCTCTACACGTTTACTGTACCGCGTCCGTCTAAGACACTTTTGGGTGTTTTCGACTTTGCAGAGTCGGTTCAATCTGTTTTTCCCTCCAGAAAAGAAGCTGCCTAATATTATGCACACCTTGATGTGAAGGTGTTGACCTCCTTAGGCCACATCCTCCCTCATAGTGGTGGACGATATAACAGGTAGAAATGAAACAAATGTAGCCAAAGGTAGAGATTCTGACTATACCGGCCTACCGCTATTGCCCATTTTGATGATGTCATCAAGGAGGATAAATACTGATGTTCAGTGTTCGTCTTTATGATACATATTGCAAGTTTAAAATTTGTTGTTTTCCATTTAACGGGAAAAAAACCCTGTTGACATTGAAGCATTTTTAATTCAAATATGTTTAGCTTTATTAAATTTATAAGTAACCTGAAAAGCGGACAATTTTGAACTTTGTGTCTTTCCACAACATTTAGGTTTTCATTAATTTACAATATCTTCATCTTTATTTATGTTGCGAAAATTTTAGTGCTGCATTTTTTGGAAAAAAGATTTGATTATTTTAAAAATGCATTTTGCACAATAAATGTTCTTTAAACGGCTATCCTGAACCTTTTTGAAGTTGCTGTTCTGCTGCAATGAATCTGGAAAGTGAGAACGTTCATAAAATGTCATTTTGACATATATAAAGAAAAGAACATAATATGTCGTAATAGATATTGTTACTGCACACGCTTTAGATTATTTCGTAATATAGATTTGAGGCCACATCGCCCAGCCCTACTCCCTCATTACACAGATACACATCGCATCATATTCCCTGTGTTTAAATCAATTAAGCATTCAGGTTTATCAGCTTGGAGTTAGAAAGTATGTCTAAAATGGTCAAAATATTCATGGCCCTCGTAATTGTTCTCAGGATTTAGATCTGGGGACTTTGGAGGCCAAGTCGGCTCCTTAAACTGGTTCTTGAACCCTTTTTGTTTTGCAGCAGGGTGAATTATTCTGCTAAAAGTCAGTAGCAGGGTATAGTTAGCCAATATTCACATGCCTTTTTCCCATCCTGTGCCGTTCCAACTCCAACTTAGCTGTTAGCTAACGTCATATATGCAACTTTTAGGGATGTAGGAAAATATCGATTCGCCGATATGTCGCCATATTTTATCCCAGGATTTCGTATCGATATTCAAAAGCAATGTATAGATTTTTTTATTTTTTAGGATCTGAATGCAACCATTAATGATGACAGTATTTATTGTAGTAAAATATAAAAGTATAACTGGTAGTTTGTGGCTGTTTTTCACTTTCTTGGTTCCATATCCGACCCACAGCTTTTCTAAAGAAGGTTCTTCCTGTTATTGGGTCTGATCTTGTTCGAATAGTGAACTCATCCCTGCTATCAGGTGTCTTCCCTCAGGCTTTAAAAACAGCAGTTATTAAACCACTGCTAAAGAAGAAGAATCTGGACAACATGTTAATGCAGAACTACAGGCTGATCTCTAATCTCCCATTCATCAGTAAGATTATTGAAAAAGATGTTTCAGCAGTTAAATAGCTTCCTAATAATAACGAACCGTTTTGATGTTTTTCAGTCTGGTTTCCATGGTAACCACAGCACTGAGACTGTCCTAGTCAAAGTATTCATTGACATCTGCATAAATACAGACTGTGGTAGAACCACAGTGCTGGTTCTGTTGGACCTCAGTGTTGATCATGATATATTATTGGAACGACTGGAGAGCTGGGTCGGACTCTCTGGTACAGTACTTGGCTGGTTCGAGTCTTACCTAAAGAACAGGGACTTCTATGTTTCAAAAGGAAACTTTTCATCAGAACGAACAGAAATCACATGTGGGGTGCCCCAGGGCTCCATCCTGGGGCCCCTCTTATTTAATATCTACATGCTCCCACTAGGCAAGATTATAGCAACCAATAACATTAGCTACCATAACTATGCAGATGATACTCAGCTCTACATTACAATGTCACCAGGTAACTCTGAACCCATTCAAACCCTAAATCAATGCATTGATCAAATAAATGGATAGATGTGCCATAACTTTCTCCGGCTGAATAGAAACAAAACAGAAATTACTTTTGGACCCAAGGAGGAACGATCAACAGTCAGCACACAGCTTCAGTTAATCCAGCTAGAAACTACTGATCAGGCCTGAAATCTAGGTGTAGTGATGGACTCAGACCTGAACCTCCAGGGTCACATAAAGGTCAATAACAAGGTCAGCCTTCTATCACCTGAAGAACATTTCTAGGATTAAAGGACTGATGTCACAACAGGACCTAGAAAAACTCATCCATGCGTTTATCTTTAGTCGGATTGATTACTGCAACAGCGTCTTCACAGGTCTGCCTAAAAAGTCAATCAGACAGCTGCAGCTGATCCAGAACGCTGCTGCTCGTGTTCCTCACTAGAACCAGGAAAGTAGAGCACATCACCCCAGTTCTAAAGTCCTTACACTGGCTCCCTGTAGCTCAGAGGATAGACTTCTAAATACTTTTACTAGTTTATAAATCACTGAATGGCTTAGCACCAAAGTATGATGAAGACCTGCTGTCATGGTACCAACCACCAAGACCACTCAGGTCCTCCAACTCTAGCCTACTAAACATCCCTAGACTCAGAACTAAACATGGAGAAGCAGCTTTCAGTTTCTATGCTCCCCTTATCTGGAACAAACTTCCTGACGAGTGTAGAGCTGCTGAAACTCTGAACTACTTTAAATCGAGACTAAAAACCATCTGTTTAGAATTGCCTTCGATTAAATGCTTGATGTCATATGTATGAAATGTGTTCATGCTCTCTTGCTTTATTGATTTGTGTATCGTTTGTAATGTGTGTTTCTTTTACTTTGAATTTCCAATGTTATATTCCATGTGTTTTTTTTTTAAATCACCAAATCATGTAAAACACCTTGAATTACCTGCTGTTGAAAGTGTGCTATACAAATAAAATTGCCTTGCCAGTGGATCAACTAGATCTATAAATAAAACTGAATGTGTTAAAGTATGAAACAGGTTGGAGTGTTTAAAATGATGGGAGAGTTTTTATACAGTTAATTTCAGTTTTAAAAATCACAATATATAGTCTTATTAGAGATGTAAGAAAATATCGATACACTAATATATCACGATATTTTATTTCCCGATATTGTATCGATATAAAAAAACGTTGTTTTTGTTATTTTTTAGGATCTGAATGGAACCATTAATGATGACAATAATTTTTGTAGTAAAATTTAAAGTATGACTGGTAGTTGATGGCATTTTTCTTCGTTCCATTGGATCAACTAGATCTAGTAATAAAGTGTTAAAGTATGCAACAGGTTGGAGCGTTTAGAACGACGTGACAGTTTTTCTACAGTTAAATTCAGTTTTAAGGATCACAATATATAGTTTTACGCATAGTATCGTGTTATATCACGATATATCGTATCGTCTCCCCTGTATCGTAATACATATCGTATCACAATATTTGATTTCCCAAAATTGTATCGGTATAAAAAAACAAAAACGTTTTTGTTATTTTTTAGGATTTGAATGGAACCATTAATGATGACAGTAATTTTTGTAGTAAAATTAAAAGTATAACTGGGATTTTGTGGCTGTTTTCTTGGTTCCAGTGGATCAACTAGATCTAGTAACAAAACTGGATGTGTTAAAGTATGAAACAGTGTTTAGAATGACGGGACAGTTTCTCTACAGTTAATTTCAGTTTTAAAAATCACAATGTGTAGTCTGACTAGGGATGTAAGAAAGTATCGATACACCAACATATCACAATATTTTATTTCCCGATATTGTATCGGTATTCCAAAAAAATATTGATTTTAGTTTTTTTCTTTTTAGGATTTGAATGGAATCATTAATAAAATCACAATATATCGTCTTACTTATAGTAAAGCAATATATCGCGATATCGTATTGTCTGTATCACGATACATATTGTATTGCCAGATTTTTACCAATACACATCCCTAGCGACTTTTGATTTGTACTTTAGTTTTTTTTATTACAGATTTTTGCAAGCAAAGAAGTCATAAATCACATGACAGAAACACAGTGGATATAATTAGTTATTAGAATATGTGTGATTCAGGATGTAAGGCAAAGCGGACCAGAAAAGAACTTTTATTTATGATTTTCATTAATCGGTAATTGCTGTTTTTTCGGCCAGGGGAGGAGACTTTAGGCAGGGATGGATTTCCTCCATAACGCAGAAAACGTTCCTCTCTGCTTGCAGGACTGATGGCTCCAGAGTGACAGGCCATGGCTCTGATGATCCCCCCAGTGAAGCTGAAATGGCTGGAGCACCTGAACAGCTCGTGGATCACGGAGGACAGCGAGTCCATCGCCACGCGGGACGGCGTGTCGGCGCTCTACTCCAAGCTGCTGGCCAACAAGGAGGCGGTGCTGCTCCCCCAGCAGGTGCTGTGCCTGAAGGGCCCCCAGCTCCCAGACTTTGAGCGGGAGTCCCTCTCCAGCGACGAGCAGGAGCACTACCTGGACGCTCTGCTCGGCAGCCAGCTGGCCCTGGCCAAGATGGTCTGCTCCGACTCGCCGTTCGCCGCCGCGCTGCGCAAACGCGTGCTGGTGCTGCAGCGGGTCTTCTACGCGCTCTCCAACAAGTACCACGACAGGGGCAAGGCGAAGCAGCAGCAGCACTCCCCGGAGAGCAGCTCGGGCTCGGTCGACCCGCACTCGGTCAGCGAGCGGCCGCGCTCCAGCACCGACGCCCTCATCGAGATGGGCGTCCGCACCGGCCTCAGCCTCCTGTTCGCTCTGCTGCGCCAGAGCTGGATGACGCCCCCCCCGCCGGGCCCCGCCGGCGCCCCGGGGGGCGACGTCAACCTGTGCAACGACGTCATCCATACGGCCATCGACGTGGTCGGCTCGCTGCCGGCGCTCTCCCTGGCCAACGAGAGCAAGATCCCCCCGATGGGCCTGGACTGCCTGGCTCAGGTCACCGCCTTCCTGAAGGGGGTCACCATGCCCAACTCCGGGGCGGACATCTTGGGCCGCCGGCTGGCCTCGGAGCTGCTGCTGGGGCTGGCGTCCCAGCGGGGCTCCCTGCGCTACCTGCTGGAGTGGATCGAGATGGCGTTGGCGGCGTCGGCCGTGGTCAGCGCCATGGAGCAGGACACGGTGCTGCAGAGCCAGGAGGGCCTCATCGGGTACGACTGCTTCATGAACATCCTCATGCAGATGAGACGCTCGCTGGTGAGTCCACCTTCCTCTGGTGAGGAGGAGGAGACAATATTCATATTACCGTTAACTAGGGACGTACGAAAACATCGGGATATTTTATGTCACAATATTATATCGATATTCAAAAGCAAAAAAATCAATTTTTATTTTATATTTTTTGGGGGATTTGAATGCAACCATTAATGATGACAGTAATTTTTGTAGTAAAATTAAAATTATAACTGGTAGTTTGTGGCTGTTTTCACCTTCCTTGTTCCAGTGGATCAACTAGATCTAGTAATAAAACTGTAAATAAAACTGGAGCGAAGAAGGTGAAAACAGCCACAAACTACCAGTTATAATTTTAATTTTACTACAAAAATTCAGTAGAGGATTAGTGGAGGACAATCACACCTCCGCTAAAGATATTATGGAAGAATGAGACAGAAATACTTATAATTAAGAATTAAAATAATTATTGATTACGGATGTAAGAAAATATTGATACGCCGATATATCGCAATATTTTTTGTCACGATATTGTATCAATATTCAAACGCCAAATATCAATGTTTTTATTTAATTTTTATTTATTTCTTTAATTTAAATGGAGCCATTAATGATGAAAGTAAACTTTGTATGACTGGTAGTTTTGTGGCTGTTTCACCTTCTTTGTTCCAGTGGATCAACGAGATCTAGTAATAAAACTGGAACGAAAAAGGTGAACAGCCACCAACCACTAGTAATACTTTAAATTTTACTACAAAAATGACTTTCATCATCAATGGTTGCATTCAGATCCTAAAAAAAATATTTTTTATCGATATTTTGCTTTTGAAAAAAAAAATTGTGATATATCGGTGTAGCGATATTTTCTTACATCCGTAGTGTTAAAGTATGAAACAGGTTGGAGCGTTTAGAACGCTGTGACAGTTTTTCTAAAGTTAAATTCAGTTTTAAAAATCACAATTTATAGGCCTACTCATAGTATCGCAATATATCGTATCGCGATGCATATCAAATCGGCAGATTTTTACCAAGACACTTCGCTATCGTTAACATCTGTTTAAGATCTGTGGAGGAGAATTACACCTCCGCTAAAGATATTATGGAAGAATGAGACAGAAATACTTGAAATCAAGAATTTAGTTAAATTTTCATCAGACTGGGATGTATGTTAATGAACAATTACACAAAACAATAATTATCTTTTAAGGTTTCTCTTTCAGCAGCTCAAAGAAAAGGTGTCAAGGCTTCATTTAGGTGAGGAACAGCGTTCAAAACATCAGTTGTTTGTTAAAATTTAGAGATTTAGGGTCACAACCTGCAGGAAATAAGAGATTACTTCAACTGAGGTTCAGTTAAAGTAGGTCAAAGGTCAAATCTGATGTGTTTGGGAGCACTAATAAACTCTGGGATACTTTATGATTGGTCAGAGCGAGACCTTTTTCTCCCTGCTTTGGCTGTTAAAAAGAGCAAACAACGTTAAAGGGTTGAATCTATCTTTTAGGATTTTTTATAAGAATGGATTTAGAATCAGATTTATTTATTTTTTTCAACACAGCACCAGTCTGAGGTGTCAGAGACTCTGTATTAGGGCTGGGCAATATATTGATTTATTAATTTTTTCTATTTAGAAAGATTTAATTTTTGGAATATTGAGAACATGTTTTTGGGTTTTGTTTTTTTTTCCACCTTGGCCCGCCCGAGGCCGGCCATCTTGTTTTACAGCGTGTTTTTTTTATTTTATTTGGACTTTGAATTCAGGTCAACTCCAAGAAGGGATGATTGACGTTAAAGCAAGTAAAAAAAAAAAAAATTCTTTTTAGGAATAGAAATGGAGTAAAAACATTTTTTATTCATATCAAAAATTTCATTTGGCATTTTTCTGAAACGGTTGCATAATGTCTGAGGTTCTCAGCATTTGGAAATAAATGTTTAAATCAAAAATAACCTTATAATCTTTTCAAATGTTGCCAACGAATGTTGAATATAATAACAAAAACAATGTCTTGTTTCACATCGTGATATTTATCGATTTCGACGGATATGAAAAATATTATGGCTATAATTTTTTTTTTTTTGTTGTTGTCAGGGCTCCACCGCCGACCGCAGTCAGTGGAGGGAACCCACCAGGAGCCTCGATGGCCTCTGCTCCCTGTACGAGGCGGCGCTCTGTCTGTTCGAGGAGGTACGGACTTCAACCAGCAACTTTACACTCTATAGTCATCTTTCCAGGTCGGACTGATAAATATACAGACGCTTTCAGATCATCAGATATATTTAATATGGGATAAAGATGGCTGCCAACCTGACTGTGTGGGGGAAAAAAGAACCCAATCGTGAGCTGTTCCGACCCTGATGAGTCTTTAGCGTCTCTGTGGATGAACTTTGACCCGCTCTGCTTTCCAGAAACATCCCCACTTCAGCCACCTTGGAGGTGTTCAAGGTTATCCTAAAATACCCAAGCTGGATTTAAGTCGAGACTTTGACTAGGCCAGTCCAAAACTTCATGTTGTCCTGCTGCAGAACCAAAGTGTAATTGGGCCTAAGGTTCTGTACCGATGTTCTGTTAGAGAGAAGAATTCACGATTCCATCAATTATAGCAAGTCCTCCAGGTCCTGAAGCACCAAGGCAGTCCCAGACCATCACTCTACCACCACCGTGTCTGATTGTAGGTTCTGATGTTCTGGTTCTGAAATGCTGTTAACTTTACTCCAGATGTAACGGAACCAGAACCTCCCAGAAAGGTCCGCTTCTGTCTCTTCGGTCCACGGAATATTTCCCAGAAGGCTTCAGGATCAACAGGATGTTTTCTGGTTAATGTGAGACGCCATATTGCTATTGTTGACTCATGACCTTTGACCTTAGCTGAGGCAGTGAGGCCTGCAGAGCCTCAGATGTTGCTCTGGGTTCTTCTGGACCTCCTGGATGAGTCGTTGATGATCTTTTTGAGTAAATGGGACGGTTCTCCATGGATCATGGTTCTCCCTGAAGTTCTCCGGAGATCCAGGAGCTTAGAGATGGTTCTGGAATCCCTTCCCTTATTTTTTTTTTGTGATGTGTTGCTTCCTGAGACCCGCCTGCCGTCAGAGGTTCTGTTTGAAATTGGGTCTTTATGAAAATTTCCGCTCGTCTTTCTAAAAAGTTAAGTCACGATTGAACTTTTCCCATAGGGTCAGATTGGTGTAACGAATGAAACCTTCAGTGTTTATCCAATAATACAATTTGTTTGAAACATTTAATTGTGGTTAAAAACAGGCTAAATCTCACACCCCGTCTCACCTCTGTGTTGCCTGTGGTGTTCCAGGTGTGCCGGATGGCGTCGGACTACTCCCGCACCTGCGTCAGTCCTGACAGCATCCAGACGGGCGAGGCTCCGGTGGTCTCTGAGACCTGCGAGGTGTACGTGTGGGGCAGCAACAGCAGCCACCAGCTGGTGGAGGGCACGCAGGAGAAGATCCTGCAGCCCAAGCTGGCCGCCAGCTTCGCCGACGCCCAGACGGTACGTGGAGGAGGTGGAGACGCCCTCCGCTAATGGGTGGAGCCAGCGCAGCGTTAAGCCCAGGATAAAGGATCCTGTTAGGAGTTCAGAGATGTTGATCGTGAACTGCTGAGGCTGATGGTCATCACGGCGTCACGCCACGCCACTCAATCACTCAGCCGTTAACGCAGACGGTTTGTTTTGAGGTGAAGCTGCTGCATTAAATGGACCTGACTGTTAAAGGTGCAGCGGTCCGTTTGAGAAGCAGAGGAGGACCGGCTCTGTGGAAATCGGTTAAAATAGAGAAAATCCGACTTTTTATCCAACTACGTAGAGTGGGGCGAAAAAATGTATTTGGCAACAGATTGATCAAGTTGTCGCACTTAAAAAGATGAGAGGTTTGTAATTTTCATCAGTTACCCTTCAACTGTGGAAATCACATTGTAAGATTTTTAAAGAATTTATTTGTATAATGGTGCATAATATAAGTATTTGACCAATAACAAACGTTCACATTGGTTGTCAATGCCAGAGGTCAAAGGTCACCTGTAGATCTTCACCAGGTTCTCACACGCTGTAGCTGGTATTTTGGCCCATTCCTCCATGCAGATCTTCTCTAGAGCTGGGATGTTTTGGGACTTTCATCTCCCTCCACAGATTCTCTATAGCAGTGGTCCCCAACCCCCGGGGCGCGGAGCGGTACCGGTCCGTGGTTCATGTGGTACCGGGCCGCGGGCCACATGTAAAGAATAAGTAACTTCCAGTATTTCCGTTATATTTATTACTTGAGGGTGACCGCTGTTTTATTTTGAAAAATGACCGGATTTCCCCGTTACATAGCTCAGTCTTGACACGTCAAGAGGCGTGTATTGGTCACGTGACAGTTACCGCTAAAATGAATCCCACAAGCTAGCAAGATGGATAGAAAACAAATGTCTCTGTCGTTTCTTTGGAAAGGGGAAAAGGCCCAAGGCTCTCACTGATTGAGCGTTGTGGTGAGTTAGATTTTTCATGCACTTTGTATTTGTTTTTGTGTTAAATCTTGAATTATTAAAGGTATATTTACATGTTACCATGGTGACCAGAGAGCGTTAGAGGGCTGAGTGTTACTCGTGTTATGTTGTCTGCTCGATGTTAGGAGGACGCTGTTAATAAAGCTGCGAATACACATTGGATTTATGTCTGTTGTTATCATTTTAAAAATAACCCGTTTTTATACCGTCCGTTATCATTTGTCCGCCACACCTTAAAGGCCGGTCCGTGAAAATATTGTCTGATATTAAACCGGTCCGTGGCGAAAAAAAGGTTAGGGACCCCTGCTCTATAGGATGGAGGTCTGGAGACTGGCTAGGCCGCTCCAGGACCTTGAGATGCTTTTTACGTAGCCCCTCCTTCGTTGCCTAGGCGACGTGTTTGGGATCATTGTCATGCTGGAAGATCCAGCCACGTTTCATCTTCGATGCTCTCACTGATGGAAGGAGGTTTTAGTCCAGAATCTCACCATCCATGGCCCCATTCATCCTTTCCTTCATACGGATCAGTCGTCCTGGTCCCTTTGTAGAAAAACAGCCCCAAAGCATAATGCTTCCACCCCCATGCTTCACAGTGGGTTTTGTGTTCTTGGAATGTAACTCAGCATTCTTCCCCCTCCAAACACGGCGAGTGGCGTTTATACCAAAGAGTTTTATTTTGGTCTCATCTGATCACATGACATTCTCCCGATCCTCCTCTGGATCATCCAGATGGTCTCTGGTAAACTTTAGACGGGCCTGGACATGTGCTGGCTTAAGCAGGGGGACCTTTAGAGCGCTGCAGGATTTTAATCCATGACAACATAGTGTGTTACTATAGTAACCTGTGTTATTGTGGTCCCAGCTCTCTTCAGGTCATTGACCAGTTCCTCCTGTGTAGTTCTGGGATGTTTCCTCACCGTTCTCTAGATCATGTGTTCCCCACCAGGTGAGATCTAGCATGGAGCTCCAGGTAGAGGGAGATTAACAGTGATTCATTTTCTAATAACTGCTGCAACAGTTGATCTCTTCTCACCAAACTGCTTGCCTATTGTAGATCGGCTCATCCCAGTCTTGTGCAGAGGTTGCAGTTTGTCGGGGGGAGGGTGTAACGTCAGGATCACGAGTCTAACTCATTAGTATTCACAATATGCTTTCTTTGTGACGTAGAAGGGACTGCAGTGTGCAGCTCAGAGAGACCGATCGTTTTTCATAAAGAACAAGTTTTACACTGTTTCTCAGTGAACGGGACCTTAAAGAAGTAACAGGTCTGTGAGAGGGTAGAAGTCCTGCTTGGATGTAGGAGCTAAATACTTATTTTCTGCTCTATTATAAAAATAAATTCTTTAAAAATCATACAACATGCTGGATTTTCTTTATACATTCTGTCTCCTTTCCTTAGTGTCTTCCTGCCTTGTCTTCTCTTTTCTTTCTGCCCTTCATTCATTCTTGTCTGTTTCTGTTGTGTCCAGGTTCTGTATTTATCGGCTGAACGTTCTAGAGCTATCTGCCATAAATTCCTGGTGACGTTTTTGTATTTTACTATAAAAAAAGGCTAAAAATTAATGTGGATTTGTTTCTAGTCTGACCAGTGAAGGGACAGAAGGAGGCGCTGTGCGTTAGAGCCGAGTAAAGCTTTACAGAAGGTTTCACCTATTTTCATGGTTTCCTTTCGCTGCAGATCGAGGCGGGTCAGTACTGCACCTTTGTGATTTCCTCTGACGGCTCTGTCCGGGCCTGCGGGAAAGGCAGCTACGGCCGCCTGGGCCTGGGAGACTCAAACAACCAATCCACGCTCAAGAAGCTGACCTTCGAACCCCACCGAGCCATCAAGAAAGTGTCGTCGTCAAAGGGCTCCGACGGCCACACCCTGGCCTTCACCACCGAGGGCGAGGTCTTCAGCTGGGGCGACGGCGACTATGGAAAACTGGGACACGGGAACAGCTCGACTCAGAAATATCCGAAACTCATCCAGGGGCCGCTGCAGGGGAAGGTAGGCTTCAACCCTCCATCTCAGCCTCCTACGCGACGCTTTTAAAGTATGTGGGACGTGTAATGTTGGTGTTCAAAAGCACCCTGAGATCTGGATCTGATTATTCAGCCTTCAGCTGGTCTGTTCGTTAATTACATCCAGTGCCTTTCACTGGACAGTTCATTGATACAGACTTTTCCCCAAAAATCCCAGTCTCCACCGTCTGCTTTCCACTAGCTTGATTGATGTAGATGAGGATAAACGACAGACGTTTCCTCTCTGAAGTGGACATCTTAGAAACATTTACAGGAACTTTCTTTAGCTCGCCAGGCCCGCGGTGCTGCGCCAAGAACGCTGACAGGTCACAATATTGATAGATGCTTCCTGATGCTTTTTTTTTTTTTTTTTTACCACAACATCCCCCCCGATGGAGCTAAGAAGTTTAAAAAGTTAATTCAGTTAAATGACAACTTATAAATGTGAACTGTAAATGTAGGACAGATGGACAGAATGTCGTCTCCCCTTCATGGTAACACCAGTCTCTGCCTCTCTGCATCGGTGGTCGCCATGGACACCGATGCTCCCCCTTCTCATCTCAGAGGCCATGTACACACGTAGCCAGGTTTTTTTTTTTAAAAACGAATATTCTCACAACCTGGTGTAAAAAAAAAAAAAAAAAAACCCTCCGTCCTCACCTAACCGCATCAGTGCGTTGTTAAGCACATTCATAGACATGGCAAACCTGTAGGGGGCAGTAATTCCCCCAAATCCTATCCACTCAGAGTAACTCTCTATGTTCTAACGTCTGCATACGGCAGTAATTGGGTTTGTAAAAACAAGCAAGCAAAAAGCGCTTGGACAATCGATGATGCCGACACGTCTCTGAGGGCATAGATGCTGTCTCTGAGTAAAAGCAGGTCGCACAAGTGTTGTTGGAGCCTTTTTGTTGCGGAAAGTGACGCTGCGGAGCCGAAAACTCTGGTTATTTCTGTCCACACGCAGACGCTTAAAACAGGAGAAAACGCAAATTTTCACTTTGGCCGGAGTTTTCAGAAAAAATCCTTTTCAGTGCCACAAATCTGCGTTTTCGTGTGGATGACGGGCCAAACAGTAGAAAAATATCTCCGTTTTGTGAGATTCCCGGCTACGTGTGGACAAGGCCAGAGGTTTTTCCTCTGTTTTTCCCCCATGTATTCCTGAGTGGGGACATATTTCTCCGGGACATGATGATGGTTCATGAAGAACTTGCCTGAAGAGTCACAACCAACAGCGTGTTGAGACTCTGTGTTTCTCTGTAAAGCCAGCTAAGCTGCTGATTGGTTGCTCTTCAGTACGTCTCTGTCTGTGTTTTCTGCAACGGGGAAAATGTTTCATGATTAGAAACAAAAAGTTGTTCCAGATCAGATCAGAGCTGCTGTTACTGTTTTTTTTTTTTTTTTTAACATGACAACTCTGAATATTTTAAGCCAGTTTGGGACCATTTATACTTATGGTCCTCCTCCATATTTTCATTTCAATTCAGTTTATTTATATAGCGCCGATTCACAACAGATGTCATCTCAAGACTCTTTACAAGAAACGACATTTCAGTAGGCCTACATTTAAAATAGTAATAAAATTAAAAAGGTAAAATTATTTTTATAATTTAGAAAATTTGCTTTTGTGATTGTAATATTTTACCAAAGTCTGTAGATAATTTCCCTTTCAGACAAATTAAGGAATAACAGCTTTATGCTTGGAGCATATCATCGATCCTCCAGAAGAATGCAGATTGTTCTTTTTGTTCAAAGTGGAGGAAAACGATGTGTGTGATTGTTTTCACGTTTGTTAACACTGTGTGTGTGTGTGTCAGGTGGTCGTGTGTGTGTCTGCCGGCTATAGACACAGTGCCGCCGTCAGCGAGGACGGAGAGCTCTACACCTGGGGGGAAGGAGATTTTGGGAGATTAGGTGAGTATGTCACAATATCTGAGCTGGCTTTGCTTTTTTTTTTTTTTATCAATAAAAATATGTATTTTCCTTTTTATTATTGTGTTTTAGTTGCCGAGTTGTGTGATTTCCTATGCAAAGCTTGCTGTTAATATTTCGGTAACCCGTTTCACAGTATTTCAGAACCAAACATGGGTCTATTTGGCCCGGTTTGCATTAAAGGATTCATAACCTATTTTTACCATGGATACTCACGCTCTATTATAGTCTTTCAGGCCCTTCTAAAAAAGAAAAGTTGAAAAAAAGTGAGAGAAAAAAATAAACCCAGAGCTCCTCTGACGTTATTTCCGAAGGCATTATTGTCTCGTGAGATCTGATGCGATACTTTGTCTGTCGTGGATGGCATTGTAATAATGCAAATGAGGGGCGCGTTGATTGGCGGCATTCCAGGTCATTTGTTGTTTGCAAAGTAGCAGCCATTACCCGTGTTATCCTGAAGCTACTACTCCAGCTAGCATACATTAGCCGCATTAGCAGTTACCTGCTGTTTGTTACACACAGCAGAGCAATAAAAACACAGCCTTACTGTTTCAATTGCAGGCAAGTCTCTGATTGTTGGAATGGCCCCTTTTTCCAAACGGAGCTCGAGTTCGTACTTCGAATCGGAATTCAGTAATGGCGGCGCTCGACTGAATATGAGGGGGAGAGGAGCAGGGCGGGCTTCCTTTAGCATAGGTCTGCGATGTCCATATATGGTATATCCTGCCGCGACTTGACGTCAAGTCGGCCAGAAATTTAACATCGCGTATTTGAGTGCACATGGGCTGGTTGACGAACCCAAGGGTAAACAAACGCTTCAAACACATGCTATCGGCTTCCCGGCCAGTGTATAATCGTTAGGCAATCATAACATACATTTTTTCTCTTGGAAAAGTACAGGTCATGACACCTTTAAAAACCTTCTGGTAACTCATTCGTTCACATCCTCGGCTCCTGCTGACATAAACATGACAGTTGTGTTTAAAAATCTAGTTTTCTCACTGTTGCGTTTGGTTTGATTTTCCTGCCCCACGTTTCCACCCTCTCTGATGTCCCCCCTCCCCCCACGCAGGACACGGGGACAGCAACAGCCGTAATATTCCCACTCTGGTCAAAGACATCAGCAACGTTGGAGAGGTGTCCTGTGGAAGCTCCCATACCATCGCCCTGTCCAAGGATGGACGCACCGTTTGGTCCTTTGGAGGAGGGGACAATGGTGGGACCTGCTGAAATGTTTCACGTCTTACCAACCTTCTGAAAATTCAACCATGAACTAGTTTTCTTGCAGCTGGACATTCTCTTCGTGTTTCTGTGTGTTTTTTAAAAAAGTTTTTAATGTTAAATGTCCCGTCTGTTTGTCCTGCAGGAAAACTGGGACACGGTGACACTAACAGGGTCTACAAGCCCAAAGTGGTGGAAGCCCTGCAGGGAATGTTCATCAGGAAAGTGTGTGCAGGGAGTCAGTCGTCTCTGGCTCTAACCTCCACTGGACAGGTGGGACGGGATTTTGTTAAGAGAGGAAATGATTTCTTCTTCTGTCGGTGTTTGATGAGCTTTAGTAGCGTGTTTTACTTTGTGATTCTGAATTCTCTGGTCAATTTTAAGTTTGGTTTCAAAAGAGTTTGGTTTCTAGCCTGAAACAGTTCCCTGGGGTCTCATTTATAAAGCTTGCTTACGCACAAAATGGGGTGCGAAAACTACGTAAGCAACTTTCTATGCCAAGTTTAGGATTTATAGAAAATAACGTGGCAGAAAAATGTGCGCAACTTTAAGCACACTAAGGATCCTGCTTACGCACTTTGTGGACACAGAGGACACTGACAGCGCAGCAGGAGAGATGGCAAACATGAAAATCAAAGCCACAATTTCAAAATTGTAGAGCTCTGCGCACACAGACACACAACCAGCAGTCACCCCCCCATCCCATGTCTAAACTGAGAATAAAAATGAGAATCTGAATGAAAATATGTCGCACATAAGAATTACATCACAGTCTGTTCATATGTATTTATCTATTCAGATTATATAGAAATTGCACTTATTGGTGTATTAATTGTGTGAAGTACGAATACTGCAGCGTCCCCTGCATAATGATGCACATTGGATGCTGGCGCTTATTGTAGATCAGCCACTGGCAGCATCAGGATGGGGGACCCGATGTAGATCAGTCCTATTAGATCTATGTGCTGAACTGGACCCGGTGTTGGATCTACCGACCCGCTGGAGCCGTGCATCCCGTCCCCCGCTCTCCTTATTTATATCAGGAACGCTGCTGCATCAACGCTACGTCACTAGCAGCTCTTCCGTTTGTTTGTGACTCCAAATCAATATTTTGCAAGGATGATACTTTATAAAGGTAGACTTAAAACGCACCTTTTCTGTCAGGCTTTAAATATCTAGTTTTATTTGGTTTAATAAATTCCAGTCTTAGTGTTGCTACAAAAAGTAATCATATAGGCCCAATTGAAACTTTATTGTTCTTATCTTTTTTATTGCTTGTGCTGCTTTTATTATAACATTTTTAAATCTTTTTACTCTCTTCTTGTTTTTCTTTTTGCAACTATTTTTGTCTTTTAATGTGAAGCACTTTGGCTGCCTTTGGCTGAGTAAAGCCTTCTGCTGACTGCTGGTTGTGTGTCTGTGTGCGCAGAGCTCTACAATTTTGAAATTGTGGCTTTGATTTTCATTTTTGCCATCTCTCCTGCTGCGCTGTCGGTGTCCTCTGTGTCCACAAAGTGCGTAAGCAAGATCCTTAGTGTGCTTAAAGTTGCGCACATTTTTCTGCCACGTTTCTATAAATCCCAAACTTTGCGTAGAAAGTTGCTTACGTAGTTTTCAGACCCCGTTTTGTGCGTAAGCTTTATTAACGAGACCCCTGGTCTTTAAAGCTTAGTGAGGATTAACTGGCTCTAACCAGGTGGGTCCTCCTGTGTATCCAGGTGTATGCTTGGGGCTGCGGAGCCTGTCTGGGCTGCGGTTCCTCTGAAGCCACGGCTCTCAGGCCCAAACTGATCGAGGAGTTGGCTACGACCAGAGTGGTGGACATCTCCATAGGGGACAGCCACTGCCTAGCCCTGTCTCACGGTACTGCTCTGATCTTTGTTTTCTGACGGTGGGTGGGTTGGACCGGGTCACTCAGTGCTGCTCGAGGCCTGTTGACTCACTGTACAAATGTTAATTTGCTGACTGTGTTGTAAGAACGGTGATGTAACAGCAAACAGTCCTGTTCTAAACTCTCTGAATCCTGAAATGATTTCACGTTAATTCTCTTTACTCTCTGCCTGTTTCTATTTTCACCTGTGTCTGATGCTTGTTCCGATTACCTCCAACCAGACAACGAAGTCTACGCATGGGGCAACAACTCCATGGGCCAGTGCGGCCAGGGAAACTCCACCGGACCCATCACCAAACCCAAGAAGGTGGTCGGCCTGGACGGAGTGGCGATCCAGCAGATCTCAGCGGGGACGTCCCACAGCCTGGCCTGGACAGCTCTGCCCAGAGACAGGTGTGCTCACTGACCCCAACAGATGTGTAACACCTACAAGACAGATGTTCAGATGGCTGTGTCAGAGAGACGATGACAGAAGGCTCCGCGGAGCCTTTGGACGCACCCTTACAATGAATGGTAGTCCAACATTGTAGCCAAGCAGGACACCAGACCAGGTGGAGCTTCTATGGAGAGAAAATCACTGAGAGAAAACAAAGTTAACAGTCG
Source organism: Valencia hispanica (assembly GCA_963556495.2). Classification (NCBI taxonomy): domain Eukaryota; kingdom Metazoa; phylum Chordata; class Actinopteri; order Cyprinodontiformes; family Valenciidae; genus Valencia; species Valencia hispanica. The sequence goes on from OY747701.1 coordinate 60,348,326, forward strand.
AAATAACAGCAAATAATACAAGTGGAGAGTAGTAGGAGACAGAAAATAGTTGAAATCCACTGAGCTAAGCTAACCCCGCTAAAGTCTGGTTCTTTGTCACTAGGGATGTGTACCGAAACCCGGTATTAACTTGGCCCCGGGGCTGATTCTGACGGTCCACCCGGACCGATAAGCTTCAGCCTTATCGGTCCTCTCAACGGTAAAATTAAGGTGGTATTCATGTTTTGCGGGACAAATAAACACAAGCCAAACACTGTATTGCAGCCCATTCCTCCTTAACAAGCACACACGCTGCGGGGTAGGAGTGGCGACTGCTGGGCGCTCACGTGTGTGTTCGCCTTATAGATACGATGGCAGAGCGAACGAAAAGATCCAAAGTTTGGCTTCATTTTACGAAAATAGATGCAGACAATGCACGCTGTCACATGTGTAATAAAAGCTTTGCTTGCAAAGGCGGGAACACAAGTAATTTGACCAAACACCTTGCCAAAATACACCAACTACAAACGGAAAGATGCGCGGTGTTTGATCGCCTGAGTGCCGCAGCAACAACCCCTGAATCAGATACAACAGGTACGTATGTTTGTATGCAAAGCAAACACGTGAAGCATGGATATAAGTTTGCCATTTCATTCTTACAATTAATAAATGCTGGATATTTTTGAACAACAGCTTCTTTCTTATCTAAGTTTAAAAAAAAATGTCTTAAACTACAGTTAACCTGCTATTTCATTCTTACAATTAATAAATGCTGGATATTTTTGAACAACAGCTTCTTTCTTATCTAAGTTTTAAAAAAAATGTCTTAAACTACAGTTAACCTGCTATTTCATTCTTACAATTAATAAATGCTGGATATTTTTGAACAACAGCTTCTTTCTTATCTAAGTTTAAAAAAAAATGTCTTAAACTACAGTTAACCTGCTATTTCATTCTTACAATTAATAAATGCTGGATATTTTGAACAACAGCTTCTTATCTAAGTTAAAAAAAAAATTCTTCAACTACAGTTCATTATTTATGTTTTAGTCTTTCAAAAAAAAAGTACAGATAAAGTACCAGATCGATAAGGAGTATAGTTAAGAGTAGTAGTATTGATAAATCCGTAACGACACCCATCTCTATCTGTCACTGTTGGTTTTCTGTTTTCGTTTTCGATGCCCCCAGGACTTTAACCTGATGCTTCTTCTCTGTGTGCCTCTACAGGCAGGTGGTGGCCTGGCACCGGCCCTACTGCGTGGACCTGGAGGAGAGCACCTTCTCTCACCTGCGCTCCTTCCTGGAGCGGTACTGTGACGGGATCAACAGCGACGTTCCTCCGCTGCCCTTCCCCTCGTCCAGGTAAGGACGCTCGGATTAAGCAAGCCGTCGGCACCGACGCTTCGAGCAGTAAATATGTCTCCGTGTTTACAGGGAGCACCACAACTTCCTCAAGCTGTGCCTTCGGCTTTTATCCAATCACCTGGCTCTGGCTCTGGCTGGGGGCGTGGCCACGAGTATTTTGGGTCGCCAGGCCAGGCCGCTGAGGAACCTGCTCTTCAGGTTGATGGACGCCTCGGTGCCGGACGAGATTCAGGAGGTGAGCTGTGATGTTGATGCTGGAGGGGCAGAATCAGGCAGTGATCAGTGTTTAACCTCATATTAGCACCGGCTTGGCTGCACCTACAGATCGTTGTCACCCCGATTCTTACAGCTAGAACCTTTATTAGTGAATTATAGCCAGTCTAGGTTGAGCTGAGACCTCGTCCTGAAGCGGTGACCGTGTGTTTTCCCATCAGGCGGTGATCGAGACTCTGTCTGTGGGGGCCACCATGCTGCTGCCTCCGCTGAGGGAGAGGATGGAGCTGCTTCACTCTCTGCTTCCTCAGGGCCCCGACAGATGGGAGAGTCTCTCCAAAGGACAGGTAGGCGTAAAAACCAATCAAACACTTAAATGTTGTTTCCTGGTTTCATTTAATGAATTTATTTACAGTCTCATTTAGGTGTTTCTTTTTGCTTTTTTGCAGCTGATAAATTAAAGCTTGGCTGCAATAAAATCAGCTGTGAATTCACAGAGAATGTTACTATTCATGAATTGTCCTAAAATTATCTGGACTTGTCCAAACTCGACTCTGAAATTAGTTTGATGTGTTAGAGGAGACGTTGTTGATGCAGCTTGCTGCCATGTTTTATGATTTAATTCAAAGAGGAATTGAAATAAACTCGTACCTTTTTTTTTGTTTTTCTTCCTCAGAGGATGCAGCTGGACATCATCCTGACCAGCCTCCAGGATCACACCCACGTGGCCTCGCTGCTCGGATACAGCTCTCCGGCCGACGTTCCCGACGTCCCGTCCTCCGGCCCGAGCTTCACGGCGCACCCGGACCCCAGCTACGGCCCTACGGGGGCCCACCCGGACACCCACTTAGCTGAGATCCTGATGAAGATGCTGCTCAGGAACCTGGGCTTCTACACGGTGAGTGGACCCTGGGTTATCAACTCACTAACCAGACGTTTTCCCAGCATCCTCGTGGAACCATTTTGGAACGAGTCGGCTCTAATCCTTTATTTTCCACCTGCTGCCGTTCTTTCCTAGCAGAGCAGGAGCCTCGTTCTTTTCCCGTGTCTCTGAGGAGAACATTTCACTCATGCTGGCTTCTTTAACTAATAATAGCAATAATAATAATAATAATACATTTTATTTCAGGGCTCCTTTCTAAAAACCCAAGGTCACCTTATAGAGAAGAAAAACCAGAAAATAATAATACATAGAAAACAATCAGCAAAACAACCATAATCAGAGTGTGAAGTGAATCTGGCCGTTTGAACAGATTGTTTTGTTTTGATCTGTGATTTAAATAAAGGAAGAGAGTCAATATTTCTGATGTCAGGAGGAAGTGAGTTCCATATGGTGTCAGATTACTTTCTTTAATATGAGGGTGCAATTCATAACAAAACGAGCGTAAAAACAGGTTGTAGACAGTAAAACTGTTATCATGGGTGCAAGAATTTTCCAACAGGGTGCAAACAATTAAATCTTTTCCTCAGATTTTCTAAAATCTTTTACCACTTTTGAAAAACTCTCTATCTTCCTACACTCACTTACTCGATGCGCTCTCTCTCTCTTCCAGATTTCTCCGGTAGCGACTGACAGATCCAGACTAAACTAGACGATGCAGGATTTTACTTCCTGCAAATAAATGACATATTACACACCTGGTTGTTATCATGGTCACCGAATCTCAGTTTGAAATGAGAAAATGAGATTCAGGTCACTACAAAAAGAATGAGATCCTGGAAACAATGCAGCCTAAATGAGCTCATCCACACAAGACTGTAAATGTAAGTTTTGTTCTGATACAATCACACCTTATTTTAGGATGACCGTATTTTGATTCCCCCCCCCAAAAAAAGCCCACTTGGTCCAGTCCCGGAGCACTTAAGTCATCCATCCATCCATTTTCCATACCCGTCCACCCTATGTAGGGTTGCGGGGGGCTCGTGCCTATCTCCAGCGGTCAAGGGGCGAGAGGCGGGGTACACCCTGGACAGGTCGCCAGTCCATCGCAGCACTTAAGTCATACTCTGTTTAATTAAAGAAGACTTGATTTTAACATATTTAAAGTGTTTTTTCTCTCTGTGTGGTTAGGAAAAATAGTTAAATACAAAAACCTCAGATAGGCTTTCACAGGTCAACCCTTACAAAACTGACTTTGGAAATAAATAACAATGAACAAATAATTACTGTTCTGTATTAGCAACTTACACTGTAACAAGAATACCAAACTTTTTAAGTCATACAGGAAAGAAATTACACAAAGATATATCGAATTAGATTCCGAAAAAATAAGTGTACTTTTCTTTGTAATGTAATAAATATAAATGCAGCAGTCTCGATAAGACACTAAAATAGAAAAACGGATACTCCAGTCAGTCTAATAGATAAACTCTCACTTTGCCCTCACTTATGTGACAAAACGGGATCTTTGGCGCCTGTCATGCACGAAACATATAAGCCGGCTATTAGCGCGGTTTCACTCAGCCACAACTTTTTATTGGGCACAAGGAAGACAGAAAGTAAAATCGTGCATCGTCTAGTCTAGTCTGGATCTGTGACGTCACACCTGGAGAAATCTGGAAGTGAGAGAGCGAATAAGTGTTGGAAGAAAAAAAACTTGAGAGTTTTGCAAAAGTGGAAAAAGATTTTGGAAATCTGAGGAAAAAAATATCATTGTTGGAAAAGTCTTGCGCCCCATGATAAAAGTTTACCTCTCCACAACCTGCTTTTACGCTCGTTTTGTTATAAACTGGGCCCTCGTATTAAAGAAGCTAATCTGACGCCAGAGTTCCAGAGTCGACTAAAAGCTCTGCTCCTCATGGTGACAAGCCGGGCAAAAGGACCGACACGATGAGCGAAGATCTGAGAGAACGGGGAGGAGTGGCGATGTGAATCAGGTCTCACAGATAAAGGAGGGGCTTAAACGTGAGAAATTAGAGTGAGGAATTATGCAGCTCTGAACAGAGAATCAGTTTTTAATTTTCTGTCTGATTTTGGATAATTTTCTTCATCTTCAAGTCTGGAGTGTCAGGAAATCTACACGTTTTTTCTTCAACACAAAATCTTTTTAAGCAGAAAAATTCATCAGATCTCAGCTCCTACTCATCTTCTCCATCTTTACTGATGTCTATAATTCAGAAACAGCATCTATAAAACGCTTTATATCCTGTTAATGAGCAGCCTAGATGACTAAGAAGATGCGTCCAAACCATGTGGTGAAAAATTCGAATGAAAAACTTCAGTAGCCAATTAAAAAAAATCAACAAAAATACCCAGATAAAATTCTGCTTCGTTTCTGCTTCTAATGACTGAAGTTTGTTCAAACTTCTAGACTTCCTGAACAGTCTGGGAAAGTCGGGAGTTTTTTTTCAGGTGTAAAAGGAAGAGGCTGGATGGTAGTCTGGAAAAAATCTAGTGCTTCCAGATGTTTGTTCCTTATCCCATACACTGCAAAAAATGATTTTGAAGAAGGTAAAAATCCCTTGTTTGTGGACATTTTTTCGTATTTTTTAAATATATTGTCTTATTTCAAGAAATATTTTCAAGAAAATATTAACTTGTTCCATTGGCAGATTTTTTTTTATACTAGCAAAAATATCTTGTATAATTTATTTTTAACTTATTTCTGGAGTCGCCTTTTTTCCTGTGTAAGTCCTATGATGTTGCTTTTGTGACTGAAGGCTTAAAAACAGAAGATGGCCGACGTGTGAAGATTATTAGTTTAGATAAATACAATGAAGATGCTTTACTACACTGGCTAAAAAGGCTACTCCAGAAACAAGTTAATAATCAATTATAAAAGATATTTTTGCTTGTAATCTAAAAAAGATCTGCCAATGGAACAAGAGAATACTTTATTGAAAATATTTCTTGAAATAAGACAATATATTTAAAAAGTACGAAAAAATGTCTACAAACAAGGGATTTGTACTTTCTTGAAAATCGTTTTTTGCAGTGTAGCAGGATGATCCCATCCTTCCTGCCTACTGGGGGTGATAAATCTCAGGCTACAGAAACCAGTGGACTAGAGCTTCCCTCTGCTGTTGTTGTCCTCTGCAGGATCAGGCTTTAGGCGAGCTGGAGAAGAACAGCGATAAAGTGCAGCAGCGCACCTCCTCCTCAGACAGCAGCCAGCCGGCTCACCTCCACCAGCTGCTCTGCTCCCTGCAGAAGCAGCTCCTGGCCTACTGTCACATCAACGCCGTCACCGAGGTACGTTGTCTCCGTCCAACACTTTTCTGGGTTGTTGCTCCGAAGGGCGAGATCGTATCTAACCCGATCGTCTCTGCATCTCCCCGCAGAACTCGAGCAGCGTGGCTCTGCTCCACAAACACCTGCAGCTGCTGCTGCCTCACGCCACGGACATCTTCTCCCGCTCCGCCGCTCTGATAAAGGAGAGCTCCTGGAACGGAAGCATACGAGAGAAACTGCGAGGTGAGGAGGACTCGGTCACGTATGGTCCTGCTGGCTCGGTGCAGATGTTACTGATCGTCTGTGTGATCCGCAGATGTGATCTACGTGTCGGCAGCAGGCAGCATGTTGTGTCAGATCATCAACTCGCTGCTGCTGCTCCCGGTGGCGGTGGTGAGGCCGCTGCTGAGCCACCTGCTGGACCTGCTTCCCCCTCTGGACCGACTCAACAGGCTGCTGCCGGCTGCATCTCATCTGGAGGACCAGGAGCTGCAGTGGCCTCTTCACGGTCAGCGCACAGCAACCTAACATTTACACATTGTCCTGATTTTATTTCAGCCGCTCCTCACTGAGTTGCTTGGACCACCTTTAGCTTTGAGCTCAGCAAACATTCACTGTAGCATCGTTTCCATGAGCTTCTATAAGCTCACAGCGTTTATTTCCATCCAGAGATGCACTTATTTCTTCATCCAAAGCTCCTCTACAGGCTTAAAGGGATATTCCACCCCTAAGTGAAGTTTATTCTTCCGGCATCTTCCTCAGCGTTAGATAAGTAAGGAAAACAACATTTAGTAACCACTCCAATCATTCTCCTGATCTGGTAGCAGTCCGTTTGCTTTAGCTTAGCATAAACAATAGAAGTGAATGGAAACAACTAGCATTCTGAGTGCAAAAGTGATTAAAATGACTCAATAATGATCCTAATTATTCCCGGTTAACCCAATAATCAGATCTACTGCAAATGAAACGTAACAATTAACACAAAGGAACTACAGGAGCCGATTTAGATCTGGGACTACATTACAACAAAGCACCGCTGTCACCCGCAAAGCAGCAGTAGCTAAATCACCCTACTTCTTTAATCACAAATGTGCGAGCTGCACTAAGTTTTTACTGCCGTAGTTTGAGTAGTTACAAGTCTAACCCAAGAAGATAGTTGTTCTCTTTCATAACATTCGTTTTTTTGTCTCACTATGGGATACGCTCCTCTGCGGATTCCTCAGAACCACTTATCTCATTACGCCAATCCTGATTGGCTGGTGATCGTGGCACCCACGTCACATGCCTCTATAAGAAGCATGCGTGCCTACGCAGAGCCATTCAATCACCTCTTCTCGCTTCAGTGGTAGCTTGTTAGCTAGCTAGCTTAACAGTTCACAGACCAGAGCCGGTTACCTTTTTTGTCTCCGTCGCCGAGCGCTAGCTACCTCCTTTCGTCCTGACCTTCACCATAGGTTGGGGCACACTTATATAGTCTCCACACACCAGTGCGACTATGTTATTTTCTCTGCGCGCGGCCCCCGTCCCTCGGCTAAACATACCAGTTTACCGCCATGGACGCTTCTCACACCAGAGAAAAGGAGGGCACAGCGGCTCACCTCTGCACCTGCGCGAATAAGATTTCGAGCAAGGATCCACACCAGGTCTGTTCGTGTTGCTTCGGGCTGGAACATGCCCGGTTGGCAATTGATAACCCAGGGTCATGCGAGCACTGTGCGCGTTTTACAACGAAGAGCCTCCTTCGACGGCTAGCACGTCAAGCTAGCCTGTCGGGGAGGGACCCATACCTGCCGACAACCGGGCCACCGCCCGTGTATGCCGACACTCATGCCCTCCAGGAACCGTAGCCGTACGCTGCGTCCAGCTGGGGTTCCCAGCTTGACCTGGCCAATGCGGTCAAGCCCATGGAGGATGTCCTGGAATTGGACTACGAGGACGAGTTCGAGGACACCGACGGGCTCCTCATATCAGAGGATGACGAGGATGTCTTCCTTCCCGCCGCCCAGGCTGCACAGCCCGGTGTCTCGTCCTCTCCCCAGTATTGAGCGGCCTCCCCGGCCGCACAGCTGGACATGCCTTCGGTGTGCAAACGCGCTGCTTCCAGGCTGAACATCCTGTGGCCCACCGTCGTGACTGCGACTGTCAGATCCCGCTATGAGGGAAAGAAGCTGCCTCAGTCTACGAGGGCTGCAAAGCCGCTCCTTCCCGTTTTCCCCGAGCTCCTGGAGAAGGTGCAAACCTCCTGGAGTGACCGCCCGTTCAGCGGAAAAACCTCGATACCAGGGGCCTCCTTGGTGGATTTTGAAGGGATGGAGAAAGCTGGCATGCTCCGGATGCCGCCCATGGAGCCGCTGGTGGCAGCACACCTGCAACCGCGTCTGTCGGCGACATCTTCCAGACCTCCCACACTGCCTTCAAAAGCGGACCGCTTCCAGTCGGCGCTTAACAAGAAGGCTTATAAAGCGGCGGCGCTTTCTATCAGGGCCCTGAATATCAAGCTGAGCTGTGAGAGGAGATGGCTGCAAAGCCAGACCCGGACGTGTGGGAGGAGATTACCGTGCTGACTGACATCTGCCTGCGCGTTCAGCGCTGTGCTGTCCAGGCCACGGGAAAAGCGCTGGGAATGATGGTTGCAGGAAAGAGCGCGGTGGCTCAACCTCAACAATCTTACCGACAGGGAGAAGGAGGAAATCCTGGACATGCCGATTGTGCCTGACGGCCTTTTCGGATCCGCATTGGCATCCATGCAGCAGTGGTGTGAGGCGAAGAAGAAGGAAGGCGAGGCCCTACAGTTCTGCCTCCCCAGGAAAGCCAATCCTCATCCCCAGGCAACCAGTCTTTCTCCCAGACTGGCGCCCGGGCTCCGCCTCAGTTCCGGATCCCGAAGCGACCAAAGCCTCAGCTGGTCCAGCCAACCCCTCCCGGTCCGGTGGGACGGCCAGCTTGGCCACAGAGATCCGAAACTCCACCTGCCCCCGCCCCAGCGGGACAACCCGCGCGGCCAGGTAGTCAGCAGGCCAGGAAGAAGAAGAAGGCTACCTGCTGCTTCCCCCCTCGCCCTCAGGGTCCTCGCCGTGGGACTCCCGACAGATGCGGGCCGGATTTGCGACGTCGGATCGGTCTCACCGGTTCCACCAACACGTCACAAGCACTCACATTGTCTTCAAACTCAGCACTGTTTACACAAAATAAATGTTTTGCTGTCGCATCCAGACACAAAGTCCAGGGCGCAGCCAAAATCATTAAATATGGTCAGTACAGCACGGGAAAGCTTCCTTGTGGCGGTTCCGGCAACCTACAGGGTTCCCTCATGTACAGAGGCCTTCGCTACGCTAAGTGCTCGCACATGCGCAGTGAGAAACGTGAGCGCCTCCCCGCTGCACCCACTAGAGGGCTCTGTTGCTCCGTGTATCGCAGCTGTGAGAGCCGTGTCCCCGCTTTCCAGCCATATGCAGGAATGGGCAGCGACTTTGGCTTCAGATTAGGTGCTAAAAATGATTTTGAGAGGTTACAGGCTTCAGTTCGCCTCAGTTCCTCCTCGGTGTTCTGGCATAGTCCCATCACACGCTCAGGGACTATCAGCTCCCGTCCTCCAGGCAGAGATTTCCTCCCTGCTGGAGAAACAAGCGATATACGTAGTACCTCCCGATCAGGCTTAGAGCGGCTTCTACTCCAGGTATTTTCTGGTCCCCAAACGGGGAGGGAGCGGAATTCGCCCGATCCTGGATCTAAGGGCTCTGAACCGATACCTCAGAAAAAACAAGTTCAGGATGCTGAAACACGCATCCCTTCTGCGTCTGATATGTCAGAGCGATTAGTTCACTTCAGTCGATCTGAAAGACGCATACTTTCATATTCCGGTGTATCCCCCACACAGGAAATATCTGAGGTTTGCATTTCTGGGAATCTGTTTTGCATACACCGTACTCCCTTTCGGTCTCTCCCTGAGTCCGAGGGTGTTTGTGCAGTGCACGGAGGCGCCGATCGCCCCATTGAGGAGGATGGGCATCCCCTTGGCTACGTATTTTGACGATTGGCTCCTGCTGGCTCGGTCCAGGGAGGAAGCTGTGTCTCAAACAGAAATAGTGATCCAACATTTGTGTGGCCTAGGTTTCAGAATAAACCAGGGAAAAAGCGCGTTATCTCCCTTGCAGAAAACAACTTTTCTGGGATTGGATCTGAACTCGGAAGCGTTTGCGGCCCGCCTCTCGGCGATGCCTCGCGCTCTTTCACCTCCACGGATCCGTGCGGTTCGGGCTGTGCCTTCGACTGCTGGGCCTAATGGCGTCATCCATTTTGGTAGTGCCGTTAGATCACCTGCACATGAGGGAGTTTCAGAGCTTGGTGGCAGCCTTGAAACTGTCTCTGGTGCGCCACAGAGCGCGCAGGGTGAAGGTTACAATGGAGTGTGTCATGGCGCTCCGCCGTTGGCGCCATCTGTTCTTTCTGGAACAGGGAGTGGCCTTAAGGGTGGTCCTTATCAGGAGAGTGATCACAACAGATGCGAGTCTGTGTGGATGGGGTGGACTCCTCGATGGTCGTAATGTAAGAGGTGTGTAGAGAAGAGAGCTCCGGGGAACACACAAATTATTTGGAGCTCCTCACAGTCTTTCTAGCCCTGAGGCACTTTCTCCCGTTCCTCGCCAGCCACCATGTCCTGGTGAGAACAGACAACACCCCCACGGTGGCCTACATAAATCGCCAGGAGGGGCTGCGCTCCTGCCAGTGACACATGTTGGCACGCAGACTGATCCTGTGGTGCAGCACCCACATCCTGGGTGTCCTGAATCAGGGAGCGGACCTGTTGTCCGGGGGGACACCCCTGTATGGGGACTGGACTCTGCATCCAGCTATAGTGGAGCAGATCTGGGTTGAATTTGGCCAGGCAGGAGTGGGTCTGTTTGCATCCAAGGAGAATGCTCAATGCCCTCTGTTCTTCTCAATACGAGATCAGAACGGTCCGCTTGGCGTGGATGCGCAGGCGCATGATTGGCCACGGCGCCTGCTTTATGCATTTCCCCTAGTGGCCCTGATACCCCCGACCCTTCTCAGGGTACGGACTCAGCACCATACACTCATTTTGGTGGCTTCTCATTGGCCCGCCATGCATTGGTTGCCGGACATTTTCCAGCTCCTGAGAGGCCAACCTTGGAAATTACCAACCCGCAGGGATCTGGTGTCTCAGGCGGGGGGGAACAATTTTCCACCCGCATCCAGAGCGCCAAGCCCTGTGGGCCTAGTGCGTGAGTGGCACAGCTTAGTGGCAGCAGGGCTGCCCTAAGCGGTAATTCAAACTATTCAGAACACTAGGGTCCCCTCCACTAGGTCCCTTTACGACTCTAAATGGAGGGTGTTTGAGGCCTGGTGCCAGAATAGAGATATTCTGTCTTTCCAGTGCCCGGTGGACGCATTTGGTCTTTCTTGCAAGGGTTGCTGGACAAAAATAAGGCTTTCTCCACAATTAAGATGTACCTCGACGCCATTTCTGCCTGCCACGTGGGCTTTGGGGAAAGGCTGGCAAGCCAACACCCCCTGGTGTGCAGGTTTATGAAGGGAGCACGCAGGCTTCTCCTCGTGTCCCGACCTTTGGTGCCCTCTTAGGATCTGTCCGTGGTGCTGAAAGGCCTTTCAGGGCCTCCATTCGAACCAGTGGACAACATTGACCTTAAAACTCTGTCATTTGCTCCTGGCTTTGGTATCAGCCAAACGGGTCAGTGTGCACCCATCCTGTATGCAGTTTGCACCAGGAGATACAAGGGTGTCTCTGAAGCCCAACCCTGCCTTTGTGCCTAAAGTGGTGGGCTCTTTTTCTCCTGTTGTTCTCACAGCTTTCTCACCGCCGCCTTTTTCCTCATCTGAGGGGGAGCTGCTTCATAAGCTGTGTCCAGTCCGTGCCCTGAGGGCATATGTGGACAGGGTGAGGGGCTTTTGCAGGAGCGACCAGCTCTTTGTGTCGTGGGGCGGACCCTGTAAGGGCAAGCCCATCACAAAGCAGCGGCTTTCCCACTGGATTGTGGAGGCTATAAGGTTGGCTTATTCCTGCCAGGGCCTGCAGGCACCTGTTGGGCTTAGGGCCCATTCCGCTGGGGGCCTGTTTGCTTCCTGGGCCCTCTTTAGGGGGCTGTCTGTCCAGGAGATTTGTGCGGTGGCAAGCTGGACGTCCCCACTTGCTTTTGCATGATTCTATAAGTTGGATGTCTTGGCTCCTGCAATGACCCACGCCATTTTGGGTGTGGGGTCCTCAGCGGGTCAGGACGTCTCCCTGTGAGTGTTGGTGGTCGCTGGATAAGCTTTCTGGCAATACGGGAGTCTCGATATCCCATAGTGAGACATCGAAACGAATGTAATGTAGTCCCACATCTAAATCGGCTCCTGTAGTTCCTTTGTGTTAATTCTTACTTTTCATTTGAAGTCGATATGATTATTGAGTTTACCAGGAATAACATTATTGAGTAATTTTAATCACTTTTGCACACAAAATGCTAGTGGTCCCCTTCAAGGTAATCCAACCGGCTGTGAAGCAGATCAGCATCTCCTCTACAGCGACTGAACGAGAAGCTGCTCGCTGCATCAGTTTAGCTTTTATAACTGGTTATCAGCTAAAACATCATCATCTGGTGGGCGGGTCCTAATGGCTGTTGGTGGGCGGGTCCTAAAGGCAGTCAGTGGGCGGGTCCTACCGGCTGTCGGTGGGCGGGTCCTAATGGCAGTCGGTGGGCGGGTCCTAATGGCAGTCGGTGGGCGGGTCCTAATGGCTGTCGGTGGGCGGGTCCTACCGGCTGTCGGTGGGCGGGTCCTACCGGCTGTCGGTGGGCGGGTCCTATCGGCTGTCGGTGGGCCAGGGTGTAGCTGACTGAGCTGAACTTTCTAATATCTCTGGATCCTCCCCATATGTCCAGGTACTTCAGACTTTGCTGAGCCGGCCTCGGGGATGTCGCTGCCACCGCCGGCGCTGTCCTGGGTGTGGCTCGTGGACCTGGAGCGGACCGTGGCTCTACTGGTGGGCCGCTGCCTAGGCGGGATGCTGCAGGGGGCTCCTGCCTCGCTGGAGGAGCAGGACACGGCTTACTGGCTTAAGACACCGTTGTTCAGTAACGGCCTAGAGATGGACGTCCCACAGCTCGGTACAGACTCATTCGGTTACCGTTGTTTTCCACCTCACCAGAGTCTTTCTGCTGTGTCTCACTGAAATCACCGGTTTTCACCGGCAGATTCCTGCATCAGCTCCTTACTGGAAGCAGCGCTGTCGGGGAACGAGGAGCAGAAGCCTTTTGACTGCACCCTTTGTCCGGACCTCAGCGTTCTGGTGGATCTGGCCCTGGGTTCCTCTAAAGAACCGGCCAACAGTCTGTGGATCAACATGCAGGACTACGCCATCAGTAAAGGTCTGCTTGGAATGAGATGTCCGGGTCGTCATTAGACCGGATCAGAACCGGACCTGACCCCTGTGTTTGTGTGTGTGTTCTGTTGCAGACTGGGACAACGCGTCTCTGAACAACGAGTCCCTGCTGGACACCGTGTCCAGGTTTGTGTTGGCAGCTCTGCTGAAGCACACCGGGCTGCTGAGCCAGGCTGGCGGGGAGGGAAGGTGAGCCGAACCCTGAACTTTAACCCCTGTTTTCCTCTCTTCCTACACTAACCTTCTTCTTTTCCCAACAGGTACCAACCTTCCAAGTCTCTGGCCGAAGTCTATCGCAGCGTTTATAAAGTACGGAACCGCCTGCTGGCCTGTAAGAACATGGACTTCATCCAGACGAGGTCTTCGTCACACGAGAGGAGGGTGAGTTTCTTTCCCACCAATCACTGAGAAGCTCCCTTGATTCTGACCCGACGAGTTTTAAACATGAGCCTCATCCTGTACAGTGAGTCGGTAGCTTTTAAAACTGGAATATTAGGTTAAACGGATTTATGTCGTGGCGACAAATTCAAACTAAAACAGGGCTGTCAAACGATTAAAAATTGTAATCTATGTATTCACGATTAACATTCCTACATATGACTAAAAAAGTAAAATTTTCGGTGTAAATAAAGGATAAAACCAGAAGCTTTTGTTCTTTCTTTTAAGGAAATACAGGAGCGATGCAATGAACTTTTGTTTTGAACTCCTCCATCACGTTTACACGTGGCCCTTTTAACAGATTCATCTTTTAGCTAGTTGCTAAGGCTAACTAACTGGTTAATCTTTTCTGAATGGGAAGCTGACCGTTTCTTATTCATTTTGGACAACCCTGAAGCATCCTCATCATGGGACTATCCTACAACAACAGAGTGTCTTCAGTCAGAGGCTTCAACAGTTTTGCTGCATCACAGACTACTACAGGGGATCCTTCCTGGACACAGCCATCAGGATCTACAACAACTTGTCGAAGAATTAAATAGTATGAGCTACAACAACACTTATTTTTCCTCTGGGATCAATAAAGCATTTTTGAGTTGAATTGTATTCTTCTGAACAATAAAGGGATTATTAGCTTATCAACATGAATGCAAACGGTGTGGAACCGAACCGTTACACAACTCCAGTTCCCACTGTTATTATTTGTGGTTATCTTGCAGCTGTAGTGTTGGTTAGCTATGTTGAATGAATAAATGAATACTTTATTAATCCCACAATGGGGAAATTCAGTATTCAATGTTAGCTTGTTTGTTAGCCAAGTCTTACCTGATTGGAAGATATTGCTGCAGATTGTTGCATTTTTAATCATCTGCTCGTTCCAATCGCTTCTTCTAATCGTTTACAACACCTGATCGTGTCTCTTTCTGCCAACTAAACGCGCGGTAGAGCAGGAAGTGATGCAGACCGATAATCCCTCTATCTACTGGCCTGCGACAGAGAACTGCTTTGCCAGCAACTCTTGGTGGAGACATGCACATATCTTGAAGGTCTGGTCAAATTACCCTGAAGTTCTTAGAGTGGAAACGCGCCTATCGAACCATGGATGCAGTTTGGGTCTTCCATGCTGTTTACGTGATGAGCGAGCGCGGGCTGAAATGTCGTATAAACAGGACGGGACATCCTGTGCATGCGTTAATTGCCTTAATAAAAAAATTAATTGGCCTGCGTTAACGCGTTAATTTTGACAGCCCTAAACTAAAATATACCAAAAAAAATTCAAAAAGTTCTGAAATAAAATGATTGTTTAGCAGCATATTATATCTTGTTTTACAGTGGCTCATTAATTAATTAGCTTTAGTTTTATTAGCAGCTTTATCTAAAGTGAATGATAGGTGGCGCTCTTTCAGTATCCAAGTGAGTTTCTGTGCTTTTTAACTGCTAGAAAAACTTGCAAACCACCGACTTTTTCCATCTTGGACCAAAGAGAAACTCTGAGGGGATTTTCATAACTTCTGTAGTTCTGCTACACCGCTGACTGACAGCTCAGTGGAGCGGTTACAGTTAACATCAAAAACATTTAAAAATCACACAAATCTCTTCATGTTCTTTAGATTTAGATTTTATTAATGAGCAGATCTGTAACAAGAAAACTGAAAAAATGACCAAGACTTTCAGCCATCCTCTGGTTTCTGTTGCAAACAAACCTGGGCGTAGCCTTAAACCAAGATTCTTAACCTTTTCAAAGAGGAAAAATAACCGGAGATGTCGACAAAGATCCTCAGGTCAAGCTGATTGTTGCTCAGCTGGCCTCTGCTGGAGTTGATACATCAAGGAAGACGGCTGGAGGAGAACGACGAGATCCAAGAAAAGCTCCTTTGCTAAAAAAAACGGCACATCACTGCCCGACTGAAGTTTACCCGTGCACATCTGAACGATGAAGTCTGTATTCTTTGTTGAATTAGAATCAGAACCAAACATGGAGAAGCAGCTTTCAGTTTTTATGCTCCTCTAATCTGGAACAAACTTCCAGAAAACTGCAGAGCTGCTGAAACACTGAGTTCTTTTAAATCACGACTAAAAACGTATCTGTTTAGAGCTGCCTTTGAGTAATGCTTTCATGTATCATGTTTTTTGTGCTTTTTATTGCTATTTTTATTTTATCCCTTAATCATGTAAAGCACTTTGAATTACCTTGTTGTTGAAAGTTTGCTATATAAATAAAATTGCCTTGCCTTTAGCCTGATGAGACTAAACCTGAGCTTTTAGGGCCCAGACATGTTGCTTTTATTTGGAGAAGGAAGCGAGAGGCCTTCAGCCCTAGAAACGTTTCCCACCGTTAAACACGGTGGCGGCGTTGATCACAACGTCCTGATACCCAGTCTAGAGCGGTGTGTAGGTATTCCTGGCACTCTCCTGGAGTGGTTCCAGTCTCACTTAGCGGAAGGAACTTTTTGTGTAACATCAGAATCAGAAAGGGTTTTATTACCAAATGTTGGGCAGGTTTACAACATTAGGAAATTGCTGCGGTACTTTGTGCAAACATACAAGAACAAACAGACAAACACTTAAATAAAAATATAATATGCTAAACAGATTGTTATATACATGAGTGCAGGTAACGATCGGTGCAAATCAGACAGGTGCAAAAAAATCCACAATATGGGTCATGTAACTGAGCGGGTGGTGGGAACAGTCTTAGGGTTTTTGTTCATGAGTCCAACAGCAGAGGGGAAGAAACTGTTCTTATGGCGAGAGGTTCTGGTCCAAATGGACCGGAACCTCCTGCCTGAGGGGAGCAGGTCAAACAGTCTGTGTCCAGGATGAGAAGGTCGGCTGTGATTCGACCTGCAAGTGTCCTGGAGGTGTACAGGTCCTGCAAAGATGGGAGTCTGCAGCCAATCACCTTCTCAGCAGAGCGCACATTACTTGACTACAGATCTTCCTCCGTCCACTCGTCTTGTGGGGTCCCACAGGGTTCTATTCTTGGACCCCTGCTGTTTTCTTTGCATCTCCTGCCACTTGGCCCCATCTTTTTTTGACACGACATAGATCAAACAGGCTGATAAGAATAGCATTAGAGATCTAACCGGTTGCCTTGAGGAAGTGAAAGCCTGGGTGGCTTTACATTTTTTTAAATTCAACAAAAAAAAAGATGGAAGTAATAATCCTGGGTCCTAATTAGACTTCCAGGCTGGATGACTGTAATTCTCTCTACTCTGGCGTCAGTAAATCATCCTTCAGTTGGTGCAAAATGCGACTGCTCGGCATTTAGTGGGAACTCCAGTTTTGTCCTCCTTGCAGTAGTTGCCTGTCCATTTTAGAGTTTTGCCCCTTCAGATTAGGAAGGCCTCCTCATTAATAGCTTTTAAATCGGCTCTTAAAACTAATTAATTCTCCATGGCGTTTGACCCAGTCTAGTAATTGCGGTATTTTAATTCTTTTCTCTTGTATATTATTTCTTTAAATTTGCTGATTGTATATTTGCTGTTTTTTTTTAAATTAGTTTTTAGTTTTCTTTAAAGTTTGTACTTTGGACAGTGCCGGACGTTTTTTTGTTGTTTTTTTAAAACTATAAGTAAACTTGCCCCATGCTGTGGGGCTGTTTGGCTGCTTCAGGCCCTGGGAACCTTGTTCGTGTTCAATGGAGCATAAAAAAAGAGCAGAATGTTGGATTTAGAAGAATAATAGAGATGTGTGCTGCAGGTCCGGCTTTAGGGATCCAAGATGGTCACAAAGCTCCTGAGGGGCACGAAGATGAATGTCCTCACAGGTCTCAATCCCAACAGTTTTTATCATGGCTGTTTCCATGGAAATATTAAGAGTTGTGTGTGTGATATCATCAGGAGGTTGTTGAAACTCTGAATTAGAAATTAGTAATCCTTTATTGTCCCACAAAGGGGGAATTCAGCTGTAACAGCATCAAAGTGACTTAATACAAGCATTTAGACTCGGACAGCAATGGTAGAAAAAGTATAAAAACAGAATAAATGATCATATATGTATATTTGGGACACAAATACAAAACCAAAGTACTGTGCAGTTCTTAAAAATAAAGTGGTATACACAGATTAGAATGTGCAACTGAGTAGGATAATTGAACTTTAAAATCAGAAGGTACTGCTGAGTTCCTCCTGGTGGGGGCGCTGCACTCGTGGAACCAGGGGAAACTTAGCCGGGCTAACAGGAAGCTGATGGCAGACGGATTACAAATTAAAAGCTTGCTCGGTTTGCAGATTTCAGACAACCAGGACTCTCTGGACATGGACCCCCAGGAGCACTCGTTCACTCGCACCATCGATGAGGAGGCGGAGCTAGAGGAGAGGGCCGACCGCGAGAGAGAAGACGGACACCAGGATCAGGACGATGAGGAGGAGGACCGGGAACAAGAAGTGATGACAGCTGGAAGTAAGTACACCTCCTGGATATGGTGCCTGTTTCCTTTTTGTAGAAACACATCTGTGCAGAAGTTTTGATCCAGCTCCTTATCCTGCATGTTTTCCTTCCAAGCAGCCAGACTTTGTTGTAATCCTTTTAACAGTGGTCTGGATGAGGCGCTGTCCAGACCTGCCGAATCTTAACGCCTGAGAACCTGGCGCTCTCAGGTACGTGTAATGCTTATCAGTTAAATTTTCTAAACACAAACGGACATTTGGAACAGAAAAATTGATTAAAATATGGATTTATTTTTTTTTTTTACCTTGACAAATTAAAAAAATTTATTTTTAAACTGTTTTTCCAATTTTCTGTTTTCATTCAGAGGATCAGAAATTTTTTAAATTGCGTTTGGGCTCCAATTACTCAATTATTATCCTCTATTATTCTGTAGAAGATACAGCCTGGCTCTATCTACAGACTGAAGGCTATATAAAGATAAAGCTGTATCGCGTTTTCATATTCAGTCTATAGCTTAGGTTGCAGCTTGTTAGCCTGCGGGTTAGTATGAATATATGTCTATATATGTTTATATATGTCTGTGTCCATTCTCACAACCGGCGCAACGTCATAGAACTACGTGGAACGAGGGAGGGAATGTCATTGCAGGGTTGAATCATTTTAGCCCAGACGCAATTTTGCAATTTTCTAAATTTCTGGTCCTCTGAATGAAAACAGGAAAATGGAAAAACTGTTTAAAAATCCAAATTTTTTATTTGTCAAGGTGAAAACAAAATGAAAAATTTGATATTTGAATCCATTTTTCAGTTTTTCCAAATGTCCGTTTGTGTTTAGAAAATTGAACTGATAGGCTCAGCTCCTGCCTTTTAGGATGATGTTCATCGTCTGGTCTCTTTCCCCCTCCCAGCATAGCTTATCGGTTTACAGTTTCAATGGACATAAATGAAGAAGAGTGTAGTTTGTTCTCTCTGCTTGGGATGAAGAAATCAGGTCTGGATCAGAACTTTTCAGTGCTTCTAAATATTAAAACCGTTTTTTTGATGCTCACTCTGTGTCTGAGATCAGATGGATGCAGCTTCTGCTTTAGTCGTCTGTCTGCATCTACAGGCCGCTGCTCATCCTCTAACCCTGCATCTGTGTGTGTGTCTGTGTGTGTTTTTGTGCTCGATGCACAACGCAGAAATCTTTCAATGTTTCCTCTCAGCGCGGGAGGTCGCCCGCAGTCGGGACAGGGAGCGGGCCAGCAGCAGTACGGGACTGGGATCCGGGTCAGGAACCTCGTCCCGGGGCGGAGCAGCAGTGCCAGGAGGAGGCGGCGGAGGAGAGGAGGAGGCCACTCTGTCCCAGGAGGAGAAGGGGGGCAGCTCGGGTCTCCCTGAAGGCCAGGATCTGTACACCGCGGCCTGCAACTCTGTGATCCACCGCTGCGCCCTGCTGCTGCTGGGGGTGAGCCCGGTTCTGAGCGAGCTGACCAAGCAGAATCAGGAGGAGGGCCCGACCCAATCGGCCACCGGAACTCAGGAGTGTCTGAGCTTCATGACCAGGTCAGAGCGACACCATCCACAGAGTACAGGGGTGGAGGACGGGGCATAACGTTTTCTCTTTTCCTAGATTTAGATCTATTTTTATTAACCAAAGTCCAAATTACAGGGTTTCTGTTGGGAAAATTCTGGAAAATTATTTCAGCTTATTCCTTGAAAGAAAAAGTGTGGATGCCTACCTACCGACTGAAAGAAAGAAAGAAAACACGACATTAGAGACACATATGACACATTCAGATATGACATTCTAGCTATTGTTAGTCAAATGCAGCTCTAAACAGATACGTTTTTAGTTTTGATTTGTTTGGGGGGGGGGGCGGGCGGGTGCTATAGTAACATTAGATCTTCAACATACTTTGGTGCTAAGCCATGTAATGATTTATAAACTAGTAAAAGTATTTAGAAGTCTATTCTCTGAGGTACAGTGAGCCAGTGTAAGGACTTTAGAACTGGGGTGATGTGCTCTACTTTCCTGGTTCTAGTGAGGAACATGAAGAAGAAGAAGCTGGAGAAAGGTATGACTCATCCATCCATTGATTTGCTCGAAGCATTTACTTTAGTTTAGATGGGTTCAAAGTCACCTGGTGACATCGTAATGTAGAGCTGAGTATCATCTGCATAGTTATGGTAGCTAATCGTATTGGTTGTTATAATCTGGGCTAGTGGGAGCATGTAGATATTAAATAGGAGGGGCCCCAGGATGGAGCCCTGGGGCACCCCACATCTGATTTCTGTTCGTTCTGATGAAAAGTTTCCTATTGAAACAGAGAAGTCCCTGTTCTTTAGGTAAGACTCAAACCAGCCAAGTCCTGTACCAGAGAGTCCGACCCAGCTCTCCAGTCGTTCCAATAATATATCATGATCAACACTGAGGTCCAACAGAACCAACACTGTGGTTCTACCACAGTCTGTATTTATGCGGATGTCATTGAAAACTTTGACTAGGACAGTCTCAGTGCTGTGGTTACCATTGAAACCAGACTGAATTGGTCATTGTTATGAAGCTACTGCTGAAACAGCTTTTTTAATAATTTTACTGTTGAATGGAATATTAGAGATTGGCCTGTAGTTCTGCATTAACGTGTTGTTCTTCTTTAACAGTGGTTTAATAACTGCTGTTTTTAAAGCCTGGGTGAAAAGACCTGAGAGGAGGGATGAGTTCACTATTTTAATCAGATCAATGAGAGGGAAAGCTTCCTTAAGAAAAGCTGTGGGTAGGATATCAAGACAACAAGAGGAGGAGCTTAATTGGTTAATGATTTCTTCAAGGTTTGTTTGGTTTAGTTTTTGGAATTCAGACATTTTTTCTACATTGGCGTTAGCTGGGTATAACATTGGTGGTCGGTTTGGTGCTGCGTTACAGACCGACCGTCTAATTGTCAGAATCTTTTCAGTGAAAAAGCTGCAAATTCATTGCAGGCCCTGGTAGAGTTTAGTTCAGGTGCTACTGTCACTAAAGGTTTAGTTAGTCTTTCCACTGTTCTAAACGGAGTCCGTGCATTATTAATGTTTCTGTTATTGATTTCAGACAAGAAAGATTCCCTAGCTTCTTTTAATGATAACTGATATCTGTTCAGTCTCTCTTTTTAGATCTCACAGTGAACTTGGAGTCGAGTTTTCCTGCATTTTCTCTCGGCTCGTTGACACTCTCTCTTTTCACTACGTACCAGTGGATTGCTTGTCTATGGAGCAAAGGTGTCAAGTAACGAAGTACAAATACTTTGTTACCTTACTTAAGTTGAAATGTTGGGTATTTATACTTTACTGAAGTAATTATCTATGGGCCGACTTTATACTTCTACTCCTTACATTTTAAAAATAGACTCATTACTCCTGTTTCATTAAGTCTTTTATTAAGAAGACACAAAAAACGATCTAAAAATGCGCCAACTGGATAGAATTTGACAGTGGTTTGATCATAATTTTAAACATCTACCATTCGGACACCCCGCTTGTATGCGATCCATTGCGTACTGCGAACACGGGGTCCCGTTAACTCAATATTTTCCATAATAGTCCGTTTTTTTTACAACAGTGACGGAAAATCCAAAGCCCACATGTCATTTTGACAGATTATAATTCACACCCCTGACCATTCGGTGCAGACGCGCAGACATTTTTAGGTTTGAGTTGAAGCGCGGAGTACAAGTAACTGAATCAATAAATTAATAATAAAAAGGTTTGCATGAAGCCATCTGAGCATCATCTCAGACCGGGGGGCTTTGGATCGTGACTGTTACCTGTGCGGCTGGTTAAAGACGCGCTTCAAAGAGCGCGGTGTCGTGCCATCCAGCCGGACAAAAGGAGCGCATCCTCCGACAGTTTCTGCTGCTGAAGCGATATGAAGCTGGGTTCAGAGAGTCTTTGATCACTTGAATCAGAGAAATGTTCCCTGATTTCAAAACTTTGGCTGAAGTGGATCTTTTAGTTCCAGTCTCCAGTGCGTCAGCGCAGATTCGGCCTCTAGAACAGTGGTTCCCAACATGAGGTTCGTGAGCCACAAGGGGTTCATTAGAGATTGAAGGGGACTGCACAATCTGTGCTGAGGATGTAAGACTTTTGGTGATACTATTCTTAATTTTATATATATATATATATATATATATATATATATATATATATATATATATATATATATATATATATATATATATATATATATATATATATATATATATATATATATATATATATATATATATATATATATATATATATATACCGTTCAAAAGTTTGGGGTCACATTGAAATGTCCTTATTTTTGAAGGAAAAGCACTGTACTTTTCAATGAAGATAACTTTAAACTAGTCTTAACTTTAAAGAAATACACTCTATACATTGCTAATGTGGTAAATGACTATTCTAGCTGCAAATGTCTGGTTTTTGGTGCAATATCTACATAGGTGTATAGAGGCCCATTTCCAGCAACTATCACTCCAGTGTTCTAATGGTACAATGTGTTTGCTCATTGGCTCAGAAGGCTAATTGATGATTAGAAAACCCTTGTGCAATCATGTTCACACATCTGAAAACAGTTTAGCTCGGTACAGAAGCTACAAAACTGACCTTCCTTTGAGCAGATTGAGTTTCTGGAGCATCACATTTGTGGGGTCAATTAAACGCTCAAAATGGCCAGAAAAAGAGAACTTTCATCTGAAACTCGACAGTCTATTCTTGTTCTTAGAAATGAAGGCTATTCCATGCGAGAAATTGCTAAGAAATTGAAGATTTCCTACAACGGTGTGTACTACTCCCTTCAGAGGACAGCACAAACAGGCTCTAACCAGAGTAGAAAAAGAAGTGGGAGGCCGCGTTGCACAACTGAGCAAGAAGATAAGTACATTAGAGTCTCTAGTTTGAGAAACAGACGCCTCACAGGTCCCCAACTGGCATCTTCATTAAATAGTACCCGCAAAACACCAGTGTCAACATCTACAGTGAAGAGGCGGCTGCGGGATTCTGGGCTTCAGGGCAGAGTGGCAAAGAAAAAGCCATATCTGAGACTGGCCAATAAAAGAAAAAGATTAAGATGGGCAAAAGAACACAGACATTGGACAGAGGAAGACTGGAAAAAAGTGTTGTGGACGGATGAATCCAAGTTTGAGGTGTTTGGATCACAAAGAAGAACGTTTGTGAGACGCAGAACAACTGAAAAGATGCTGGAAGATTGCCTGACGCCATCTGTTAAGCATGGTGGAGGTAATGTGATGGTCTGGGGTTGCTTTGGTGCTGGTAAGGTGGGAGATTTGTACAGGGTAAAAGGGATTCTGAATAAGGAAGGCTATCACTCCATTTTGCAACGCCATGCCATACCCAGTGGACAGCGCTTGATTGGAGCCAATTTCATCCTACAACAGGACAATGACCCAAAACACACCTCCAAATTGTGCAAGAACTATTTAGAGAAGAAGCAGGCAGCTGGTATTCTATCGCTAATGGAGTGGCCAGCGCAGTCACCAGATTTGAACCCCATTGAGCTGTTGTAGGAGCAGCTTGGCCATATGGTACGCAAGAAGTGCCCATCCAACCAATCCAAATTGTGGGAGCTGCTTCTAGAAGCGTGGGGTGCAATTTCTCCAGATTACCTCAACAAATTAACAGCTAGAATGCCAAAGGTCTGCAATGCTGTAATTGCTGCAAATGGAGGATTCTTTGACGAAAGCAAAGTTTGATGTAAAAAAAATCTTATTTCAAATACAAATCATTATTTCTAACCTTGTCAATGTCTTGACTCTATTTTCTATTCATTTCACAACGTATGGTGGTGAATAAGTGTGACTTTTCATGGAAAACACAAAATTGTTTGGGTGACCCCAAACTTTTGAACGGTTGTGTGTGTGTGTGTATATATATATATATATATATATATATATATATATATATATATATATATATATATATATATATATATATATATATATATATATATATATATATATATATATATATATATTTTTTTTATTAATTAATTTATTTATTTCAGACGCACAATTGGTCCATAGATAAAAAATTTAAGTATGGAAGAAGTACAATACAATAAATGACATAGCTTACAATAAAATTCATGAAAGACTAAAATGCCAGTGTTTCCAAAGACCAGACATTTATCTGTAGCAGCATTTCTTAGGACTGGTTAGTGCCAGTATGATTCCATTTTCAGATTTGTCCAAACGACACATGACTTTAAACATTAATTGCCTTAATTAGGCTCCACAGGTGGGAACACCAGAGTTCACAAAAAGCTGACTAGCACTGTGCCATCTTGGGACACGAAGGAGGAGCCTCATGGCATCATTGTAGGCTACAGAGAGGCTACTGTTCTTATATCGTCACCACAAATGTGCTGTGTACATAGGAGTACAGTAGGATCTAAATAAAAAACATTTAACATTTGGTGAGCACATGCTAAATTTTCGCAGCAGCATGTTGGCTTGGGCATATAATTTGCAGCACTGTCTGTACAGATCTCTGTTGTCACTCATGTCATCAGGTATGATATGGCCCAGATATTTTATTTCTTTACACGTCTTCAGAGGCTGATCACTCGAGTAGAAATCAGGAAAAATTAGTCTCCTGTCCTCCTTGGTTCTGACAATCCTATTACTCTTGCTGGAATTGTATCTGATGTCAAAATCATTACCATACTGTGAACACACCTTTAATAATTGCTGCAACCCAGCACTGTACGGGCTTAGCACTACCAGATCATCGGCATACATTAGGTGGTTGACGACAGAGTTTCCCACAGGACAGCCCGTCTTACATTCAACAATTGGACAAATCATCAAAATAGACATTAAAAGGGTAAGGAGACAGAATTATATATATATATATATATATATATATATATATATATATATATATATACTTATTAATGCTCGGTAGTCCATATGGTTCTGTAATGTAATTGCATTGCACTAAAATTAATACATTTTAATGGGCATATATGCAGCTGAAACAGGTAGCCTAGTGTGTCCCAAATGTTTCAAAATTAACATTTTTATATAACATTATAATTATGGCTTTTCTTTTTTGGGGGGGCGGGGGGGGGGCTTAAGCTTCATGCTTTAATGTCATTTTTTAACATACATTACTCTTTTATACTTTAAGTAGTTTTGAATCAAGTACTATTTTACTTGAGTAAAAAACTTGACTTAATGCTTCAACTTCTCCAGAAGTCTTTTTAAACCCTAAAAATTCTGTAGAAGTATAGATATATACTTCTACAGAATTTTTGTGCCCAGGAATACCTTTTTAAAGGTTATTGAGTTATGAAAGGTTGTGGCTACGCCTCCACCTAGTCTCTGTTTCCTGTTCTCGCTTAAAAAAATTGTAATTTGACAAAGGTGACTCTGTCGATGCAGATGTTTCATTACTAGTGTCTGACCAGGTTTCCGATATAAATAGAGCATGCAGATTGCGCTCAATGATGAAGTCATTAATTATAAACCACCTCTCAAACAAAAAAAATTATGTTTATTAATGCTGATTTAAGAAGTTTGTTGGTCGGTAGCAGATCCTTCTCATAGGTGATCAATCAGAGATTTGGTTGAATATGGCAGCGTTTAGCTTTAGGTTTATGGCTTCTCCTGGTTATAAGCACCAGAATACTACCATCAGGGTGGCCAGATACATCCTGGTGGACAACGGGTCTAGAGTTAATGTCCGGTTCCCTTCTATATCAGATATGTTATTACCAGTTGTGGTAGAGGAGAAAGGCATCTAGTATCAGTCCCAGAGGCCTGGTGTAGTCTTGGTTTAGCTGGTGTCCAATTCTAGGCTGTCAGAGAAAGTTTTAAGGGGAGATTCATTTGGTGATGACGAGTAGGATGACGTTGGAGAACGCTGTGATGAACGCTGTACGTTTGCTTGACGGTGGTGGGGAGGCACGGAGCGCTTGTTCTCTGGTAATCTCCGCAGGCTGTGCGTCATGGTCAGCCTTTGGGTGCTTTGTCACGTTTTGAAACATCCAGAGGTTTTTGATTGAGATAGCAGGACATGTTTGAGGTCAGGATTCTCAGTCCGGCTTTGCTCAAAGGGTTTGTTGTCTCTGGAGAGATGTTTTGTGCCATAGAATATTTTAAAGTTATGAATAAATCTAAATGAACGATCAGCACAGGAGTTCTTCAGCCATTTGTGAAGCATTCGAAGTCTGCTATGTTTTTCATTGTTTCCTGTCGGTACTGGTCCGCTGATAAAGATGTTTGTGTTAAGTTCCTCCGCAGATTAGAGAAATCCCTTTTCAAAATTGGACTGTTTTTTTGGCTACATCAGTAGATCCTGTGTGGAAACCAAGCTTTACCAGTTTTGGGTGTTGATTTATGATTGTCAGGATTTTATCTGATATGTGTCTCACCGTAATTTGGGAGCAGCTGATAACACCTGTGTTTTTGCTGCAGAGGTGTTCCATGCCATTTATTGAACCATCATGAACAATTAGAACGTTTGGTGGGAGATTTCTTACGTTCTTGTGTGTCCGCTTCATGGGGCTGGATTTGTCCTGGCGACCTTGGCTGGTGCTTGGGGCCGGGTTGTCCTTCGGGGAACCAAGTGCTGCATATCTGTGTTTGAGCAGGATTCCAGTAGTAATATTCCCAGATGGACTACTTTCTCTTGCTTTGGGTTGGAATTTCCTCTGTTTATTTTTCCTTGGAGCGGGGGTGGAGGTGTTGATGCACTGTAGAGCGTGCCACTCTTCATCATACATGCAGTGTCCTTCCAAGTCAAGCGCCTTGTTTTGGCTTGGGTCTTATTTTCGAGACCGTTGCACCTTGGGAAACAGTGCTGCCTAGTTCTTTCCCACTGTTGGTAATCATCAGTAAAGTAGTCTCATTTCCTTATCCACTGTTTACTTCCACATTCACTTCGAGATGACGAATCTTCATTTCCATAGCATCCATTCTCTGGAGCAGTTTACGGTCCTCAGCCAAGGAAAATGGCTTTTTGTTATCCCACATCTTCCAGAACATCTTTGGTGGATTTTCAATCAGGAAAAACAGCCAAAATGTCTAAATATTGACAATAATTTGAATTGATTAATGTTTTTATCAAGTGGCCTAAACAGAACTGACCCTGTTAATAAAATCCCTAAACTATAAAACCTGTTTAGTTTTCTTTAAAATAATCTGCTACATTTAAGTGTAAATATTAAAATGTTTAACTTTACTGTGGGAAACATTTCCTGTTCAAGTTCCCCCCAAAAAATGATAAGGGCTTCATTGCGGGCCCAGATCTGATGGCGCTTGTCGCACTAACGAGCTTAACGAGCAGTTGGTAACGCCGCTGGTGATGGTGAAGGTGATGAAGTGTTTGTGCTTTCAGGAGCGAGAGTCTGAGCGCCGAGAGCCGCTCGGTGCAGAGCAGCCCCAGTTACCGCCTCATTAAGTCCAGGAGCGAGTCGGATCTGTCCCAGCCCGAGTCCGACGAAGAGGGCTACAGCCTGGTAATGGAAGCTCCGATCCGTCTGCCATCTCAGGTTTTTAGTGTCCTCGGAGTTTAAAGCTGCGTCTGGTTTGCTTCTTTCCTGCAGAGCGGACGGAGAAACGTAGACCTGGACCTGGCGTTCTCTCATAAAAAGAGAGGTACTGATTGTGTAGAACTGCTGAGTGAAAGAGGCTGATTATTGTTGGTATCGTTCATGTGTCCCTCTGTCTGTCTTTCTGTCTCTCTTTCCTCTGCCTCCTCTGTGATCAGTTTATTTGCTTCTTTTGGGGCACTGCAGCTCCAAACACAAGAGGAGCTCCAAGCAAGTAACCGATGGCATGTTTCCTCCTTGTTAGCTCACAGTTCTGCTTCCTCCACATCCATCCTCCATAACAGCAGCAGCATCTGCTCCATCCTGCTGCCTGTTGCTCGGCGCCGACCCATTCCTGATGGGAAAACCGGACGCAGGAGGAATTCCCTCAGACATTTATCTGTTGCTCAGAACTCCTGATTCAGTCCTGGTTCCTTTTAGTGGTTCTTCGCTGCTGGTCAGAAGGTCCAGTTCTCTCTAAGGCTGGTTCTGATCCAAGACCTTCTGGAGGTCCTTCAGTCACTCTCCATCCATCCATCCATCTCTCCGTCTGTCTATTCATCCATCTATCCATCTTTCTGTTAGTCCATCCATCCATCCATCCATTTGATGCTTCATCCATCCATCCATCCATCCATCCATTTGATGCTTCATCCATCCATCTATCCATCCATTTGATGCTTCATCCATTCATCCATCTATCCGATGCTTCATCCATCCATCCATCCATCATCCATCCATCCATTCATCCATCTATCCATCCATTTGATGCTTCATCCATCCATTCATCCATCTATCCTTCCATTTGATGCTTCATCCATCCATCCATTCATACATCTATCCGATGCTTCATTCATCCATTCATCCATCCATCTGATGGTTTATTCATTCATTCATCCATCCATCCGATGCTTCATCCATCCATCCATCCATCCATCCATCCATCCATCCATCCATCCATCCATCCATCCATCCATCCGATGCTTCATTCATTCATCCATCCATCCATCCATTATCCATCTATCCATCCATTTGATGCTTCATCCATCCATCCATCCATTCATCCATCTATCCGATGCTTCATTCATTCATTCATTCATTCATCCATCCATCCATCCATCCGATGCTTCATTCATCCATCCATCTTATGGTTCATTCATTCATCCATCCATCCATCCATTCATCCATCCATCCATCCATTCATCCATCCATCTGATGCTTCATTCATCCATCCATCCATCCATCCATCCGATGCTTCATCCATCCATCCATCCATCCGATGCTTCATCCATCCATCCATCTTATGCTTCATTCATCCATCCATCCATCAGATGCTTCATTCATCCATCCATCCATCCATCCATCTGATGCTTCATTCATCCATCCATCCATCCATCCGATGCTTCATCCATCCATCCATCCATCTTATGCTTCATTCATCCATCCGTCTTATGGTTCATTCGTTCATCCATCCATCCATCTGTCCATCTTTCTGTCAGTCCATTTCTCCGTCCGTCCATCTGTCCGTTTCTCCGTCCGTCTGTCTGTCCATCCATCCATCAATCTGTCCATTTCTCCATCCGTCTATTCATCTATCCTTCCGTCCGTCTGTCCATCCATCCATTTATTTGTTCAATATAAAATATTTACTTATATTTCTTCTTAAACCTAAAATCTTTCTTGTGGATTTTAAACCAACCGATAGTTTTACTACCAGCAACCAGACTTGGATGGTTCCCAAACATTTCCACCTCCTGGGAAGAAAATCTGGACCTATCACTGCTAGAAGATATTCAGTCAGTTTTTATGCATCTAAATCAGACACCAAACAATTTTCTCATCGTCCTGTAAAGCCTAAATTATGTTATTAAGGTACATCTTTGTTCCAGTAGATGAATCGAGATCCAAAAGCATCCCAGTCAGTACTTTGTTTCAGCTCCTTTATTGTTCCTGAATCCTCAAATGAAAAATATTCATCAACCAGGCTGTAACGTTCTGCAGCTCTGGAGGATGAAGTTTCTGCCGTTAATTTAGCTGAACATGTTTCGTTGCTTCATTGTCCAGCTGGATTCAGATCCAGACTATTTCTCCATCCTGAAACTTTGGTACCTCCTTGCTCTACCTGGATGTTTTGGACCAGCTGGTTGGGACCCTGTTTCCTGTCGGTCAGCAGCGGCAGCTTGTTAAGGCCTCACAGCTCTGTGTGTTACCCACAGATTAGGCTGCAGAATTAGACTAGTGCAGGTGTTTTAAAATACAAATTAAACGGACTGATTGATGGACGGACGTTGAGGCATGTCTCATGAAGCCAGGATATCCAGCTGCTGAATAAATGATTATTTAAACATCTTCCAGCAGCTGATATTACAGATTTTCTCCCAGAGGTTGGCTCATCGAAGACTCAGACTTTCATGACTTCCAGATGCTGTTGCTACTCAGATTTCAGCGGTACTCTATAGGCGTGTTGAGACGTTTTTCAGGTTAGTGTCTAGAGAAACCTCTGTAGGACCTCCTGGAGGACTGTTGATCAGGACTACTTTACAGGAACGCTTGGATTCCTGGAAGGAAACCCTAAAGCAATGAGGTCTGGATCAGGACCAGTGGGACACACTCACTGGTCTACCTCCTCTTCTCAGCAGCTTCCATTAGACAGTTTGAACAGCTACTGAAGGTCTGTGCCTGCATGAATCAGGCTTTTCTCATCTGAAGAACTTTAATAGAGTAATGATGCTCCGCTGCTGCTGAGTCCGTCCATCAGAACCTCCTCTATCCACATAAACATCTGAAAGGCTCGTTTCCTCTTGTACAGGAATACTCCACAGCTCCCCCGACTCCCTGGCAGAGTCCTGGTTCAGGTCCAAGCTCAGCCACCAGCACAGCTACAGCTCTGCGAACTCCTACGAGGAGTCGGACCTGGACCTGAACCGCTCCCTGGGGGTCCATGCTCTCATCGACAACATGGTCAGCTTCATCAGCGGCGACGTGGGCCTGGCTCCGGCCTTCAAGGAACCGGAGGAGGGGATGTCCACGAGTCCGCAGGCGGCCATCCTGGCCATGGAGCAGCAGCAGACCAGGGCAGAGGTGAGGCAGCCGTTGACCTTCGTACTGTGGAGCAAAAATTATCCTCAGAAAGCCAAGGCAGCTTTGTTCCTAAAGCAAAACAGTGAAAAAAAAGATTAAAATGGATAAAACCCCTGCAGCTGAAGAAACAATAAGGAGGACTTACTAACTCCAAGGTACAAAGAGTTGCAGTAAACCAGTCGAGTTGCTTAGATTACGGTTTCTTAGTCATCTGTCGGCAAAATGCTTTAATTTTAGAGAAAAACCTGAATTTCACTTCTGCCCATCCTGTCTAACATCACTGTTCACTTTGAAACCATAGATTTTCTCTAATCTGCCAGACAGCCAAAGTTAGAACGACTAACAATCCTCACCGCAGTCTTATTCTCATTGAAGCTTTCCAAGCTTTAACTCCTCGAACCGAACGTTTCAACCTAGCATACCGTCGTCGTCTTACTGTTTTTAGGGGAACGGGAACCTAAATAACAAGGAAAAGTTATCTTCTAGTGTCAAGGGGCAGAAGATGCAAGGAAAAGGGCAGAGATCCAAGAATCGTGCCCTGCAGGACTCCCGACACCAGAACAGAACAGAGAAGTTCTCTCAGCCAGGTCCGATCTGAACCATTCCACCCTGTATGCCTACACACCGCTGTAAGGGAGTCAGAGGTGAAGTCCTATTGTTTCTGTTGTCAAACATCGAACTTGCAGATATTCAGAGTTTGGGATCATAAACAAACATAACGTTACTATTTTAATTGAGAAGAATCAAAAAGAAAAGCACCGGACCAAACAGAGCTGGCGTGAGACCCGATAGTCTCCTCCTCTGGACTTTCTCAGAACCGTTCTGCTTTAAAGATGAAACAAGCAAACAGCAGAACCATCAACACGATCCCTGGTTGTTAGGATACTACAAACTGTTTGTTGGTGGACTTGAGACCAGGTACTCTGGACTCTGTGGCCAAATAATCGAATGCGACTAGAAATAAATGAAACGTTATTTTCTGCAGGATGTGCACTAAAACTTTTATTTAATTTTATTTTAAATTACAGTTTAGTTTTAATTACATTTTTTGTTTAATTTTATTTGCATTTAAAAAAATGTTAATGTTCTATTTGGCTTTGTTTCCATTTTGAAATGAAAGTTTTTTGTTTTTAAGTATTTTAATATTGTTTATTTTTGTTATTTTTATCGCATTTTTTTTTCAATTTGGCTCCGTTACCATTTTAAAATGAAAGTTTTTTTTGTCGTTTAAAAAAAAAAAGTATTTTAATTTAGTTTTTTGTCATTTTGATCATAATTGAATTAAATTTTCACTTTATTGCGTTTTTTTTGTGTGGCTTTTTAAAAATCTTGGCTTAATTACATTTATTTTTATCAGGTTTTTATTCATTTTTCCCTTTGCTTTGTTTCCATTTTAAAATTAAAATTTTTTATTTGTATATTTATTTAATTATTGATGCCTATAATAATAAGATGTTACATTCTGTCATTTTGGTGGGGGTTAGTTTTTCTTTAGGGCTTCAGTCTGACATCCAAATATCTGAGTATAGCAAATCGAGAGAAAGTCTCTAGTTTATTCATATATAGCCATATATATCCTGCTGTGCTTATGACTCTGACGCTGTGCTTGGTGAAGAAGTGGAAACAGGTTTGTAGAGAGAGAACCCCTGCTGCCAGTAGCAGCTCTTCATCATGTGGCTGTATTGTGTCTCCAGCTGCGGTTGGAGGCGCTCCATCAGATCGTGGTGTTGATCTCCGGCATGGAGGAGAAGGGCAGCCAGCCGGGGAACGCCGACCGCTCGAGCGGCGCCTTCCAGTCCTCCTCCCTGCTCACCTCCGTCAGGCTGCAGTTCCTGGCGGGATGCTTTGGTCTCGGCACGGTCAGCAGCGGCGGTCTGAAGAGGGAGAGCGTGCAGCTCCATCACTACCAGGTGACGAGGAGGAGCTCTGCTCTGCTGGCGTTTTGGTTGGTTTGGTACTAAACCGAAGCGTTTGTGCTGCAGGATGGGATTAAAGCGGCAAAGAGGAGCCTCCAGATGGAGATCCAGACGGCCGTCCATAAGATCTACCAGCAGCTGTCTGTCACACTGGAGCGAGCTCTGCAGGCCAACAAGCACCACATCGGTAAAAACTCCCCTGAACTTCAACCCTCTTCTATAAAACGAAGCTAGTGAGCCTCTCCTGTCTTTCCCCTCTGCAGAAGCTCAGCAGCGCCTCCTGCTGGTGACTGTGTTTGCGCTCAGCGTCCGTTATCAGCCCGTGGACGTGTCCCTGGCCATCTCCAGCGGACTCCTCAACGTGCTGTCTCAGCTCTGCGGCACGGAGACCATGCTGGGCCAGCCCCTCCAGCTGCTGCAGAAACCCGGAGTGTCCCAGCTCAGCACGGCCCTGAAGGTGGCCTCCACCCGCCTGCTGCAGATCCTGGCCATCAGCACCGGGTAACTCGAGTCGGGAGGGACGTCCGAAAACATTTCTAAATCCTGGACTAGCATTAATCAACGGCGACGTCTTTCCCTGCAGGACGTACGCGGACAAGCTGAGTCCCAAAGTGGTCCAGTCGCTGCTGGACCTGCTGTGCAGCCAGCTGAAGAACCTGCTGTTCCAGGCAGGAGGCAGCCGACTGTCTGCAGGGAAGGATCAGGAAGACGCCAACCAAGATGACAGCTCTGAATCGGAGAAGAAGGACTTCAGAGGTGACAAACATTTTATAATAAATAAACTGCTCCAAGTCCTGATCCAGATCCATCTGCAGTAGGGGTGAAATCAATACAAATGTGCGTACAGTGGGGTAAAGAAGTATTTGGGAGCCACAGATTGGTCAAGTTGTCCCCTTTAAAAAGGTGAGAGAGGTCTGTAATTTCCATCACAGCTACACTTCAACTGAGAGACAGAACGTAAAAAAAATCCAGGAAATCACATTGTATGATTTTTAAAGTATTTATTTGTATAACGGTGCAGAAAAAAAAAGTCTTTGGTCAATGACAAAAGTTCACCTCAATCCTTTGTAATGTAACATTGGTCAGTAATGCCAGAGGTCAAAGGTCACCTGTAGATCTTCACAAGGTTCTCACACTGTAGCAGGTATTTTGGCCCATTCCTCCATGCAGATCTTCTCTACAGCTGGGATGTTTTGGGACTTTCATCTCCCTCCACAGATTCTCTATAGGATGGAGGTCTGGAGACTGGCTAGGCCGCTCCAGGACCTTGAAATGCTTTTTACGTAGCCCCTCCTTCGTTGCCTAGCCGATGTGTTTGGGATCATTGTCATGCTGGAAGATCCAGCCATATTTCCTCTTCAATGCTCTCACTGATTGAAGGAGGTTTTTTTCCCAAATCTCACCATCCATTCATCCTTTCATTTACACGGATCTGTCGTCCTGGTCCCTTTGCAGGAAAAACAGCCCCACAGCATAATGCTTCCACCCCCATGCTTCACAGTAGGTATGGTGTTCTTGGGATGTAACTCAGCATTCTTCCCCCTGGTCTTGGCCATGGTGGAGGTTGGAGTTTGACTGTCTGAAGTTGTAGACAGGTGTCTTTCATACTGATAACGAGTTCAAACAGGAGCCATTAATATAGGTAACGAGTGAAGGATAGAATAGCTTCTTAAAGAAGGAGTAACAGGTCTGTAAGGGCCAGAATTATTGCTAGTTTGTAGGAGCTAAATACTTATTTTCTGCACCATTATACAAATAAATTATGTAAAAATCATACAATGTGACGTTTTGGAACCGACGGGGGCGTCCTGAACAATACGAATACATGTATCGTTACAGCCTTACTCTGCAGTAAACTCTTCTTCTGTCTCCTGTTTTCATAAAGCTTTGACCTGCATGATCCTGATCCGTACCGGTTCTGATTTCTAGCCCTCCATCCGCAGCTTGACCTGCAAACATCAGTTTCCATGCTTGCTCCTCAGAGAGTGTAGATCCTGATCTTAAATCTGAGCCAAAGCAGAGGCTAAAAGCTCAGCAGGATTAAACAGAGGAGCTTTGTTGTAGTTCAGCCTTCCTGTTATCTGCAGGACGGCTTGTTCTCTCTCTCAGCCTCACTGAATCCCAACAATTTCTTGAGACAGTTTACCTTTAAATAGCTTCCCACATCTCTGCGCTTGGTCTTCCCTCCGTAGACACATCTCCATCTCCAGGAGAACGAGCTGGTAGCGCTCATAGACGGTGCGTTCACTGATCGGGACACAGACCGGTCAAAGGTCGGATCATCAACCAATCATCTGATGTGGCTGATGACGCCCTTCAGTGTGCATGTTGTTACCGAGTTAAGAAGACTCAAAGTTAGCCATTTTCAGCATCAGCGAAGCGTTTTCATGCATGTCCTGACATTAAGAGAGAGCGAGACGCTCAGCAGATAACAGGAAGGCTAGCTCCGTTGCACCACAGTCGCTCTGCTTTTATACCGTCCTCAAATCTTAGAAAATCTTAGGTTGAAAGTAAGGATCCACAAAATGCACACAGAAACTGATGCTAAGCTAGCTGTGCTAATCATGCTAGTAGAAGATTCTAAAAATGACAACAGCGCCTGAAAACGTCGTACAGAGATGTTATATTTACAATTTTTTAAAGACGTCGGAAGAGCCTTACATTTTTACTTTTGTTATAACACGGCCACTAAAACTGATGCTATGCTAGCTGTGCTAATCATGCTAGTAGAAGAAGCTACGGTGGAAAATGTGCTCCGGTTGTACGTCTCCTGGTGCTGTCTCTTTAAATGCAAATGAGGCGCCGCATACCCCGCCCCACCCCCTCCAGGTCGCAGAGCCTTAAGCTCCACCCCATTCAGCTCCACCCCATTCAGCCATTTTTGTAGTTTGATACGACAATCTAACGGTATAGAAGCGTTATATTTACAAATTTTAAAGACATCGGAAGAGCCGTACATTTTTTTCTTTTGTTATAACACGCCCACTAAAACTGATGCTACGCTAGCCGTGCTAATCATGCTAGTAGAAGATGCTAAAAATAACAACAGCGCCTGAAAACGTTATAAAGACACAGGCGTGTATCTGATGTTGCTCTGAATCCTTTCTCTCCTCGACGTTCTGGTTCTTCAGCTCTGATCCGAAAGCAGCACACCGCAGAGCTCCACCTCGGAGACTTCCTGGTCTTCCTCAGGAGGGTGGTCTCCTCCAAGGCCATCCAGTCCAAGATGGCTTCTCCCAAGTGGACAGAGGTTCTGCTGAACATCGCGGCGCAGAAGTGCTGCTCAGGTAGCGCCCTCTGCAGGTAGCGGGTGATCGCGGTTAAAAAACGCTCGGGTGGGGATATTAACAGGCGCTCTTTGATGTTGAATGTTCCAGGGGTCCCTCTGGTGGGGAACATGAGAACTCGACTCCTGGCGCTGCACGTGCTGGAGGCCGTCCTGCCGGCCTGCGAGGCCAACATGGAGGACGACCAGCTGACTCAGGTGGGTCCCCGTTCGTCCTGAAGGCGGCGGCATCTTCCAGAGCTGATGTTTGGGTTGTCCCTCAGGTGGTGGAGCAGCTCTTCTCACTGCTGTCGGACTGCATGTGGGAAGCTCCGGTGGCTCAGGCCAAACACACGATCCAGATGAAGGAGAAGGTCCAGGAGCTGAAACTCCAGGTGAGGGCGGAGTCTCACGCAGACGCGAGTCCGTCGGCGACAGCGACAGGAGAAGCTGACGCTCTGGTCGATCCGCAGGGGGAGGCGGAGGAGGAGGACGAGAACCTTCCCATTCAGGAAGTGTCCTTCGACCCGGAGAAGGCCCAGTGCTGCGTGGTGGAGAACGGACAGGGTCTGACGCACGGCAGCGGCGGGAAAGGTTACGGCCTGGCCTCCACCGGGATCTCCTCGGGATGCTACCAGTGGAAGGTGTCCGATTCAGCGCCGGATGGAAAACTTCTCCCACAACCGGAGCTCGGCTGACCGCTGGCTTGTTTCGCCCGCAGTTTTACATCGTCAAGGAGAACCGAGGCAACGAGGGGACCTGCGTGGGAGTCTCCAGGTGGCCTGTCCACGACTTCAACCACCGCACGACGTCGGACATGTGGCTGTACCGGGCGTACAGCGGGAACCTGTATCACAACGGCGAGCAGACGCTGACGCTGAGCAGCTACACGCAGGGAGACTTCATCACCTGCCTCCTTGACATGGAGGCCAGAACCGTCTCCTTCGGGAAGAACGGGGAGGTGAGAGCTGATGAAACGGTTTCCCTTGAACCTTTTCCTTCCACTCAACTTTACCCTCCGCTTTCTGTCGGTCAGCTTCATAATATCCGAGTAAAACACCGAAGCTGCTGTTGGCTTAAAAGGTTTTCACTCTATTCAGTTCTAAATATTGATGTTCTCTTCCTTCCTTTCTCGTCCCCTTCTATCCTTCCTTCTTCACTTCCTTCCTTGCCTCTCCTTGCCTCCTTCCTTCCTCGTCTCCTTCCTTTCTCGTCCCCTTCTATCCTTCCTTCTTCACTTCCTTCCTTGCCTCTTCTTGCCTCCTTCCTTCCTCGTCTCCTTCCTTCCTCGCCTCCTTCTATCCTTCCTTCCTATCTCACCCCCTTGCCTCCTTCCTTCCCTCCTTCTCTCCTTCCTTCCTTACTTCCTCACCTCCCTACCCCCTTCT
The DNA here is from genome assembly GCA_963556495.2 of Valencia hispanica. Taxonomy (NCBI): domain Eukaryota; kingdom Metazoa; phylum Chordata; class Actinopteri; order Cyprinodontiformes; family Valenciidae; genus Valencia; species Valencia hispanica. The sequence continues at coordinate 60,385,488 of OY747701.1, forward strand.
GTCCTTCCTGCCTTACTTCCTCGCCTCCTTACCCCTTTCTGTCCTTCCTGCCTTACTTCCTCGCCTCCTTACCCCCTTCTGTCCTTCCTTCTTTCTATCCTTCCTTCTTCACTTCCTTCCTTGCCTCCTTCAACCCTTCATTTCTTCCTGGCCTCCTTACCTCCTTCTATCATTCCTTCTTCACTTCCTTCCTCGCCCCCTTGCCTCCTTCCTCGCCTCCTTCTATCCTTCCTTCCTCTCTCACCCCCTTGCCTCCTTCCCTCCTCGCCTCCTTCTATCTTTCCTTCCTCACCCCCTCGCCTCCTTCCTCACCTCCTTCCCTCCTCGCTTATTTCCTTCCTCATCTCCTTGCCTCCTTCCTTGCCTCCTTCCCTCCTCGCCTCCTCTTTCCTCGCCTATTCACCTCCCTTCTTCCTTCCCTCCTTCCTTCCTCGCCTCCTTCTTTCCTCGCCTCCTTCCTTCCTCGCCTCCTTCCTTCCTAGCCTCCTTCTTTCCTCACCTACTCGCCTCCTTCCTTCCCTCCTTCCTTCCTTCCCTCCTTCCTTCCTCGTCTCCTTCCTTCCTAGCCTCCTTCTTTCCTCACCTACTTGCCTCCCTCCTTCCTTCCCTCCTTCCTTCCTCCCCTCCTTCCTTCCTCCCCTCCTTCCTTCCTCACCTCCTTCCTTCCTCACCTCCTTCTTTCCTCACCTACTCGCCTCCTTCCTTCCTCGCCTCCTTCCTTCCTCTCCTCCTTCCTTCCTCTCCTCCTTCCTTCCTCACCTCCTTCCTTCCTCGCCTCCTTCCTTCCTCGCCTCCTTCCTTCCTCGCCTCCTTCCTTCCTCCCCTCCTTCCTTCCTCACCTCCTTCTTTCCTCACCTACTCGCCTCCTTCCTTCCTCTCCTCCTTCCTTCCTCACCTCCTTCCTACATTCCCTTCTTCCTTCCTCGCCTCCTTCCTTCCTCGGCTCCTTCCCTCCTCGCCTCCTTCCCTCACCAGGAGCCCAAGCTAGCCTTTGAAGACGTAGATGCAGCAGAGCTTTATCCCTGTGTGATGTTCTACAGCAGCAACCCAGGAGAGAAGGTAGGAGTCGGAGTTCAGAGGTCAAATTTCGTCCAGGAGCCTCAGGCAGCGTTTTCTTTAGACTTTCCGTCTCTCTCCAGGTGAAGATCTGTGACATGCAGATGAGGGGAACGCCACGCGACCTCCTCCCCGGCGACCCCGTCTGCAGCCCCACGGCCACCGTCCTGGTGGAGGCCACCACCCAGCTGATCCGCATCCTGCATCGCGCCGACCGCTGGACACATCGCATCAACAAGACGGTGATCGAGCGGCTGCACAAGATCAAGCCCTGCTTCAGAGATGCGGCGGGCGCTTCGGGCCAGAGGCTGAAGAAGAGCCGCTCGGTGCAGAGCCGAGAGGAGCACGACGCCCAGAGGGAGAGCCAGGAGACGCCCGGCAAGACGGAGGAGGAGAAAGGGAGGCCCGGGCGGCAGCACGGCCTGGGGGAGCTGTCGGAGCACCACCTGAGGAGCCTGTGCGCCGACGTGTGGCCGGTGCTGGCCGTGATCGGGGGGGCGGACGCCGGGCTCCGCGTGGGCGGCCGATGCGTCCACAAGCAGACGGGGAGGCACGCCACGCTGCTGGGCGTGGCCAAGGAGGGCAGCAGCTCCGCTAAGGTGCAGTGGGACGAGGCCGAGATCACCATCAGGTACCGGACCGGGGGTTCTGCTCCGACTCCAGACAGAATGCTTTTAAATTCCTCCTTTTTAACTCGTTTTGGTCTCTTTAAATACGAATGAGGCGCCGCATACCCCGCCACACCCCCTCCAGGTCGCAGAGCGTTCAGCTCCACCCCATTCGGTCATTTTTGTAGTTTGATACGACAATCTAGCTGTGCAGAAGCGTTATATTTACAATTTTTAAAAACATCTGAAGAGCCGTACATTTTTGCTTTTACTTTACACGCCCACTAACGATATATAAGACGACTGTTTAATGGCCCAAAACCTCATTAAGAAAATATAGTAATGAGCTGTTGTGTCACTAACACAATACTGTGTAACGTCAAAGCTAGAAAAAGAGGCTTTTCTTACAATATAAAGAAAAAGATTATACCAAATTATGACAATTGTGTGTTTAAAACAAGTAGACTACATGGGGGGAAAAAAGAAAAATGTTAGCAGTTTTACAGTAACATATAGTTTAGTCCTTTTAATAATATTACTGACAACACTTTTACACAAACTACTTGTCAGATTCCACGTAATTATATAAACGGCACCATAATAATGTGATGAACACGTCCACAACGTGCGACTGCTAGCATCAAGCAAACGTCATTGAATCTGTTAGCGTCATGTGTTCTCCAAGACAAACAAAATAATGTTACAGTACAGTAACGCAAGCAAAAAACAATGGCCAAGAGGCAATAAATGAAAGTCTAAAATAAAGTTTGTCGTTATTTGAAGCTTCCCGCTTTGCCGTGTCCTTCATTTCCATAGTCAGAAGAAGCTGACCCCTCAATAAGACAAAGTTTTTCACTACTGGGGGAGGTTGCTGAAGCCGTCGTCCTTGAAGTGCTTCATGCAAACAAAAAGTACTTTCCCCATAGATTCAGGTACGTTAGCATAAAAAATAAAATAAAACTTGACCAGGCGCTTCGCAGAGGTTCTGATGCTGGGGGGACGGTGTAAATACACGAATATGTGAGCGGGTTAATACATCCAACAACCTGAACATTTTGACTTTTCCACTTTCTTTTTTTTTTTTGTCCTGTTTGGCAGTGTGGAGCTCAGAATTGGTGTCTGAGTACCAAGTAGAAGCCCAACAGATTTACTTTCACAAGCGGAGCAGTACAGCTTTTGCTATAGTACTCCACTTGATATATGTGTGAAAATTTTTTATTATGAATTGTTGGGGGTTTTATTTCCTGATGTTATGGACACGGAGACGGAAAATTAAGGGGAAGAAAGAAAGAAGATGAAGAAGAGAGGTTGGAAACAAAAAGTCATGAGAGAGGGTGAGTTGAAAATACAAGAGAGGAAGGGGAACAAAGAAAACACAGGAAAACATTGAAGTCTGCCTCCATACCGACAGGACGGCAGAGAGAGGGGGAAAAACAAAACAAAAAAGGAAAAAGGAACATCGACAAAACAAAACAAACATCGTGAACTAAGAATTACACAACCACATCACACAAAATGGATATAAAAATACAACAACAATGTCACAGAAAAACTAATGGGACCGATTAATCAAGCTCTAGTAATGATAACCTCAGCCCAATAATATATCCTTAAACACCAGAGACCCCACATCTATGTGTGTGTGTTAGCATGCTGGTGCATATAAAGTTTCTCCATAAGAGTGTTCGATAGCTGGTGTGAGCAGACATCAATCCGTCTCCCAGGAATCGATGCAGACATGAAGGAGATCGGAGCAAAGACGTCCAAAGGACCCCCAGAGCCCCAGGCGGACCCGGGCGGGGCCGACCGCATCCCCCAAGAGAGGAGCAAAGGAGAACCCCAGGGGAACATCCAGCGGCTACTATGCAGGGTCCCGGGGGGCAGCAGCGACGAGCCCACGGGCCCCGCCGGCAACCGGCCGCGCCAGGGCGGGCCGGTCAACGGACCGGGAGAGCCGGGGCCTAGGGGCGCCCCACCCCTCAACAGGGACCGACCGACGAGGGGCCCCCGGCACTGCAGGGGCCGTGGCCGTCCGCCACGCGCCACCACCACCCCGGGCCAATCCCCACTGCCAACATCCCAGCGCCCCACCCCTGCCCCCCACGTCAGGGCGCCCCACCGATAGCCGCAGCGGACGGACGGCATCCCCAGGCCAAGCTCAGCCAGCACCTGGACACAAGTTGTACCAGCTCCCGAGTCTATCCCGCCGAGCCACCGAGCAGGCACCACCAAACAATCCCAAACCTGGCACCCCTAAAAGAGGTGCCCCAACCAACCAAAGGAAGATATCGGCCCAGCGCACCGGCCGACCGACACACCGGCCCCCCCAGGCCCGGCCAGGCACGCACCAGGTCCGAACCGGATTGACCACCAACGCACCAGTAGGCAGGGGCATCCGTCACTGGCAGGGAGTGACGGAGGGAAAATGGCCCCCCATTAAATGTAAGGCCTGAGGTGCGCCAGGCGAGAGGGCAGCCCAAGATCCAACCTGACAGGTAGACAAAGACATACAGACACAGTCATACGTTCCCTCCCTCTTTAATACATACATTCTCACTGACTCACCAAGACACCCAAGAAATGACGCTGTACCCTCACTCACACACCCCATACACACTTCATGCTCCCAGGTCCAGGTACCGATGCCCCAGTAGAGCCACCAGCCCCCGGACCCGGGAGATGGACCCCCTACCTTCTAGGACGGAGACAAGCAGACCGCCAAGGGCCCCACAGTGGCAAAGCAGCCCGACAGCCCAGGACCCCGACCAGACCGCCTGTTCCTCCTCCGGACCCCAACCCCTGATGGCCCGTAGCGAGCTCCCCCACTGACCCCAATAGGCACCGCTGTTCACCAGGATCCACCAGGGGAGGGAGGCCATGGCACGTTTAACCCGGGGCCCACGCCCACAGCACCACAAAGCCCCACGGACCCCAAGGCAGTCCCTCCAGCCCCATCCCAGAAGGAGAACTAAACCTACCCTCACATTCGCTCTACTATCAGAACACAAAAGACACTAGACACCCAGGTTTAGTTCGCCCCCCTCCAGCACACCCCTCTCCCCCGTCCAAGTGCCCTCGTAGGGGGAGAGCACCTCTCGCTAGTTAGCAATAGCCTCCCCGCCAGCAAAGGAAGCTCCCAGCACCATCTGCGCATCGGAGGCCCCCGTAGCCCAAACCCCGGCGGCGTACCGGCCCAGACCAGGAGCAAACCGATGAACCAGGCCGACATCCACCAGCCCCATTCCCTAGTGGAGCGACCACTGCTGCTCAATGCCCCGGCAGGCAACTAAACTGAGCGCCCCACCCACCTGCCCTGCACGCCCACTACCCGGCCAGTCCACCCTCTTGTCCGACCGAACCCGGGCAAACGCCCAACCCCAGAGCCCCGCAACACATAAAGACTAAGACCCAGGAGCCAAGTCCAGTGCGAAAAAGGACTGATCAGGCCCAGAAATGCCACCCAGCCGCCGCCAACACCAGCCAGGCACCCCAACCAGCAAACAAGGCGAGACGCCATACAGGGACCGGCGATGACAATCGGCCCAGAGAAAAAGAGAGAGGCGGCCGCACATGCCGGCTGCCGGCCGGCCCCGACCCCCACAGGCAACAGAGACCCCACGCCGGCCGACCCCCGGCCAGGACCACCGCCAGGGGGCGCGGCGCCCCAGAGCCCCGAATCCCCAGGCCCACCCCAGACCCTACCCAGTGCAACCCCCCTAAGGCACCGCATGCAGCCATCAGGAGTTACCACCCAAAGCCACCAAAGCCCAACCCCAGGTTGGGGCCACGACGTCCAGCGCCCCGTCCGCCCAATGATCACACCCCCAGGGATCCCCCCCAGACGCCTCCAACCCCAAAAACCCCCACATCAGCCACAGTATCCCAAACGACAAAACCAAGTTCCCCCCACCCCTACTACGTGATGGAGCCGATCAAAGGAGCCCAGAGAGATTGATCAGATATGGAGCCAGAGGCCGTCTCAAGACCAATATGGTCCAACAAGAGATTTCTATACTGATTAATATTAAGAGCCTTTTTATTTTTCCAGTTCAGGAGGATAGTTTTCTTAGCGATGCATAAGGCAATATGAACCATTAGAACTGACTTTGTGTCCATGGTGACATCATTTAAATCTCCCAACAGGCAAACTGAGGGAGATGGTGGGATTTTACATTTCAGACACTTTGATAAGTCCTCACATATCTGGCACCAAAATTTCCTAACAGGTGGACAGAACCAAAGCGCATGAATATAAGTATCTGGTATATTGCTTGTGCATTGTAAGCAGGTATTAGACGACGTAAAACCCATCCTAAACATCCGTTGACCTGTATAGTGTACTCTATGAAGGATTGTGTATTGTATTAATTGCAAACTAGGATTTTTGTTATTTTAAAGGTTCTTAAACATATCTGAGACCAGACGTTTTGGTCAAAGCTGGCTGATAAATCCACCTCCCATTTTGAAATAGGGATGGCTATTGATTCATCTAATGTAGATAAAGTTTTGTATATTTTAGACAGCAATTTGGGGGGTTGAGATCAAGAAAATCTAAAACTCTTGCTGGAATTTGTAATTCAACTGTATTGAGCCTAAATTTACCTTTAATAATAGATTTAATTTGTTGATATTCTAAGAATTTGTTTTTATCAATTCCATATTGTGTAATGAATGTATTAAATGGGATAAAGTCTGTTCCTTCAAATATATGTTCCAGGTATTCAATTCCATTGCACCTCCAGTCTGGAAAACTTATCATACATTTTCACTTTCATTCTTGAACTCGGACCACAAAGTCGCAGAGAGAAATAAAATTCGCTCAATGTTTAGCCGGATATAAAAACGTAATAGAGAAAACTGAAGGGGTTAAAAAAAAAAAATGACCAAAGCACGCCTGCCTTTTTTTTTTCTCTCCTACTGACTCTACTAGGGGCTACGTTGCGGTTTTTGTTTGAATACTCAGGTTAAAACGCGCTGCGTTTACTCGACAGGGCGCGCGATGGAAAACGATGCAGTACATATGCCCGGCCTTTAGATGGCAGTGTGCTCCGTGTATGCAGTGTTCCAAGGTTTCCCCCCTTACAACCCGGAAAAGAAACATTTCATGATAGCTAACAATGGCGGTCTTCTTGTAGTTTTCCGCTTAAATAAAGGCATATTGATTATTTGACGCACGTTGGCGATCGCATAGAAGCCTGATGGTCTCTAAGTTTTGCTTACAGAGACCAAATAACTTCAGAAGCTGCATCAGCAGTAACCGCATACCTGGATCCGCCATTGTTGTTGTTTTTCTGTAGAAAGGCGGAGTGCGCAAGTCCAACATGGCCGTAGGCGGCTGGCAGTGACGTCATCGTTTTCAAAAGTCTCTGGCTTGCGTTTACATGACAACGAATCACCCAGCGTTATCAGAACTCTCCTGTCTGGAAGCAGTTTCCGAAAAGTTGCGTTTTCGCCCCCCCGTTTTCCCGTTGTCGTGTAAACGAGAGGCCGAATCGGAGAGAAAAAAACTTTGTCGTGTAAACAGCCCCTAAATGCACAACACTACCGGCTAAAAAAGTGGAATTTGCATGATAATGCCCCCTCTACATACTAACATCTCTAATCACACCTGGAACCATGCATGACAAACCCACCTATAATTATAGTTATTGTTATTATAATAAGCACATGGTGTTTCGGGGTTCTGTGCTATTTTCCTTTCCTGTTTCTGTCTGGAACTTTTCTCCTCCATCATTAATGCGTAACTCAGGGTTCCGACAGAAACTGGTCCAGATCCAGAAAATGTTTCCAACTTTTCTTCCACCTCCCCTCCCTCTCTCCCTCTGACCTCTTTTTGTGTCCATCCTTGAACTCGAGCCTTAATTAGAACCTGGAAAGTTCTGGAACAGGTTGTAGGAACCCTGGTTGCTCCTCCATCTCCTCCTCTGTGTTGCACGCGCTGTGCTCCGTCTCTCCTGCCCTTTCCCTCACTGTTTCCCTCTCCTTGTCTCTTTTTGCTCTCCACTTCCCTCCATTAAAGCTTCCCAACTTTCTGGTCGCCTAGTGACACTCCGCTGTACAATCTGGAGCCGTGCGAGCCGCTGCCGTTCGACGTGGGACGACTCCGGGGGCTCACCGCATCGCTGCTGCTGGACCTCACCTACCTGACCACCATCCACGAGGAGGCCGCCGTCAAGCTGGGCGCGCGACGCCACGAGAAGAAGCACCGCAACGCCGCCTCCGTGGGCCACGAGCCGAGCGGCGCCGAGGACAAGGCGGACGGCGAGGGCCACAACCGTAACGAGCAGAAGGAGAGCACCGGGGCGCCCTCTGCCTCCTCTGAGCTGAGGGTGTCTCACAGTCTGGAGGAGGTCAAAGCACACCTGGCGCCCAACTCCAAGTCCGAGAGCGAGATCTCGTCTGTGGCCGGCGGGAACGAAGCCCTGTTCAGCTCGACTCCCAACAACGCCGCCGCTGAGGCGAGCAGGAAGAAAAGCCACGAGCACGGCGCCCGCAGTCACGAGCCTTCCCCCATCAGCACGCAGTCAGAGATCCACGCCGTGCAGCTCTCCTACCTCTACCTGGGCGCCATGAAGACGCTGAGCGCTCTGCTGAGCTGCAGCAAGTACGCCGAGCTGCTGCTCATCCCTAAGGTACAGCAGGGGCGCTGGTTCTGGTTCTGTTAGGTCTAGAAAACAAGGTTCTGGTTCCTGAAGGGTAGCTGTGGGCGTCCTGTACAGCGTTGGGAGTAACGGCGTTATTTTTGTAGGTAAAGGAGTAACCTACAGGGTAGCCCCGGGGTCTTAAAGTATTAAAAAAGCATTGAATTCAGTACAGTCAAATTTAAGGCCTTAAAAGCATTATATTTTAGAAAAAAGGCCTTATTTTTTTAAATTATAGTCTCAAATATGACATCTTATTTTTTCAAATAATTAAACTATTTGTCATATATAAGCGTTTATATTTGGTACTTATAAAAAAAACATTACGACACTGCACTTGTTGCTGTGGTTCCCAGCCACAATATCCGACAGCCCCTTATCCAGAACTGCACCTGCAGTAGCACAAAGCACACAGGGTGGGAAATGTTTCCTCCAGCAGCAACCCAATGGGAACGTGTTAATATAATCCGCAGAGGTGAACAACGTGAAATATGACTGGCTCGGACCGATGCCTGGTGACGATCATGAGGCTTTTTCTCTGATCTGCCGCAAACGTGTAGGCTGGGGACAATCATGGGACTGACTGCATTGGAGTCCCACATGCGAAGGAAAAAACATGTTGCTAGCTTAAATTCTAGCAAATTTCATGCGGAAATCGCACATTATTGTGGGAGGGAATCACCAGCAATTTCTCAAGCAACTGTATTGTGTGCTGTCGCCACTACCACAGCGACTGCTACGACTAGCCACGGCAATAGCAATAGACTTTTAAGTACAATCACAAACTGCAGCCAGGGACGTGTGGATTGACGCCGACCGTACGGTCAGAAGTTATGAGTTTTTAAAACTGTTTCTGATCACCAATCCTACATGTTTAATGTAGATATTAGGGAGATATTCAAAAGCATGTTTACAGATTCTCAAGTTGCATCTGCATTCATGTGTGGTAAAAACAAGACTGCCTACATTACCAAACTTGGACTTGCATTATTTATTGCAAAGGCGCTAATACGGGATTTAAATGATTTTAAATTGAAATGAATTTTAATTTGACCAATTAAAAGAAAAAAGAAATATTTGTTCTGTTGTAAGTGTAGATATGCATATTTCTGGCCACAAACCCAGCATTACATTTTACTGAAAAAGTGTTAAAAAACCTGGAGCTACCCTGAATATAATTCATTACTCTTCCCATCGTTGCAACCCTGTTATTGATACTGGGGATGTAAAGCGGCGCGTTACTATAATGTGGCTGAATGAAGCGCAGCGGCGTCAGGCTTTCTGACAGCCACACTTCAGCTGCAGGGAGAGAGAGCAGGAGTCAGCACCAGACAGCGACAACAATGCAGTAGAGCCAAGCCAAGAGCGATTTTTTTGAACTGGAAGTACCAACGCTAAGTTAAAGTTCCTATATCATTCTATTTTACAGCTTTCACCATCTGGTTTAGGCATTCATATGATAAATGTTACTGTTGGCATCATATTGTATTCATTTTTCCTGAAATATAACTTAGATGCCGGAGTTATTCTCCGACCCGGACATAACGGGCTCCGCTTCACTAAAATCCCGCCTCCCCACCCCCCCGTGAGTCCCGCCCATTTCATGACGTGAGCTTGAGCCCCGGCCTGGCTGCAGCGAAGCAGCATGGGCAACAGGCACGCCCCCAAAACTTTGTAAACAATAATGATGGGGGAGCGTAGTGTGAAGCCTTACCATCTCGACCCGGAGTCCGACAGTGAAGTTACATACCAACATCTTGTAGCTGGTTAGATGCAGGATTCCAGAGAGATTCCAGCCATTCCTGGCGATTGGGCTGTTCTTTTGGAATGTCGAATAAAGTCCCGTAATTCTTGCAGCCAAAAGCGCAGTTTCGCCGAGTCATTTTATAAAGTATAACACTATAAAAACGGTGGCGCTTAGTGTCTTTCTTCCCCTGTGAAAAAGGGGGCGTGTGTGTTTAATCTGCAGGGGCGGCGCGGACACGTCGGCCACTTCCTGGTTTGACACGGTTACGTAAAACACGTCACTATGTCCCGAGTCAGTCGTTTTTCAGGAGATGGCGGTGCAGCTGATCCGAGTGCAGGATTCAGGAGGATTACTGAGAAATGCGTGAATTAAGCCAAAAAAAAGACAGAAAATTGCCTTTCCATGGTTAAAAGCTCCAAAAAGTTGATTTAGCATGATTTAGGACCTTTAAAGGCAAGAATGTTTGTTACATTCACGTTATGCCCAAGACATAAAAAAGACTTTGTCCACGCCTGCCTCTCAACTACTTAATGGCCAGATTTTCCTTCGTCTCTTTTCACCCACATTTGTCTGTCTTGGTTTTGCAGTTGAATGAAAAGTGTGTGAATATTATTTATTTATCCGCATGTGGCCGGCCGCAGTCTTGAGTCGAGTTCAAACGAATACCAAATGTTCTAAAATACTGTATATCGAGTTTTTTAGTCTTCATTCAGTTGTTATTGTAAGATGCCCAACGCTGGTCCTGTACACCTGACAATACAGATGGATTTATTCAGCAGAAATATTTCCTCATGTTGTACAGCGCCAGTAGAAATATCTTCTCTTTTCTGGGTGTTGTGAAATCAAGCAAATTATTTATTTAGTTATTTTTAGAGGTGCAGATGTCGACCCCTGCTGGTCAGTTTTAGGAGTGCATGTATGAGGAGTCAGAGCTGTATCCATCTTTTTTTCTTGCTAGATACGGACGGATGCAGCTTTCAACTCGTCCCTCATTGTTGACCCGGTAATTCTCTCGCCCATCCAGGTGGTCCCGGAGACGGTGCCCAGCGGCCACAACGCTGACCTGAACGCTGCCGCGAGCGCCGCCCCCACCTCGCCCGTCTGCCAGGAGGAGGTGGAGATGAGAGCCGCGCTGCAGTTTCTCATGCGCCACATGGTGAAGCGGGCTGTGATGCGCTCCCCGATCAAGCGAGCGCTGGGCCTGGCCGACCTGGAGAGGGCGCAGGCCATGATCTACAAACTGGTGGTGAACGGGCTGCTGGAGGAGCCCAGCGGGGCGAAGAGCAAGCTGGGTGAGGACAGGACGTCATCAGAAGCAGATAAACGTGTGAATGAGGGGGACATACTGCAAAATATTTAAAGAATCTCAGGGTCAGAAATCTGGTTTTTTTTAAAACCCATCAGATTAACGGGATTATCATCCTGATTTTGTCCCAAAGCGAAGATGTTCAACAAAGATTGCAGGATGTTTGCATATTTCTCCTTGTGGAGAGCAGAATGTCATCAAACCGAGCTTCAGACGGTTCTGCAATAAGTTAACTTGTTGTGCGTATGTAGACCTAATAATACGGTATAAAAATATAATTTTAGCAAAAGCCTTATACATGCTTCTAAATGTTGATAAATAACACAAAGTATAAATTGGAGAAATGAGTTTTACTAAAAAGTTCAAAGTTAATTTGCTCATATTGTTGGAGAAAGAGTTTTCAATTATTTGCATAGAATAATTGGTTGTAAATTGTACCGTAATGATGAACACATTGAAAATACATCAAATTATTCAAAACAATCATAAGAGAAACGACTGTAACAAAAAATATAATAAATATTTGTTTATAGATTAGTTTGCTGATCTCAACTCTTCAGTCTATAATGTCATTATATCACGTTGTCCGACTATAATGTTGTAATCCGAACATTAAAGAGAAGTTTCCCTTATTGTTTGATGGCCGACTGACACGCCTCCTTTTCATTTCCCGAGTCGCCGCCAGAATAATCTGACCCGCTTCATACTGACCAGTACAATCCGCCCGAATCACCATCATCATCGAGTATCCGGAGCGTTTCTGACGCCAACAGTTTTCCTCCGAAAGCTGCAGTTTAACATGGTAGATAATGTTGGCCCCTCGGCAACGGTGGCGCCGCCCCTCATCCGCGAGATAAAGATTCACACCGTAAATAATCGAGCCGTCGAAATGGCGGTTGCGGGAGACGAAGGTAATAATAAGCAGATTTCTTTTTTAATATTTTTAATTTAAATAACAGCATGGACATAAAGGATATACGTAAATAGGAAAAGTCAGGAAGCAAAGACCACATAAGAACCGTTTAACCAAAGTTATTACACTACAAAATATGAAACCAGTTAATATTACTGGGGGCTGGATGATATGGAAAAAGAACATATTGATAAATAGAAAAAGTCATATTAACAACTATAAAAAGAAATGTAGAAAATATATTTTAAGTGCAGCTGTGGTGATTTTATGCTAAAAAACACACAGAAAGAAATCAAATTAAGAGACCTGAGTGATAAAGAAAAAACTTTTAATAACCATTATGATATTGATTAAAAAAATCTTTTTATTGTTATTAATTAAAATTATAGCTTTATTTTGATGCTTTTTTTTTTTTATTTCCATAACACTTTAAAAAAAATATATATATTATTGTCCCAGAACTTTGGTTTAGTTTGTGTGCTAAAACCGGCCAATAAAGCTGATTCTAATTCAGTCTAGCTGCTGAAGCTAACCAGCTACTCACCGACGGCCAAAACGCTGGAGGCCAGTCCGGTGACTGAGCTGAAGTCAGCAGGTCGTGTTCTTTTTAAGCGTTTTGGCTTCTGAGGATAAGGTGCAGAACCAGCCGGACGTTTTTAAAGCCTCAGGTGTTGTTAGCGCTCCCGCCACAACAACGTTGCTGTTCATTGTTGTCACACTCAGCGTTGATGTGCGTCCCGTATCGGTTCAAACTGACTGTAAGTCACTGTAAGGATAACGTGTTTTTTTTTTTTTTTTTTTTATTGAACTCTTTATGGAGCCCTTTTCTTTCTATCGCAGCACATGTCTATCGATTGATGGATATATATTGTTATTGAATTATGAGCCAGCCCCACTTGGGAGTTCTAGTGTTAAAGACGTCTTTCCACACCATGTCGTCCTCTCCTGGTTCGGGTCTCTCTGTCCTGTCCATTTAGAAACCCAGAAATGATCCAGTTTATCCAGGTTTGCTATAAATGTTGGAACTTTTTTATTGATATTTGATGTTTTTACAGTTTACTGCAGAGGTTCTGAGTCAGTTTGGGTCTTTCAGGGGTGAGGAGCGAACCTGAAGGTGAGGGGGAGGGCGCCGAGGGCGAGCAGCTGGCTCAAACCCCTATCACCACCAGCCCCTCGGCCTCCAGCACCACCTCCTTCATGAGCTCCTCCCTGGAGGACACCACCACGGCCACCACGCCGGTCACCGACACGGAGACCGCCCCCGCCTCCGAGTCTCCGGGCGTCATGCCGCTCAGCCTCCTCAGGTGTGAACACGCCACCCCTACCCCCTATCCCGCCTCTCGGTGCGTGCGCTGACCTCAATGATGTGTTTCCGACAGGCAAATGTTCTCCAGCTACCCCACCACCGCCCTGGTTCCGACCCGCCGAGCCCAGACGCCGCCGGTGTCGTCTCTGCCGACGTCTCCGTCAGACGAGGTGGGCCGCAGGCAGAGCCTCACGTCGCCCGACTCCCAGCCCTCCAGACCCCAGAACCGAGCCGGCACATGTGAGTCCGCCTCCGGACCTGTGCTAACGGGTCGTAGAAGAAGAAAGGAGCTCACTCTGAGTGACGGCCATGTTGTTTCCCCGCAGCGCTGTCGGACCCCAGCAGCAGACTGTCCACGTCGCCCCCACCGCCGGCCATCGCTGTGCCTCTGCTGGAGATGGGCTTCACCCTGCGTCAGATCTCCAAAGCTCTGGAAGCCACGGGTCAGTGGGTCTGCTTGTTTCTGACACAAAGGCTTTGCTTTAGCAATATTCACGTATTTCTACATTTTTAAACCCTTTTTAATTATTTATTTCAGTGCAAAATCATTTGTAAATAAATTGCTCCACATGAGACTTTAAAATGCTCTTTTAAAAATCATCTCAATCTGAATATTCATGCCACACTTTTTTTTTTACCATTTAAATGAAAGTTTTAATGCTTAAAGTTTCTCCTTTTCAATAAAACGAACAAAAAACATATTTTTATTACCTTTAAAAATGAGCAAAATAAAATTTTTTTAAATATTTTTCTGAACCAGGGAGTCAAAAAGGTGATTTATTTATTTGTTTGGTTTTTCTTTTCATCTCATTATGTGTAAATAGGTAGATATACATGAGAGAATATCCTTGCCGAGTTAAAAGCCAGAAATGATGCTGCAGGGGTTATTAAAATAAAGCTTAAAAGGGCAGATGGAAAACTAAACCCCGCCCCCAACAGGCGACACCTGGACACATTTATAAAGTGCAGACTGTAGAGACTCCCTGCAGAGGCGTAAAATAAGCTGCATAATCGATTAACATAATTATTCATTTGAAGAATGTATCGAATCAAAAACGGATCAATAGCTATTTAAGGGTGTATTCAGACCTGTGCTGTTTGGTCCACTTTAATTGGAACAGGGTTCGTTTAAAACGCTGGTCCGGACCTTTTATGCAGGTTTGAATACACACAAACGAATCCTGGTGCGGATCAGACCCTCTTTTTTTTTTTTTTTTTTTTAGGTGATCCCGATCCGCTTCCAAACGGACTCTGGTGCGGTTCACTTCAGGTGTGAATACAAACCAGTGTCGATCCAAACCAACTCCAGGATGCAGGTGTCTTTTTGGGCTTAACAAGCCACCGTACGTTCATACTTGATCGTCCGTCTTGTGTTTAGCCAGCATGTTATGGGTCAGGGCACGCAGAGCGCATAGTCTCCTTCGGGTTACTGCACGCATTCGCCGACGCTGTTCCAAAATTTGAAACAGAGCGTCGCGATACCTGCGTTGAATGAGCTGCTCTTGACACTCAGTATGATGTTGCAGCTCCAATAACTGCAGAAATATGCAGAGCAGGAATGAATCACGCAGGACTTCCATGTTTTCCTCCATTTTCCGGGTCTGCGCTCTGTGTGCCGCCGTTGTCGTCGCTGTCCGATGGCCGCACCGATCATCACCCGCGCGGATGTGTTTACAAAATATAATTCCCTTGCAAAATGTACAGTGTGAATCCGAACCACACCAAACACAGAGAAAAAATGACTTTTCTGGTCTGAATACACCAAATATGAACATGTCCAACTTCATCATAAGGTTAGAAAACAAATGATTTAGATCAAAACCCCTGGGCAAAAAACCCCCACCAAAACCAGAGCAATAAGTAGATTCCTCCTTTTTAAATAAGGCCCGAAGTCAGATGATGAAGAACTAACAGAACGCCCGGGACAACCCGGTCCCAAACGTCCCACAGAACGTCTCCCCGGTTCTATCTGAGCCCAGCGCTCCGTCAGGAGAGCATTCAGCGTCGCGTTGTAGAGGAAAGCCTGCAGCAGCCTGAGACTAGAGACTCTCAGCAGTAATCGGTTTGGTTGATCAGCTCCACCTCGTCCAACACGCCGCTGTTCTGTCCATGTGGCATACCCTGTCAGAATAACATACCGGAAGTTTATTTTTACTGCGCCGTCTGTCAGTTTAGCAGCATACCAGTGTTTGTGACGAGGTCTGGTTATAATGTTTTGACAGCTCTTTGCTTCATAGAAAATACAGCTTATAAACAGGTATGCCGTTTTGACAGCCACTTGTTGAATAGAAAGTACAGTTTATGAAGGACTATGATGTTTTCCCGGGAGAAGTCGGTTTGATCCCGAAAAACAGCCGCATGGACTCCTCACGCCTTTAAATTTATTCACATGTGCATCTTGTAAATTTAACACTTAAATGTGTAAACTGGCAATTTTTGTCAGCCATAACTGCTTTAAAATCTCAGCAAAGTATTTTTCTCATTTTTTTCTGACCTTACAATTTCAGAAAATATCTTCGCTTAAATATAAAAAATGTACGGCTTTTTAACAGTGTTTCCGAGTTTTTTTCTTGAAAAGGTGTTAAATAAATCTCAACATTTTATTTATTTTTTTACTTACAATGGCCCTAATGCACCAGATTTACAATTTAACACGACATTACACAATTTTACGACTCCACTTTCTAAAAATAATAGAATACTTCTGTTAACATTTCCTGTAATTCTATAAGGCGTGCAGTTAGGTAATGTGTATATAATATGTGATCATACAGCTAATCTTACCGCTTGTAGCCTAAAGCCTCCTTTCCACGGGACGCGTAAGCGGCGCGTTACAGGAGCGGCGTGTTTCACTCGCGTATTCTGCTGCTCGGCCCTTTTCACCGGGTGCGTATGAGGCGCATAGCAGCAGGGAAGCAGCTGTCGCAGAGAGAGCACGAAATCACGCGAGATTAGCAAAATCACGCGTGGTTTCGTCAGTAAACAACACAACAACAAGCAGGAAAAGACGACAACGTGACTCCAAAAGGTCTGTGTCCGTTTTATATTCGCCAATTAGTTTGTTATGTCAGGGAATATCCAAAATGAGACCCTCTCCCGCGAGGTACTGACTTCTCACTGGTAGTGACCTTTTTTTTAAGCAAAGCAACCGCAAAGCAGCACTTTTATTTTATTTTGAAAATTTCCGGATGCTGAGCCGTTTGATTTCCTGTCTTCCCCTTTATCCAAAATGTCGAAATCTACGCCTTTCAGAGGCGTACCGCGTAGAAAAAAGGACTGCCGCGTATATTTAGAAAAGTGCCGCGACACGACGCAGCTGAGACGCGGCAGACTCGCGCTGCTTTCGCCTCCGGTGGAAAGGAGGGGTTAGGAATGCTGAATTGATTGTCTGTCTCCGCAGGCGCTCGAGGAGAAGCGGACGCCCAGAACATCACAGTGTTGGCCATGTGGATGATCGAACACCCCGGCACGGAGGACGAGCGCGACGAGCCCCACGCCAGAAGCGGCGCGCTGGGAGGCGACGGCTCCGACTCCTCCTGTCCGGGAGCGGCGGCCTCCGCGGGGGGCAAGTCCTTGGACAGGAGCTCGTACCTGTGCTCCCCGGGGGACGGCGCCGATGCTTCGGAGATGGAGGAGGGCTTCAGCGAGAGGTACCGGGTTGTGGAAGGGCTGTGTGATGAAACCTCTGTAGATCTTTGTCGTGTAAATGTTGTCGCCGTGGGTTTTTGTAGCCCTGAAGGTCTGGAGCAGGACAGCGCGTCGGCGTCCAGCGGCGCCCCCCTCAGAGGACGCGCCGCGGCCGGCAGGAAGCACCGCTTCGACCTGGCTGCACGCACGCTGCTGGCACGCGCCGGTGAGAACGTCAAACGCACGCTGCAGATTTCAGCGTACCGCCCAGCAGCTCACGCCGAACTTCCTGTCTCCCCGCAGCCGGCCTGTACCGCTCGGTTCAGGCCCACCACAGCCAGTCCAGACGGGACGTCTCGTCTCTGCAGCAGCAGCAGGATCCGGGCGCCTTGTACGACTTCAACCTGGACGAGGAGCTGGAGATGGACCTGGACGAGGAGACCATGGAGGCCATGTTCGGCCAGGACCTGGCCAGCGACACGGACATTCTGGGAATGTGGATCCCGGAGGTACTGGACTGGCCAACATGGGTGTGTGTGACTTTCTGCTCCAGCCAATGAATGAGCTGCCCCTCCCCGTCCCGCTGTTTACCTGCCTCACCTTTGCCCTCCCCGTACACCCACACATGCACGGCGAAAACTCCAGAAAACAGTCCGCTGACCCGACCAGCATGATGGGGAACAGATTCTCGCCGCCGACTGGCTGCTGATTGCATGAGCGCCTGTTTCCTCGTCCTCCGTAACGCCGCTTGCGTCTTTAACGTCTCCGTCTCCTCCCCCTCCAGCACGTGTGCGAGGCCGACGACCGGGACGAGGTGGTGGTGTGCGAGCTGTGCGAGGCCAGCGTGGCCAACTTCAACCAGCACATGAAGAAGAGCCACCCCGGCTGCGGGCGCAGCGCCAACCGGCAGGGTTACCGTAGCAACGGCTCCTACGTGGACGGCTGGTTCGGCGGGGAGTGCGGCAGCGGGAACCCGTACTACCTGCTGTGTGGCAGCTGCAGGGAGAAGTACCTGGCCATCAAGAGCAAGGCCAGAGTCCCCGCCTTGGAGAGGTGAGCTACCTGTGGGCGGGGCCCGGAGACTCCGCCTCTCTCTGATCCCTCGTATCGCCACACCTTTGGTACGAGGATCTAAACCAGGACTGGTTCTAGAGCAGGTTCTGAACGTCTGCTGGGAGAACCAGTACCTAGAACCAGAGAACCGTCTCCAAAGCCTAGTTTATGCTTCTCCGTCAACAAGTTTACACCCACACACAGGTACTGATTTAGACGTTTTTTTTAATTTTATACCTGTACCCGTTGGTGTCAGTTTTGCAGAGCAATTCCCCTCCAGGACAGCAGGGGGAGCATACCTTTTTCTGGAGGGTCTTCCTGCGATAGGTAGCCTAAGCCCCGCCCTTCTACTTCCAGTCCATGGGTCCCCTACTGCCCAAAAAAATGAATGAGAGTCAACGGAGCTATAAAAGTTATCTTCTGATCCCGTCTGAAATGCGACATCGATTGAACATAAGTTTGTGAATTTTAAAGACACATTTTGATGCCGAGAAAAAAATGCAAATTTTCGACCGGCGGCAAAAGTTACTTTAGGTTTTGTGTAAAAACACTTAGTGGACTACAACTGAAGAAGAAGGAGAAAAATGGCGGTGAGATTAGCCGGCTCCTCCTCCTTCCTCCAGGACGAAGGAAAGAGCAGGAGAAAACCACCATGAATGTGGAAAGTGGAACTATGCTGGGGGAGAAACAGTCGGTAGAGTGAAAGCTAGCATGCAGCTCCACAAACTAGTGCTAGCTAGTGCTAGCTAGCATTAGCTCCGTGACGTCAAATATGCGACTTCGGATTTGTAGGGAATTTAATTGCAAATTTTTACAATCAAATAAATCCCAAATCACTTGACAAACACAGTCGAAACGCATCATCATTAGTTGCCATTTAAACTGAGGTTCATCGTGTGTGTGATTCAGGACGTAAGACCAATGGCCGCTGGCTGCTCTGCTTTTTGACTACGACACTGGGGGCCGCCATTGCTGTAGTACCGCCATATAGCCGCTAGTCCCCCATTGCACTTTAGACACGTTAAAAACAACTTTAATGCCTGGTGCCTATTTTTTTAAAACTGTCTACAGCTACATATTGCTCCTGTGATTACGCTGGGTAAAAACAAAACAGAGGCACCAGGCTGGTTAACATAGGATACATTTTCTAAATCTTGCATAATTAATGAGGGCCGGACTTTGATTGACAGGCCGTTTACGTCGCTGCCTGGTCCATTGGCTAGGCTAATAGCTCGCTGCGATGCTGCATGAAGCTAGCAGAGGCTATCTGGCTGCGCAGCTGCATGAAGCTAGCAGAGGCTATCTGGCTGCGCAGCTACATGAAGCTAGCAGAGGCTATCTGGCTGCGCAGTTGCATGAAGCTAGCAGAGGCTATCTGGCTGCGCAGTTGCATGAAGCTAGCAGAGGCTATCTGGCTGCGCAGCTGCATGAAGCTAGCAGAGGCTATCTGGCTGCGCAGCTGCATGAAGCTAGCAGAGGCTATCTGGCTGCGCAGCTGCATGAAGCTAGCAGAGGCTATCTGGCTGCGCAGCTGCATGAAGCTAGCAGAGGCTATCTGGCTGTGGAGCTGCATGAAGCTAGCAGAGGCTATCTGGCTGCGGAGCTGCATGAAGCTAGCAGAGGCTATCTGGCTGCGCAGCTGCATGAAGCTAGCAGAGGCTATCTGGCTGCGCAGCTGCATGAAGCTAGCAGAGGCTATCTGGCTGCGCATCTGAGCTCAACCTAACGCATTCTGTCTGAGGCTTTTCACTTTGATATATTAGACTGTTGAATAATGTGTGAGCCTAAGTAAAACATGTTTGTAATTACAAAATTTAAGTTTAATTTTTT
Source organism: Valencia hispanica (assembly GCA_963556495.2). Classification (NCBI taxonomy): domain Eukaryota; kingdom Metazoa; phylum Chordata; class Actinopteri; order Cyprinodontiformes; family Valenciidae; genus Valencia; species Valencia hispanica. Next base: position 60,405,575 of record OY747701.1, read on the forward strand.
TCCCTTGTCTGTTTGACCACTATAACATTTTACTGCTGACATGCAGTGTGCGATTTTACTTTTTGTTCATGAAAATAACGACAGGTTTGTGTATGCAGGCTGCAGGGCATCTTGCTCATACGTTTACCCTTTAAAAACTGACAGAAAATGTGAAAAACAAAATTATTGTTGACATAAAAAATTAAGATAAGATCAAATATAGTAAGATGATTAAAATTAAAGATAAGAATTCCCTTGACTTATCCAGTCATAGCAGGTGACATGATTTTTTCCCCCCGTGGCATCAGCAGCAGCTTGTCCGCCCTCTCAGACCCACAACTCTGCATATTTTTCTGTGGTGAAAGAAAATCACCTCTGGAACCCAGCCGGGGTCAGGTGCAGAAATACTTTTCAGATGTAAGAATCCCTCCATACCCTCAGTTTATTAAACCGTGCGCACGGATTTGGGGTGCGGCATGAAAGTATAGATATTTGAGTCATTGTAGCCGCGGTAATATTGATCAATTACAGTTTTGTCCCCACGACTTAAAAACCTGATGTTCTTTTTGTTGTTTGTTTTTTAAACAGTGCATCCACCAGCGCAATGTTCATATATTCAGTATCCTCTTTATGCAAGATGTTCTAATTATGCTGCGCTACCAGCTCCATGCTTCCCAGAGGAAAGACGGACACACACTGTGCGCTTTTTGGACCATTTCCACAAATTTAGCGATCGGTTTGTCTTCAAAGCCGTATAAAAACAAATACTGCATTTGTTGTGCATGGAGTTGAAACAAACCTGGTCACTAGTGAGATCTTAGTCGTATCATTTAAAAGTTAAAGGAATAATAGCCTTTTCTCAGTTTACAGCTCTGAAAAGGTCCAGCACGGTGCCCAAATCAGCGCGCACATAAAACATGCGTATGGATTTTATTAAACTGAGGGTACATATGAACCTCAAAATGATTTCTGCACCTGACCCCTGCCGGGCTCCGTGCAGAGATGAAGGGAAGATTGTTGAGTGTTTTTATCATTCTTCCTCTAGTCTGTCAAACGGATTCTGCAGGATTCTGGGTTGATTGCACAGAATCCCCTCTTGAACTCTGCTGCGGAGACGGAACGTGTAAACTGCAGCCATTCATTTATGAAGGTGTTCGCTGATGTTGTTTAATAGAAATCTTTAATTAACCTTACCTTAACCTATTATCAATTCAAAGATGCAAATTCTCTGAGGATCAGTATTATTTGTTCTGATAATGAAGCATATGTTTGCGAGAGAAACAGAAAGGCGTTCACAATCTTTAACAACTTTTATTTTCAAGAATTAAAAAAAAAAAATCATCAAAAAACGTGAAAACCGTGCTCCTGACTTGACTCCAAGCCCTCCGCCCTCGGCTGTATCAGGATATTGTCGACCGTGGCCTTATTTGTATTCATTTCTGGAGAGTATCATTACAATTATTACCGTATTAATCCATTCATAGCGGCACACACGAGGCACTTTCATCCACACGCATTCAACACACATACAGTGCACACACTTTTCATACAGGGAATTTAATACTTGACACATTATTATACACTGTATATATACAGTCAATGTTACACACATGTAAACATATTGCAGATTAGACTAGGCTAATAAACATCCTCCACTGGACTTTACATACATTTTGACAGCAATCTGTCTCGAGACTTTTTTTATCCAACTGTCTTCGATATCACGTTGTGATAATTTAGTTTAAATTGCTGTATTACGTTCAACTGTAATTATAGTAACACTACATCTTAATAATTATTTTAAGTTATGAGTTCTTACCTTATGAGGTTGGGGGGAAAAGAGAGCCGTCAGAGGCGCACAGGTGGCTGCAGTAGAATGAAGCTGGAGCGCTATATATAAAGTCAATGAGCGGATTAGCCTTTAGTTTAGCTAGCCAGGTTTAGCATCAGAGCTAAAGGGTAATTTCTATACATACAGTCAATGAGTGGATTAGCCTTTAGCTTAGCTAGCCAGGTTTAGCATCAGAGCTAAAGGGTAATTTCTATACATACAGTCAATGAGCGGATTAGCCTTTAGCTTAGCTAGCCAGGTTTAGCATCAGAGCTAAAGGGTCATTTCTATACATACAGTCAATGAGTGGATTAGCCTTTAACTTAGCTAGCCAGGTTTAGCATCAGAGCTAAAGGGTAATTTCTATACATACAGTCAATGAGTGGATTAGCCTTTAGCTTAGCTAGCCAGGTTTAGCATCAGAGCTAAAGGGTAATTTCTATACATACAGTCAATGAGCGGATTAGCCTTTAGCTTAGCTAGCCAGGTTTAGCATCAGAGCTAAAGGGTAATTTCTATACATACAGTCAATGAGCGGATTAGCCTTTAGCTTAGCTAGCCAGGTTTAGCATCAGAGCTAAAGGGTAATTTCTATACATACAGTCAATGAGCGGATTAGCCTTTAACTTAGCTAGCCAGGTTTAGCATCAGAGCTAAAGGCGCGGGAGCAGAATGGGCGGGATTACAACAGAAATACACGCCCCACAAGGGCCAAGCAGGGCCGAGTCTACAGTGAAGATCCCGCCCTTATGCCCTTTTTAGGAACATGCTGCGTCAGAACCGGGGAGGACGACTCTGTAAATCCGGCATGATTTCCCCCATGAAGTCATCATTTTGGTTAACGGGGAGGAGTGTGGAAACGCTGGCCATTATTTATACAGTCAATGCGTAAGACAAAGCGGACCAGAAAATAACTTTTAGCGCTCCATTGACTTACATAAATTGTTTTCCGGCCAGAGGACCCATGGGCCGACAGGAAGGGGAGGAGCCACACCTTTGACGGGTCTTTTTTTTTTTTTGCGCGCTGTGATTCCAGAAAGCGTTGACCTCAGCAGTTTAGATCGGACCAGACGGGAGATCAGACACAGGAGCGGTGCGAAGCAGCGTACAGATTATCCGATTGCTTAACTATGAAAAACTGAACGTTGTGACGTCGGCCTGTAGGTCTAATTTGTTGCTTTTCATTGCGGCTGACGAGAATTTAATCCTTGAGGTGGAGAATCACCCAGTTTATATCATACCAGTGATCATTTTTTACAAAAAAAAACATGAAACCGGACAAAAATATCTGCAGAATTGGGAGCGGCAGGTGAGTTTATGATACTTATTAACATAGTTACATTTTTGTCTTCTTGAATATCACCCTTTAAGTTAAGCAATCATAATTCTCCTGTGGTTTCCCAGCTGTACCGTCTTGCGGGGGAAATGGTTAAGCGTCTGTTACAGAGTGGGATTTAGTGACTGGGGGGTTAGAGAAGATCTGAGCTCCATAACCAGACATGTTGTTTTTGGCTAACTCTGGTTGTTGGGCTCCGTTAGCCCGTTTCAGTGTGAAACTAGAGCGGCACAATGAATGCGATTCGCACAACACAAAAAGCTGCCTGGACGGCGATAATGCAACATCAACATGAGCAAATCATTAGGGATGTAAGAAAATATCGATATGCCGATGTATCGCGATGTTTTATTTCCGGAAATTCAAAAGCAAATCGATTTTTTAAATTTATCTTTTAGAACTTGAATGGAACCATTAATGACAGTAATTATTGTAGTAAAATTTAAAAGTATAACTGGTAGTTTTGTGGCTGTTTTCACCTTCTTGGTTCCAGTGGATCAACTAGATCTAGTAATAAAACTGAATGTATGAAACAGGTTGGAGTGTTTAGAATGATGGGACAGTTTTTCTACAGTTTAATTCAGTTTTAAAAATCACAATATATCGTCTTGCTCATAGTATCGCGATATATCGTATCTCCAGATATTTACCAATGCACATCCCTACAAATCATGTTTCATTCGTTTCTAAAGGCTGGGTTGGACTACTGCCCCCTTCATTGAACTCTGTTTGGACCAATATTATGGCCTGTTTCCCTAATATCATGCAGCCCTGGTAGAAACATAAGGAAGTGCCGCAAATGCAGCGTTAATATTGTTATCTGAAAGAAGACTAATATCATGACTTCCTAGTGGAAGTTAACGTATTATTTCATCTCATCTCACATCAGTTTCCTGGGGCGGAAATCGGATCCAGACACAGTCCGGTTTTTCAACGTCTTCCGGATTTTCTTCCTCAGGAGAAGTTTCTGTCGGACGTTTCCTTAAACCCTGTCTCTCTGCATCCAGGTACAAGGGCCAGGCCCCGGATCTCCTGGGGAAGCAGGACAGCGTGTACGAAGGTGAGTCCCGGCGCCGGGCTAGGCTCCGCCCCTCCGGCTGCTCGCTGTCTCACTGTGATCCTTGATCCCGCCGCAGAGGACTGGGACATGCTGGACGTGGACGAGGACGACAAGCTGACGGGGGAGGAGGAGTTCGAGCTCCTGTCCGGCCCGTTGGGCCTGAGCGAGCGGCGGGTCATCCCCGAGCCCGTCCAGTTCCCCGACAGCGACCCGCTGGGGGCCTCCGTCGCCATGGTGACGGCCGCCAACAGCATGGAGGAGACGCTGCTGCAAATAGGTAACGGCGGCGGCGTGAGGTCGGGATGCGCGGCGTGAGGCGGCGGCGGTCTGAGCACGTTGTCGTCTGTCTGCAGGGTGTCAGACGTCGGTGGATAAGAGCTCATCGGGGAGGATGACGCTGGGCGAGCAGGCCGCCGCCCTGCAGAACCCCCACGACCGGGTGATGGCGCTCAGGAGGGTGACGGCCGCAGCTCAGGTGCTGCTGGCCAGGACGATGGTGATGAGAGCGCTGTCCCTGCTGTCCGTCAGGTAAGGCTCACCTGTGAACCTTTAATCCTCAGACAGGGATCGCGTCTCAGCAAATCAGCTCGGTTCTGTCCTCTTCCTCCCCTCCAGCGGGTCCAGCTGCAGCCTGGCCGCAGGACTCGAGTCTCTGGGCCTGACCGACATCAGGACTCTGGTCCGCCTCATGTGCCTGGCTGCCGCGGGCCGAGCCGGCCTCTCCGCCAGTCCGGGGCCGGGTTTTGGTCACTCGGAGAGGCCCCGGGGAGCCGCCAAGGCCAGCAAACCCATCTCCTGCCTGGCCTACCTGAGCACAGCTGTGGGCTGCCTGGCCTCCAACAGCCCCAATGCCGCCAAGCTGCTGGTGCAGCTCTGCACACAGGTAAACAGACGGATCCGGTCCACATCTTACCTCCCTCCCTCCTGCAGGTCCCTCAGATCCGCTCCTGGGTTTGGTTCTGACCAGGAGAGACTGACTGGAGTCGGAAGAGAGTATTTATACAGAAGAGTTGGTCATCGATCCTTGTTAGCTAACATGTAGCTAACAAATAGCTTCATGTTAGCTACATGTTAGCTTCATATTAGCTGCATGTTAGCTTCTCCTTCATCCATCATCCATCCTTCTTTCATCCATCCATCCATCATCCATCCTTCCTTCATCCATCCATCATCCATCCATCCATCCTTCCTTCATCCATCATCCATCCTTCCTTCAACCATCCATCATCCATCCTTCTTTCATCCATCCTTCATCCATCCATCATCCATCCAGCTACATGTTAGCTTCATGTTAGCTAAATGTTAGTTTCGTGTTAGCCACATGTTAGCTACATGTTAGCTACATGTTAGCCACATGTTAGCTACATGTTAGCTACATGTTAGCTTCTCCTTCATCCATCCTTCCTTCATCCATCCATCATCCATCCTTCTTTCATCCATCCTTCATCGATCCATCATCTATCCAGCTACATGTTAGCTTCATGTTAGCTACATGTTAGCTTCATGTTAACCACATGTTAGATACATGTTAGCTTCTCCTTCATCCATCCATCATCCATCCTTCCTTCAACCATCCATCCATCATCCAGCCTTTCTTCATCCATCCTTCCTTCATCCATCCACCTACATGTTAGCTTCATGTTAGCTACATGTTAGCTTCGTGTTAACTACATGTTAGCTTCATGTTAGCCACATGTTAGCTACATGTTAGCTTCTCCTTCATCCATCCATCATCATCCATCCTTCCTTCATCCATCCATCATCCATCCTTCATTCATCCATCCATAATCCATCCTCCCTTCAACCATCCATCCATCATCCATCCTCCCTTCAACCATCCATTCATCATCCATCCTCCCTTCAACCATCCATCCATCATCCATCCTTCCTTCATCCATTCATCATCCATCCTTCATCCATCCATCCTTTCTTCATCATCCATCATCCATCCATCCTCCCTTCATCCATCATCCATCCAACCTTCATCCATCCATTATCCATCCTTCCTTCATCCATCATCCATCCTTCCTTCATCCATCATCCATCCTTCCTTCATCCATCATCCATCCATCATCCATCCTTCCTTCATCCATCATCCATCCTTCCTCCATCCATCATCCATCCTTCCTTCATCCATCCAACCTTCATCCATCCATAATCCATCCATCCATCCTTCCTTCATCCATCCTTCCTTCATCCATCCTTCCTTCATCCATCATCCACCCTTCTTTCATCCTTCATCCATCCTTCCTTCATCCATCCTAGCTCCTTTCATTAATCTAAATGACTTGTTATTCTCATCAGTTATAAAGTCTTAAAATCATCCAGCAGATGTTCTTAGTTTTCCCAAAGTGAGGAGCGTTTAGTTGTTCCTCTAATGTTCAGCTGCTAAAGTGTGTCATCAGTGAGTCAGCATTTTCTGCATGCTAATCAAGAGCCAATGGGAAAGCTGTTAGACCAGGAGTCCTGCATGTTTTAGATGCCGTCTGCAGCATACAGACTGGGCGGTTCCTGATCCGTCTCTCTTTTCCAGAACCTGATCTCTGCAGCTACAGGAATGAACCTGACCACGGTGGACGACCCCATCCAGAGAAAATTCCTGCCCAGCTTCCTCCGCGGCGTTGCCGAGGAGAACAAGCTCATCACCTCCCCGAACTTCGTGGTGACGCAGGCGCTGGTGGCCCTGCTGGCCGATAAGGGGGCCCGGCTGCGACCCGTGTACGACAAGGCCGACCTGGAGAAGAGAGGTTTGTAGAAGCAGCTCCACATGCTAACATCATCAGGTCCATTTCTCCTCTGGTTCTGTTAACGCCAGGTTCTGATGTCATGCTGAGCGCCTCTGCTCGTCCTCTGGTCACTGGGGTCACGTTGTGTTTTCATGTTTGTGTGTTCATGGTCTCCGTTGCTCCTCCCCTGACTCACCGGGTGTTCTTCACCTTCTGTTCCGTGTCGAGCAGGTCTAATCGCGCATTTATATGCCCATCCTTCCCATAATCCTTCCGCTGTAGGCCCTCTGGAGCTGGCCAACGCTCTGGCGGCCTGCTGCCTGTCGTCCAGGCTGTCCTCCCAGCACCGCCAGTGGGCGGCCCAGCAGCTGGTCCGCACGCTGGCGGCCCACGACCGCGACAACCAGAGCCGTCCGCAGACCTTCGCCGACATGGCGGGGGACCTGCGAAAGTGTTCCTTCATCAAGCTGGAAGCCCACCAGAGCAGGGTCGGTGGTTTATCTTCTTCTTCGTTTCCTCCCCGCCCGGCTCTCTGTTCAGCTCCTGACGTCTCATCTTCGTTTAGGTCATCACCTGCGGCTGGTGCGGCAAGAAAGGCCTGCTGGCCACCAGCGGCAGCGACGGGACGGTCAGAGTGTGGAACGTGACGAAGAGCCAGTACACGCTGCAGCAGACCTGCGTCTTCAACAAGGAGTGAGTTCCTCCGTCTTCCCTGTCCTGATCCCACAAACTGCAGCCAATTTATCGGGAACAAATCTGGAGTGGAAGGAAAAGGATTCGTGGTTTAGACGTCAGCTGATATTAAGTAGTCCAGCTGAGCGTGATTTAGGCTGAAACCTCATCTCGTCCACCTAGACTGTCAGGAGAGCATTCATCAGAGAAGCAGCTCCTTGGTGACTTTGGAGGAGCTGCGGAGATCCACAGCTCGAGTGGGAGAACCTGTTCACAAGACATGTAGGGAGGCGCAGCTGCTCTGATCAGATGAGACTAACCAGCAGTGGGCCATATATGAAAGGTAGAAATGATAAGAGGTTTTGACTATACCGGCCAACCGCGATTGCGCATTTGGATGATGTCATCATCAAGGAGTGCATATGTGCTTTGTGCCAGGTACAAAAGACGGATAAATACTGGTGTTTGTCTTTAATCTAGATGTTGCAAGTTTCAAAATTGTTGTTTTCCATTTAAAGGAGGAGAAAACTGTTGGAACTTGAAGCATTTTTAATTAAAATATGCGCAGGTTTATTTTTGTGCAATAATAAACGTGTAAATAAGTAACGAGGAAAGCAGACAAATTTGAACTTTGTATTTTCATAACATTTAGCTTTTCATTTATTTAAAATATCTTAATGTCTTTAAAATATCACTTTCTTTGTGGTGCTTTTTTTTGGAAAAATATTTGAATATCTTTTAAATGCATTTTGCACAATGGATGTTATTTAAATGGCATTTCTATACTCTTTTGAAGTTATTCTGCTGCAGTGTATCTGGAAAGTGAGAATGTACATAACAATCATTCTGACATAAAGAAAATATCGCAGTAGGTATCGTTACCGTACGTGCTTTAGATTATATCGCAATATAGATTTGAGGCCATAAGCCCTAAGATTAACCCCAGCTACACCGCCGCCTGATCTCATCATCCTCGCTGTTAAACATGGTGGTGGCAGCATCATGCTGTGGGACGATGGCTGGATCTAAATCCAGGGGAAGACCTGAGACCGGGGTGTCACCCTGAAGATACAGCCAGAGATATTATGGGATTCATGGTTCTAGTCAAAGTCCAGACCGTGAATCCAACTGAGATTGTGTGGCCCAGACTTCTCAGATGTTCTCCATCCAACCTGACTGAGCTGGAGACCCACCACAGAGGAGGTTCTGACCCACAAGATAAACAGATGCTTATTTGTAGAAATGTTGAAAACCATGAATCTTTTCCTTCCACTCCACAGTTCTCCTCCTCCATCTGCTGGTCTCCCATAAAGTCCACTGGAGTTTGGTTCTTTCCGGTCCACATGTGAAGATTTGGTCCAGGAATGCGTCGGCCTCAGATAACCTGAACAATATTTCAGCTCTGTGTGTGTTTGTGTTTCCGTCTCTGTCCTCAGTGATGGCTCTTCTGAGGACGGGATGTCCGGTCTGGGCTCTCCCGGCGACCCCTGCTTGTCTCCTCTAGCCTGGAGCGTGACTGGAAAATATCTGGCGTCAGCCATGGAGAAAATGGTCAACATCTGGCAAGTTAACGGTAAACTTTCCCAGTTTCTTCCTGTCGCTGTTCCCCTCCCAGCCTGTAGGGGGGGGTGGGGGGGGGGGGGGGGGGTGCAGAGCCTCTAAAAAAGCTCTTTCATTCGTGTGAGATCTATGCAGAACGTATTGAGATTTATCAACCCTGGAAGACTTCCAGAAATCCTGGAAAAACTGTTGGGACCGCAGCTTTAAGTGACCTCCTCCCTCCTCTTGCAGGTGGTAAAGGCCTCCTGGACGTGCAGCCCCACTGGGTGTCGGCGCTGGCGTGGCCTGAAGAGGAGGTGGAGTCCCTGTGGTGCGGCGAGCCCAAAGACATGCTGCTGGTGGGTCGGATGGACGGATCTCTGGGTCTCATCGAGGTTCTGGACGCGACCGACATGCACCGCAGCGAGCTGGAGCACTGCTACAGGAAAGATGGTATGAACCGCCCCATCCCTTCTCTACGCCACATATACAGAATACCTGAGTGTGTGTCGCCCCCCAGTGGCGGTGATGCACATCGCCTGGTACAGCGAGGACCGGCCGTTCGCCGTGGGATACGCTGACGGGAAGCTGCTGATCGGATCCAAAGAGCCGCTGGAGAAAGGCGCCGTCGTGGTCATCGACGCGCACAAGGTGACCGGATGCAGACTCATCCGGACCCGAATCAGAACTTTTCCTCCAACTGGTGAATTCATCCCAATCTTGTCTCTCAGGAGTCCATCAGCAGCATGAAGTGGAGTCCCAGCGGTCGGATCCTGCTGACCTGCGCCAAGGAGGAGACCGTGAAGCTGTGGGCCACTCTGGACCGGGACTCGGGTCAAGGTTCAGGGTGGCGCTCCCTGCAGAGTCTTCGACATCCCTCCCTGGTCAACGGCGGGGCCTGGTGCGGCCTGGCGGGGCGCGGCCCGAAGCCCCTCAACATGCTCGCCATGTAGGTGTGGGGGGGGGCGACGACCCAAACGCTCCCGGCGCCGTTTCCCTAAAAACGTCTTGTTTTTCTAGATGCTGCCAGAACGGCCTCGTCTGCGTCTGGACCGTTCCTCAGGAAGTCTGCGACTTCCCAGAATCCTGCCTGTCCGACTCAGAGGGACTCTGGGAGAATGAGGCCAAACCGAAATTAACGGTAATTTCCATACCACTATATTTCTACAGCGCTTTCCATATGACATGGCGGTCAGCCAAAGTGCACAAACTGCACATGAGATAAATTCAATAGATAAAAAATAAAAGTTGCATAAAATCAAAGCGAGTTAAAAGCTAAACTGAAGAAATACGTCTTCAAGTCTGATTTAAGAACATTGAAGAATGGGGAGCTCGTTCCATAGCCTAGGGGTGAACGATTTAAAAACAAACAAGAGAACTTGTATCCTGAAATGAACTGGTGACCAGTACAATAGGCTCATAAAGGGTGTAATATGACATCTCTTATCTGCCTCAGTAAGAAACTGGGCGCCTGCGTTCTGAACCATCTGGAGAAGGAAGCTTTATTAACGCCTAGAGGACTTGGACTAGTCAAGGCGGGAGTTGATAAACGCATGAATAACACATTCAAGATGCTTTCTGGTCAGGATGGGTTTTAGCTTGGAGATCCGTCTCCGTTGAAAGAAGAAAGACTTCACCGATGTGTTCATCTGCGAGTCCATTTTCAATGTCGCATCCAGCCCGATTCCGAGGTTGGTGACGGCATGACTGATAGAAAAAGGATGCACCGCCCCTTTCCCAGAAGGTGCGGACAAAATAGCCTCCGGTTTGGAATCGTTCAAGTGTCGGAAGTTAGCCGCTAGCTAGTGTTTAACCTCGTTGAAGCGATTCAGGAGTGGCTGGAGGGACATCTCAGGTTCATCATCAGCATAAAGATGAAACTGAAGCCCACGTTTCCTAAAAATTACACCCAACTGAAGGATGTATAGTGAGAACAGAAGGGGGACCAAGAATGGAGCCTTGAGGGACGCCCCACTGGTTCATGAAAACAGGAGTGGAACCACTAAAATGCCAAACCGGTTTCCCCCTTGAGGATTATTAGAGGCGGCTTTTTTATATTGGAGACTCACAGTGGAGTCAGGGGCTCTATCTTTATTATAACATTCACTTATTTATCTACGAGGGAAAGGTAGAAAAATGTGTAAAAGCTAGGTTGCATAAATGTTCAACTAGAGTTGTAAACATTTTTTTTATTAAAACCACTAAAATATGTAATTTTATATCTGTGTTGGAGGGCTAAAGGTGTACCGTTTCTGAATTGATGTCGGAGGGCCACAGAGCGGGGGGCCCCGTGACGTCCTGCTATGGTTCTCCTGAATTTAGCTTCTTTCTACCTTCACATATAGCTATGTGCCGTAATCTTTGGACTATTGAGCTCACCTGAATACAAACCCGCGACGTTTTCATGTTGTAACATGAGATATTAATACAGAAAGATGGAAAACGGAATATTATTCTTAGTTATAATTTAAGACGTGCTTTTTTTTTTCTGCCAACACGACACGACAGTAGCGTCTTCCTCTTCCTCGCTAAAGCTTTTGAAGTCGTCTTCTTCAATTTCTTTATGTCCTCTGAAACCTTTTGCTGTCTTTTTTTACACGGACTCTGTTCCTCCCGCTGTCTCCTCCAACGTCTCGCCATCGATTCATTGATGCAAAGCAGCTGTATTTCCTTCTCTGACAACCAGCTCCATTACCTTTAACATAAAAGCTGCTTTTCTTTGTGTGTTTTCCATGAAAACTACCGGTAGTGTCTTCTTCTGTGCATAATCTTTCCCCACATTTCTCTCACTTTTGCGCTTCCTGCTATATTGCCCCCTACAGGCCGTTAGCCAGTTAAAAAAATCTATAAATTAGCTGCTAGGGATGTGTATTGGCAAAAATCTGGAGATACGATATGTATCGGGATACAGGGGAGACGATACGATATATCTGGATATATCGCGATACTATGAGTAAGACTATATATTGTGATTTTTAAAACTGTAGGAAAACTGTCCCATCATTCTAAACACTCCAACCTGTATCATACTTTAACATCCAGTTTTTATTACTACATCTAGTTGATCCACTGGAACCAAGAAGGTGAAAACAGCCACAAACTACCAGTTATACTTTTATATTTACTACAAAAATTACCGTCATCATTAATGGTTCCATTCAAATCCTTAAAAAAAAGACGATATTTTTTTGTTTTGAATATCGATACAATATTGGTAAATAAAATATCGCGATATATCGGTGTATCGATATATTTTTTTTACATCCCTATTAGCCGCATCGTTGTTTAGGACGCAGGGTCCATAAAAAAATAAAAAGTAGCAGCATATAGTCCGAAAATGATGGTATATAAATGTAGGGTACACCAAAAATCGCGGTTGGGTACGCACCTTAGTCACAGTAAATTTTCGTCCGGGAACAAAGTGGGGAAAAAAGTGAAAAGAATGTCCTGATCGCTCCCTGGTCCAGCACAGCTGAATCGGATGACTGGTTCATGACCAGCCGGCCAGGTAATGGAGGCGCATGATTCAGGTGTGTCAGAGCGAGGACACTGGTAGGACGTGCAGGACTGATCGTCTTCCCTCTGATTACCTCTGGTGTTTGGATCAATCGGAGTCTTGTGTTGCAGTCGTCCCGGTGGTCCGAGGACGGAGCCGTGTGCGTCTTCCAGCTGAAGGGACACATCACTCCGGTTCGGACGCTGGCCTTCAGTCCCGACGGTCTGGCCCTGGCGTCCGGAGGCGTCGGCGGCCTGATGAACATCTGGTCTCTGCGGGTAGGAGACGCACGCCGCCTGACGGCTGCAAGCCTGACGGACGTCTTTCCGCCCGGACTCATTGTTTGTTTCCTCGTCCCGACAGGACGGATCCGTCCTCCAGACCGTCGTCGCCGGCTCAGGAGCCATCCAGAACAGTGTCTGGATCCCGGATGTGGGCGTGGCCGTCTGCTCCAACAGGTCAAAGGTCAGACATCTAACTCTTGGTTTTTCCTGTTACTCCTCATCGCTTCGTCTTCATCGCCTTCATCTGGTTCTCTCTCTGTCGGGCTTCCAGGACGTTCTAGTCGTCAACTGCTCCAAAGAGTTAATGGCGTCCAACCACGTGCTGGCCACCTGCCGCACGGCGCTGAAGAAGCAGGGCGTGGTCGGCCTCAACGCGGCGCCCTGCATGCGGGCGTTCCTGGAGAGGCTGCCGATGATGCTGCAGGAGCAGTACGCCTACGAGAAGGTACCGACGCCGGGCCGGGTCGGTACAAACCTCTCCCGCTCCCTCTTTTCCCCTCTTCTGCTCGATTTGAAGCTTCTCCAGGTTTCCTGAAGGTCTTTTTTTGTTTGAGTAAAAGCCCGATGAGACCTGGAGAGGGGAAACGGGCCGGGTTTCGGACCGGATTGAAGTCCGGTTTGTCTCTGCTTTCCCCCACAGCCTCATGTTGTGTGCGGCGAGCAGCTCGTCCACAGCCCCTACATGCAGTGTCTGGCGTCGCTGGCTGTAGGTCTCCACCTGGACCAGCTCCTGTGCCGCCCGCCCGCCCCGCCCCACCTCCGACACTGTCCCCCGGAGTCCGGAACCGCCGTCTGGAGCGCCAGCGAGTGGGCGTGGCTCGACTGCTTCTCCACCACCATCAAGGCGGCCGAGGCCCTGGCCAGAGGAGCCGCGTTTCCGGACTCCTTCCGCGTTCCGGACCTGGAGCCGGTGCCCAAAGAGGAGATGGTTCTGGTGATGGTGAGAGGCGGCCGCATCATCGTCTGGGCCAACCGTCAGCGCCGCGGACGATGCTAACGCTCTGTCTGTTTCCAGGACAACGGGAAATGGACGCCTGGGATGGACGAGCAGATCATGTCCTGGGCCACCTCCAGACCGGAGGTAGATCCAGAACCGTCACCCGGAATCCACCCGTCTGTGGGCCCGGTCTGCCTCACCTGTGTGTTTGTTTCCAGGACTGGCACCTGGGGGGGAAGTGTGACGTGTTCTTGTGGGGAGCGGGTCGGCACGGCCAGCTGGCCGAGGCCGGCAGAAACATCCTGGTTCCGACCGCCGCCCCGTCCTTCGACCAGGCTCAGCAGGTTCTGATGAATTACAAACTGGACACTCGGGTTCGGGTGTTTGTGGTTTCTGGTAACTTCTGGATGTTCCTGCAGGTGGTGTGTGGTCAGAACTGCACCTTCGTGATCCAGCCCAACGGGTCGGTTCTGGCCTGCGGAGAGGGCAGCTACGGCCGTCTGGGACAGGGAAACTCCGACGACTTGCACGTCCTCACCATCATCTCAGCTCTTCAAGGTGAGCCTCCAACGGCTGGGCAGCAATGACCAGAACCTGGTTCACCCCGACAGGTAGAACCTTCCAGAACACACCGGGCTGGGTAGAACCACAGCTGGTTTAACTCATGAAGAACTCTTTAAGGTTTCTGAGCAGAACTTTCCTCAGATAAACTCACTTCTGCTGTTAGCAAAGTTCACCATGTGGTTCTGGTTCCTGGGTGAGTCTCTGTTTGTTTTCCTGGGTTCTTGGATATCTGGGTGGAGTTCCTGGGTTGGGTTCTTTGCTCAGGTTTCTGTGGTTCCCGGTTCATTTTGGGGGTTCCTGGCTCAGGTTTCTGGGGTTCCTGGTCGTTTTTTGGGTTCCTAGGTGGAGTTTCTGGGGTTCCTGGTCGTTTTTGGGGGGTTCCTGGTTTGGGTTCCTGGCTCAGGTTCCTGGGGTTCCTGGTCGTTTTTAGGGGGGGTTCTGGGTGGAGTTCCCAGGTTCCTGGTCGTTTTTTGGGGGCTTTCTGGGTAAAGTTCCTGGTCATTTTTTGGGGGGGGTTCTGGGTAAAGTTCCTGGGTGGGGTTCCTGGTCATTTTTTTGGGGGGGGGGGGTTCTGGGTAAAGTTCCTGGGTGGGGTTCCTGGTCATTTTTTTGGGGGGGGGGGGTTCTGGGTAAAGTTCCTGGGTGGGGTTCCTGGTCGTTTTTTTCGGGGTTCCTGGTTTGGGTTCCTGGCTCAGGTTTCTGGGGTTTCTGGTTGTTGTTTTGGGGGGTTTCTGGGTGGAGTTCCTGGGTTGGGTTTTTGGGGTTTCTGGTCGTTTTTTGAGGGGGGTTCTGGGTGGAGTTCCCAGGTTCCTGGTCGTTTTTTGGGGGGTTTCTGGGTAAAGTTCCTGGTCATTTTTTGGGGGGGTTCTGGGTAAAGTTACTGGCTGGGGTTCCTGGTCATTTTTTTTGGGAGGGGGGGGTTCTGAGTAAAGTTCCTGGGTGGGGTTCCTGGTCGTTTTTTTTCGGGGTTCCTGGTTTGGGTTCCTGGCTCAGGTTTCTGGGGTTCCTGGTTGTTGTTTTGGGGGGTTTCTGGGTGGAGTTCCTGGGTTGGGTTTTTGGGGTTTCTGGTCGTTTTTTCCGGATTCCTGGTTTGGGTTCCAGGCTCAGGTTTCTGGGGTTCCTGGTCGTTTTTTGGGGGGGTTCTGGGTGGAGTTCCTGGGTCGTGTAATTTCGGTCAGGTTCCTGGGATCAACTGATCCAGACGTTGTGGTTTTTTCCGTCTCCAGGGTTCGTGGTGACCCAGCTGGTGACGTCGTGTGGCAGCGACGGCCACTCCATGGCGCTGACAGAGAGCGGCGAGGTCTTCAGCTGGGGGGATGGGGACTACGGGAAGCTCGGCCACGGGAACAGCGACCGGCAGCGGCGCCCGCGGCAGATCGAGGCGCTGCAGGGAGAGGAAGTGGTTCAGGTGGGTCGGCCTGCAGGAACCACAGGGTTTAAACGGTGGAGTCTTCAGCTCACGCTCCGTCCTCTCCTTTTCTGCCTCACAGATGTCGTGTGGATTCAAACACTCTGCGGTTGTGACCGCCGATGGGAAGCTCTTCACCTTCGGGAACGGAGACTATGGCCGCCTGGGACTCGGTAACACATCCAACAAGAAGCTTCCGGAGAAGGTCTCGGCTCTGGAGGGCTACCAAGTGGGACAGGTGAGCCTTCCTCCAGCAGCTGGGATGAGTCCTGAAGGATGTTCAGATCTCACGCTGTCGTCCTCCTCAGGTGGCCTGCGGTCTCAACCACACTCTGGTCATCTCTGCAGACGGAACCATGGTTTGGGCCTTCGGTGACGGAGACTATGGAAAACTGGGACTGGGGAACTCCACGGCCAAGTCTTCTCCTCAGGTGAGATGGAGCTGAAGAGGGAGGACCTGAGCTGGAGACGTTCGGTTTGATCGTAACGTAGATGTTGTCTCCACTCTGCAGAAGGTGGACGTGCTGTGTGGGATGGGGATCCAGAAGGTGGCCTGCGGAACCCAGTTCTCCGTGGCTTTAACCAAAGACGGCAAAGTTTACACGTTCGGCCAAGGTTCCCTCAGCGTTCCTCATCTTTCCGCTCTGACTCTAGTGGTTCTGGTCTCATCTAGGAGAAGAAAAAAAACAAACTCAGAGGAACCAGATATTAGAAATAAGGCAGCTGAAGGAGAAGGTTTGAGACATGAGGATCTAAAAAACAGAAGGGAGAGAAACTAGACGGCACCTAGATTTCTAAAGTGCCGATTCACTTTTAAATCGATTCATTACGATGTGAAACGGGCCAAATCGATTCAAAAGTCTTTAAAAATCACATTTTTTTGAATAATAATTAAAATGACAAAAACATACAAGTCCAGCGTTGCGCCTGGACGTTTTTGAGTGACGGACCGGCGGAAACACGGCTGCAGCAATTGTTTCCGCCGCGCAGCGCGACATTTACAAACTACAGCAAAAATATTTAGCTGTTTAGTTATGAAAGGAGCTTCGTCGTTGTTGTTTTTTCTGTCCTCTTTAACCCCGGCAGCTCGGGGCGTCCTCCCCGAGCTGCAGCGCCGGGCAGCTGCTGTTTACAAGCCGTCAGCTTTACGGATGAAGACGTTTCCTTCATACCGTCCAGGTAGCGACTGATGTGCAGCGTGTTCATAGCTGCAGATTAGTTTCTGTCTGACAGGAGCCAAAGATCCTGTTAGACACGCTGACGCAGAAACTATGAAAGGGCCGAGAAAGGTCAGAGGTCAGCTGTTAAACTCAGAGGAAAAACACTTTGTATTTATTAATAATTTGAAAAGAAAATTCAACTTTTTTTTTATTTCCAGAGATTTTAAAGTCTTTTCTGTAATGGTGGACTTGTTCCTCAGATTGTTTAATTTTTATGAAATATCTTGTTAAATCTTGGATTTTATGGATGAAAACCAGTGAAGCTGTTCTGATGACTTAAGTCGCTTTTCTAACAAAATGAGCTGCTAATTATTCAGATGCTAAATATGAATTTACCCATAATTCATTCTGTTCTCCTATTTAAGACCGCCTGATCGGCCTGCCGGAGGGCCGAGCTCGGAACCACAACCGACCCCAGCAGGTGCCGGCGCTGGCGGGGGTCCACATCCAGGACGTGGCGGTCGGAGCCGAGCACACCCTGGTGCTGTCGTCCACAGGGGACGTCTACGCCTGGGGCAGCAACTCGGAGGGACAGGTAACCCGCGGGACGGACCGAGACGATTGGTCCCTCGATCCGGTTTTCATCCGGACGTTTGCTTTGTTCCCTCAGCTCGGTCTGGGCCACACCAACCACGTCAGGGAACCCACCCTGGTGACGGCGCTGCAGGGCAAGAACATCAACCAGATCTCTGCAGGACGCTGCCACAGCGCCGCCTGGACGGCTCCCTGCGTGCCGCCTAGAGCGCCAGGTCGGTCCGGTTCTAAAGTACTGATCCGGTCTGCCTACATTACACCCACTGATAACCTGCCGCAGAATCTCCTCTTCCCCCGCCTGGGGTCCAGAACGTTCCTCTGATCCTGGTCAGAAACGTTCCAGGGAATCTGGAAGGTCTTCTCTGAATTTAGCTGCTTTATCCATCCATTCATCCATCCATCTGTTTATCTATCCATCCATCCATCTATCCATCTGTTTATCCATCCATCCATTCATCTATCCATCCATCCATCTATCCATCTGTTTATCCATCCATCCATTCATCTATCCATCCATCCATCTATCCATCTGTTTATCCATCTGTTCATCCATCCATCTGTTTATCCATCCATCCATCCATCTGTTTATCCATTCATCCATCCATCTGTTTATCCATTCATCCATCCATCTGTTTATCCATCCATCCATCTGTTTATCCATCCATCCATCCATCCATCCATCTGTTTATCCATCCATCCATCCATCTGTTTATCCATCCATCCATTCATCCCTCTATCCTTTACCAGGTATCTAAGTCAGGTTTTCCAGGGTTCTGCTGTGACCCGGCTGTTTGAGGTTCTGTTATTGAGTTATTGAGCTCCTATCAACCTATTGCTCTTTGACATTAAAGCTTCCTGCAGTTTTTTCTCCTCCTCACCTTTCTTCCTCCTCTTCCTCTTCAGGCTCGTCGGTTCCGCTCCAGCTGGGTCTGCCGGTGGCGGTGCCGCCTCAGTACGGCGGTCTGAAGGAGGTGAGCATGGAGGCGGTGAGGGCCAGACTCCGCCTCCTCTACCACTTCTCCGACCTCATGTACTCGTCGTGGAGGCTGCTGAACCTCAGCCCCAACAACCAGGTGAGAGCAGAACCGCATCGGAACCGCAGCAGAACCTCTGAGCGTCGCCCCGGAGACGTGTTGACAGGAATCGGTGTTGTTCTGCAGAGCTGCACCTCCCACTACAATGCAGGAACCTGGGGGATCGTCCAGGGCCAGCTGAGGCCCCTGTTGGCCCCCAGGGTCTACACTCTGCCCATGGTGCGCTCCATCGGGAAGACCATGGTGCAGGGGAAGAACTACGGACCTCAGATCACCGTCAAACGGATCTCCACCCGGTCAGTGAACCTCCCTCTCTTTAACCCGTCTCCGGAGCTCAGAACCGGAAGCTCGGGTTCTGAGCTCTGTCTCGGTTCCCTCAGCGGCCGGAAGTGTAAGCCCATCTTCGTCCAGATCGCCCGGCAGGTGGTGAAGCTGAACGCCTCGGACCTCCGGCTGCCGTCCCGCGCCTGGAAGGTCAAACTGGTGGGGGAGGGAGCGGACGACGCCGGCGGCGTGTTCGACGACACCATCACCGAGATGTGCCAGGTATTCATGGCTCCGGAGCTCCAGGTTCTGGTTCCGGTCGTCTCCAGGGCAACTGATGACGGGAATGTTTTTACAGGAGCTGGAGACGGGCGCCGTGGAGCTGCTGATCCCCTCCCCGAACGCCACCGCAGAGGTTGGCTACAACAGAGACCGGTGAGCGACGGCGCCGACCCGACGCCGTTAAAACCCCGCGGTCCGTGAACTCATCGGCGGTCGTCTGTCGTCCCCACAGATTCCTGTTCAACCCATCCGCCTGCCTGGACGAGCACGCCATCCAGTTCAAGTTCCTGGGCATCCTGATGGGCGTGGCCATCCGCACCAAGAAGCCCCTGGACCTTCACCTGGCGCCGTTGGTATGGAAACAGCTGTGCTGCATCCCGCTGCTGCTGGAGGACCTGGAGGAGGTGGACCTGCTGTACGTCCAGACGCTCAAGAGCATTCTTCACATTGAAGACAGCGGCATCACCGAGGACAATTTCCATGAGGTGGGGAACCCCGGTTCCGATCAGAACTCCTCCTTTTCCTGGATCAGTCAGAGTAACCAGAGCATATTGGATCAGAACCAGGAAGGAAAGTTAGGTTGGATTCAGAACCGGGCCGGATGGTCCGAGGTAGAAGGTAGAGGGTGACAAAGGTAGACATCAGAACCCGCCGGTAGGTGGCGCTCCCACACACTGAAGTTCTGGTACCGACGAGATTTTCAGCAGGCGTGAGGGTAAACCGTAGGAGAGGCGGCGCCATCGGGAAAGAAAGGTTCTGCTGGCGCCAGTAAAAGATTTTTGACTGTTTGGAGGAGGGGCCTAACGTCGGCGCTGACCCGGTGTGATTGGTCGAACGTGACATGCCACAGCTCGTTTACTGACAAATTCCCGGAAGCATGAACACATCACACCTGTTCTGTTCTCCCTACACAAAATTCAGTTTAACATTTTGTTTTTAGTGCAACATATCTAGGTCTTCTAGCTCCATCTTATTTGTGTGACATTTTAAGGTTTTATCAGCCTGACAGGGTTTTACTCTCTGCCGGACGACTATTGCTAGAATGGGGTCAGAAACATGGGGAGAGTCCCACCCGAAGAGCTTAGAGAAATTCCACATCTGCCCCTTTTTTAAATCTGAACTAAAGACCCACTAATTTCGGGTGCCATTTGGGACTTAAGGGTCATTCTGTCATTTATGGCTACCCAGTTTTTATTTTTACATCTTTTATCATCATTAATTATTTTAGTTTTTATGTTTCTATGCTTATAGTACAGGTTCAACCTCGCCCATTTTAAAAACTGCAAAGCACTTTGGTCAACCCTGGTTGTGGAAACGTACTATATAAATAAAGATTGATTACTTTTAGCATCCTACGAAAAGAAAAAACAAACAAACCCTCATATTGAATGTAATCATTTATATTCTGTTAGTTTTTCATTCATAAATGTAAATCTATCAAATGAAAACCTCAATTTTATACCTTCCTCAAATTGCTGAAACTCTTCTTCTCATTCACTTTCCTCAATGGAGAAAAAAAGGATATTAATGAACTGATCAACTTTTTACACCTAGCCCCTTTTTTTAAATGTATTTTTCATTTATTTATGATTTTTTTTCTCTGCTTGAATGCTACAATGATGTACTGTTGCTATTTTCCTGGCTGCCTGGCATCACCAAAGTCATGTTTTCTTTATTTGACAAATGCTATTTTCTTGCATTGTTAAACTGTGGAGAGAGAAAAAAAAAAACCTAATTGATCCTGTGACTGATTTAAAAAGGCAAGGCAATTTTATTTATATAGCAACAGATCCGTTTTTTGTTGTGATTTAAAAGATCTCAGTGTTTCAGCAGCTTTGCAGTTTTCTGGAAGTTTGTTCCAGATTAGAGGAGCATAGAAGCTGAAAGTTGCTTCTCCATGACCAATTACACGGCGTCGGTGATGGCGCGGTTTACCCTCACGCCTGTATGAAAGCTTCATGTAGAGAACGTGGGGAGGAGGAGGAATCCACACGCACATCGTTGTTGAATACGGATTCCCGCGCTCGGTTCCGCTCTGAAATGCAGCCCGTTTATTCTGTTTTTTGTTTTGTTTTTCCCCCCCAGATGATTCCTCTGGATTCGTTCGTCGGGCAGAGCGCCGACGGGAAGATGGTTCCCATCATTCCGGGGGGGAACAGTATCCCGCTCACCTTCTCCAACAGGAAGGAGTACGTGGAACGCGCCGTGGAGTACCGGCTGCACGAGATCGACCGACAGGTAAACGGGTCAGACAGACCCCCTCCGATACGATACGATCCGAAGCCCGCTTCATCGTTCACCCTGCCTCTCCACCAGGTGGCGGCGGTGCGTGAGGGCATGTCCTGGATCGTGCCGGTGCCGCTGCTGTCGCTGCTGACGGCCAAGCAGCTGGAGCAGATGGTGTGCGGCATGCCGGAGATCTGCTGCGACGTGCTGAAGAAGGTGGTCCGGTACCGGGAGGTGGACGAGCAGCACGCGCTGGTCCAGTGGTTCTGGCAGACGCTGGAGGAGTTCTCCAACGAGGAGCGCGTTCTCTTCATGAGGTTCGTGTCCGGACGCTCCAGGCTTCCCGCCAACACCGCCGACATCTCCCAGAGGTTCCAGATCATGAAGGTGGACCGGGTGAGTGGACGGAACCGACCCGGTTCCCGCTTGTTTTGTCGCCGATCGATTGGTTGTTCGGGTCGCCGTGAGCCGTCTTCCTCTCTCCTCTTCCTCAGCCGTACGACAGCCTGCCCACGTCCCAGACCTGCTTCTTCCAGCTGCGCCTGCCGCCGTACTCCAGCCAGGCGGTCATGGCCGAGCGGCTGCGCTACGCCATCAACAACTGCCGCTCCATCGACATGGACAACTACATGCTCTCCCGCAACGTGGACAACGCCGAGGGCTCCGACACGGACTACTGACTCTTCCAAAACGTCGCTGGAAACTCTTCACACCCGTTTTTCTTTCTCCTCTGACGGCACGAAGCTTCGTTTCTCTCTGTGGTTTATTAGTTTTTATCATGAAAAGTCCACAAGAGGCGCATTTAATCTTAAGCTCCTGGGAAAACGTGTACAGAACTGGTTCTGGTTCCGGATTGTACATTGTGTAAAATGCTTCATTAGGAAAATGTTTTGCATTGTATCCATATTTATTGTTTTTTTCGTTGGCGGCAGCGAGTTTCCTGAAAGCAGACGAAATAAAGAACAATAAAAAATGCTGCAGAACCGATCTGTGATCTGTTTGAACCAAAGGGCCGACCCGTTTCATCTCCAAACGGCGCCGTCAGGCTCCGCGTGGTGCGTTCAGGTGCGGCTCTGGTTCTAAACCGTCAGCCTTGTGGTGATGAAAAGGATGAAAATCAGTCGTCCAGATGTCCTACATAACAAGCATGGTGGTGGCAGCATCATGCTGTGGGGCTGACCATCTCCGATCTAGGCAGCTAAATGGTTAAAATATTGACAATTTTAAAAAATGTATTAAAACCAAAGTTGGTTGTTTGTGAGGAACCATTTAGGCTTTTCATCGACACTTTTCACCTCTGATAACATTTAAAATAAAAAAGTTTCTTTATAATAAAACAAGATTTATCAGATCCTAAAACGACGAGATGTTCCCAGGAAGCATCAGGTTCCTCTCCCAGCACACCTGAACTCCGTCATCATCATCATCATCACCAGTTCTTCACCTGGTTCAGGCGTGTCGGGGCTGCAGGACCGGATTGGCCACGCCTCTTTCTTTAATCATCCAGACTCAGATGTTATATTCAGTTTATTACGTCGCTTAGTGAAACATAAGATCAGAAATCCTTCATGTAGTGACAGCGGGATGGAATGACTCATTTTTCACCAGAAGAAACCTCCAGCAGAACCAGAACCAACAGTGTGGAGGGTAAGACACCCACATCACCTGCTTTCATACCTTGATTTTACTTATCAAATGTTTTTTTAATTATAGTTTTACCAGATTTTTTTTTTTTAATCCAGCAACTTTTCCTCCTCATTCATAATAAACTGGGATTCACTGCATTCTGACTCGTTTCTTTTTGATTTCATGTATTTATTTTACATTTTCTGACTCGTAACGGAACCATTTAACCTTTGATAAACCACAGAACCTCAGTGTTGGACCTGCTATGACCCACTACTATTCCAGTCTGGACATTTTCAAACTTAGAGGCAATTTTACAACAAGGTAATTCAAGGTGTTTTACATGATTACGGGGTTAAAGTAAAAATGGCGATAAAACACAAAGTATATAAAGTAAAAAGAGCAATAAAACATGAAACACAAAACATGATACATGAAAGCATAAATCAAAAGCAGCTCTAAACAGAAACGTTTTTAGTTGTGATTTAAAAGAACTCCGTGTTTCAGCAGCTTTGCAGTTTTCTGGAAGTTTGTTCCAGATTAGAGGAGCATAGAAACTGAAAGCTGCTTCTCCATGTTTGGTTCTGATTCTAGGGATGTTGAGTCGACTGGAATTAGAGGACCTGATTGGTCTGGTGGGGGGGTTGCTATAGTAACAGTAGATCTTCAACATACTTTGGTGCTAAGCCATGTAATGATTTATAAACTAGTAGACGTATTTAGAAGTCTATTCTCTGAGCTACAGGGAGCCAGTGTAAGGACTTTAGAACTGGGGTGATGTGCTCTACTTTCCTGGTTCTAGTGAGGAACACGAGCAGCAGCGTTCTGGATCAGCTGCTTCTGTCTGATTGACTTTTTAGGCAGACCTGTGAAGACGCTGTTGCAGTAATCAATCCGACTAAAGATAAATGAATGGATGAGTTTTTCTAGGTCCTGTTGTGACATCAGTCTTTTAATTCTAGAAACACGGGTGTCAAACTCCAGTCCTCAAGGGCCGGTATCCTGAAACTTTTAGACATGTCTCTGTTTCAACACACCTGAATCAAATAATTAGGTCATCAACAGGACCCAATGGAACCTAACTGCCTGCTGAGGAGGCAATTTAACCATTTGATTCAGGTGTGTTGGACCAGGAACTCATCTAAGAGTTGCAGGACACCGGCCCTTGAGGACTGGAGTTTGACATCCCAGCCCTGGAGGTTCAGGTCTGAGTCCATCACTACACCTAGATTTGAGGCCTGATCTGTAGTTTCTAGCTGGATTAGCTGAAGCTGTGTGCTGATTGTTGATCGTTCCTCTTTGGGTCCAAAGGTAATTACTTGCATAGTTATGGTAGCTAATCTTATTGGTGGTTATAATCTGGGCTAGTGGGAGCATGTAGATATTAAATAAGAGGGGCCCCAGGATGGAGCCCTGGGGCACCCCACATGTGATTTCTGTTCTTCTGATAAAAAAGTTTCCTATTGAAACAAAGAAGTCCCTGTTCTTTAGGTAAGACTCGAACCAGCCAAGTCGTGTACCAGAGTCCGACCCAGCTCTCCAGTCGTTCCAATAATATATCATGATCAACACTGAGGTCCAACAGAACCAGCACTGCGGTTCTACCATCCCTTCATCTCTTAGGGGTCTTAAAGGAGCTGTATGTAAGAAATGTATTTCAATTCATCATAAAATGGCCCTGATATGCCACTAGACATTTAGGAATCGTTTTCATTTCAAATACCTATGTCACTGACAACAGTAGTACGACCAGGATATTGTCGTTTAAAAAGTGAAGTTGCAGCCCTCAACTGATGATGTCATCTTGTGTTTTGGCCTGAAGCTCCGCCCTCCACCTATCTACCAATCACGAAGGCAGTAGTGTTTTGGCATCGGGGTTACCAGCTCTGCTCTAGTTACTACATCTGCAGCTACGGATAAAACATGTCTAACGTTACTACACCTAATAGACCTCGTTATCATTCAGAAATGAAACAAGGATTTGTATAGGAGATGCCCTTGCAAGATGGAGACGGCTGAAAACAGAGAAGAATTTGAAGACAGATGCCAACGTTGCTAATTTTCTCCTGGACAGGTAAGATCCATCTATGTTTGGCTAACTTGTACTTAACGTAAATGGGCATTTCAAATATGATAGTCCAACAAAGTTATGCATGTTTGTGCAAAGTGACGTTACTTTAGCGCATATGGAGGAGGAGGGTCATCGAATTGGAAAGGTAAGGAATTGTTTGGGAAATAAAAACGGCGAGTCGTCATTGCTAACATTAGCGATGCATTATCAGAGCCTGTTTCCTTGTCATTATAATTAACAGAAAATAAATAGTGTAGGACTCGTCACTTGCCATTGGAAGCTCCTTGTAGCCGCCTATGTTCCTGCTGGATCCTGCAGCCTATCTGGCGACCTCGAGTCAGGGGGGAAATGGAGGGGACGCACCGCTCTACAGTAATTTGAAAGTGATTGCCTTACCAGTTTTGGCCACAATCTTACATACTGCTCCTTTAATGTTTTGCCTGACTGGTGCACATCTGACCAGAACGCATGGGCAGTTCTAGACAGTGCCCCTGTAGAACTGATCCTGGCCCCTGTACTGCAGAAATAATACTAAATCCGTTTTGTTTTTTTAAGATGATTTAGGAAAGAAATCATAACTAAATTATCTCTTGGACAGATTTCATTTCTTACCTTTTTAAAGTGTTATTTTAACAGTGAGTTAAAAATTAATGTGTTGAACTTTTAGCTTCAGCCATATTGAGTTTCATCTGCTGGATCAGGAGCCAAAAGAGTCACTTTGGCTCATTTAATATATTAAACGATGACATTGAAATATTGTTTCATTCTTTTGTTTTGTGCCCCCATGAACAAACTCTGGCCCCCTGGTAAATTGGGTCTAGAACCGCCCCTGCCAGGACGCTCTTTAGAGATGTGAGATGCCGCCCTGGCCTCTAGAGGGAGTTCTGGATTTATGGAGAAACAGGAATGTTTTTAACGCTGTGGCTCCAGCAGGGGGCGGTAGTGACACAGGCACGGGCCTATGAACGCGGAAGCCTGAGCCTCCATTGTTGTTGTGCTGCTTCTGTTTCTGTGGCCGTTAGCCGTGAACATGTCCGGCATGTCTTCAGTTCAGCATCTCAGAGAGTTGATCAGCGAGCGGCTAACTGCTGCCGCTGAAGAAATCTTCTCCGTGGTCCAGAGAACCATCGTCCAGTACGAAGAAGAGATGGACCGTCAGCGGAGGCTGCTGGACGTCACCTGGAGAGCGGACAGCGGCTTCCAGAGAACAGGTCAGGAGGTTCTGGTCCCGGAGGTTCTGCTCTGGAGCTCAGAGGAACATCAGCTGTAGAACCTGAGCTTCAGACGGATTGTTGGATCTGAAATGTGTGGCGTGCCTTTATATTCGGGCTCCTCTGGAGCTGGTTACCTTTTTTTAATTTAATTGTATTTATTTATTTAAGCAAACTGCAAAACATCTCCACTTCTGAGAACCTCAAGTCTGCAGCAGATTCTAGGTTTGGGCTTTGACTAGGCCATTCTAACCAACGAATCAGATCAGCAGCTGGTTGGCACCTTCAACGTTTAAGCCCAGTTTATTTTCCTCCATCAGCGAGTTTGCATCCACACGCACATATTGACGGAGACGTTTTCCTTTTATACTTCTCCGCTTGTTGCAAAGCAATTCCCCTCCAGGACAGCAGGGGGCGCTGACATTTTTTTCTGGCTTATCCTCCCTAACATTGCAGCGACGTCTCTGGAGCCTGAGGCTCCTCCCCTTCCTGTCTGCCCATGGGTCCTCTGACCGAAAAAAAAAGAGGGTGTTTTATTAAATTTTTTTTATTTTTTTTTATTCAGAACATAACAAAAGGCAAGGTAATTTTATTTGTATAGCACACTTTCAACAGCAGGGTAATTCAAGGTGCTTTACATGATTTGGTGATTTAAAAGAAACACATAAAAGAAACACACATTACACATGATACACAATAAAGCAAGAGAGCATGAACACATTTCATACATATGACATCGAGCATTTAATCGAAGGCAATTCTAAACAGATGGTTTTTAGTCTCGATTTAAAGCAGTTCAGAGTTTCAGCAGCTCTACACTCGTCAGGAAGTCCGTTCCAGATAAGGGGAGCATAGAAACTGAAAGCTGCTTCTCCATGTTTGGTTCTGAGTCTAGGGATGTTTAGTAGGCTAGAGTTGGAGGACCTGAGTGGTCTTGATGGTTGGTACCATGACAACAGGTCTTCAACATACTTTGGTGCTAAGCCATGTAATGATTTATAAACTAGTAGACGTATTTAGAAGTCTATTCTCTGAGCTACAGGGAGCCAGTGTAAGGACTTTAGAACTGGGGTGATGTGCTCTACTTTCCTGGTTCTAGTGAGGAACACGAGCAGCAGCGTTCTGGATCAGCTGCTTCTGTCTGATTGACTTTTTAGGCAGACCTGTGAAGACGCTGTTGCAGTAATCAATCCGACTAAAGATCAACGCATGGATGAGTTTTTCTAGGTCCTGTTGCGACATCAGTCCTTTAATCCTAGAAATGTTCTTCAGGTGATAGAAGGCTGACCTTGTTATTGACCTTTATGTGACCCTGGAGGTTCAGGTCTGAGTCCATTACTACACCTAGATTTCAGGCCTGATCAGTAGTTTCTTGCTGGATTAACTGAAGCTGTGTGCTGACTCTTGATCGTTCCTCCTTGGGTCCAAAAATAATCACTTCAGTTTTGTTTCTATTCAGCTGGAGAAAGTTATGGCCCATCCATACATTTATTTGATCAATGCATTGATTTAGGATTTGAATGGGTTCAGAGTCACCTGGTGACATTGTAATGTAGAGCTGTATCATCTGCATAGTTATGGTAGCTAATGTTATTGGTCGCTATAATCTTGCCTAGTGGGAGCATGTAGATATTAAATAAGAGGGGCCCCAGGATGGAGCCCTGGGGCACCCTACATGTGATTTCTGTTCGTTCTGATGAAAAGTTTCCTATTGAAACATAGAAGTCCCTGTTCTTTAGGTAAGACTCGAACCAGCCAAGTACTGTACCAGAGAGTCCGACCCAGCTCTCCAGTCGTTCCAATAAAATATCATGATCAACTGTGTCAAATGCTGCACCAACAGAACCAGCACTGTGGTTCTTCTACAGTCTGTATTTATGCGGATGTCATTAAATACTTTGACGAGGACAGTCTCGGTGCTGTGGTGAGCACGGAAACCAGACTGAAAAGAATCAAAACGGTTTGTCATTGTTATGAAGCCATTTAACTGCTGAAACACAGCTTTTTCAATAATCTTACTGATGAATGGAAGATTAGAGATTGGCCTGTAGTTCTGCATTAACATGTTGTCCAGATTCTTCTTCTTTAGCAGTGGTTTAATAACTGCTGTTAGGAGGGATGACAGGAGGGAAGAGTTCACTATTTGAACAAGATCAGAACCAATAACAGGAAGAACTTTCTTTAGAAAAGCTGTGGGTAGGATATCAAGACAGCAGGAGGAGGAGCTTAATTGGATGATGATTTTTTTCAAGGCTGTTCTGGTTTAATTCGTGGAATTCAGACATTTTCTCTACATTGTTGTTGATTGGGGATAGCACTGGTTGTGGGTTCGATATTGAGGTACAGATTGACCGTCTAATTGTTAGAATCTTTTCAGTGAAAAAGCTGCAGATTCATTGCAGGCCCTGGTAGAGTTTAGTTCAGGGGCTACTGTCACTAAAGGATTAGTTAGTCTTTCCACTGTTGCAAATAGAGTCCGTGCATTATTAATGTTTCTGTTGATGATTTCAGAAAAGAACGATTCCCTAGCATCTTTTATAGTTAGCTGATATCTATTCAGTCTCTCTTTGTAGATCTCACAGTGAACCTGGAGTCGAGTTTTCCGCCATTTTCTCTTGGCTCGTCGACACTCTCTTTATTCACTACGTATCAGTGGATTACTTGTCCACGGAGACTTTTTTTTCTACCTGAGACTACTTTCACTTTAGTTGGAGCAATGGAATCCATGATGTCTGAGATTTTCGCAAGGAAATTATCTACCAGCTTATTTACTGAGTTGGGAGATGAGGGGGATGTGGTGGAAGGATAAATACGTTTAAAGGTTTCTACTGAACTGTCCCCTAGAAAGCGCTTTTTTTATAGTGGTCTTACTTTGGCTGGATAATTTAGCAGAGATGGTACTTTAAAAGAAAATACAGAAATGGTCAGATAATGCAATATTAATTACAGAGATGTCAGAAATATTTAAACCTTTGCTGATAATTAAGTCCAGAGTGTGTCCTTTATTGTGTGTTGGTTGTTTGACATGCTGGGTCAGGCCGAAGTTGTGGAGAGTATCATCTAACGTTTTTGCTTGTCTATCTTGGGGGTTGTCGGTATGGATGTTAAAGTCCCCCACGATGATTAGTTGGTCATAGTCGATACATATTACAGAAAGAAGGTCATTGAAATCATTAAAGAAGTTAGAGTTAAGTTTTGGTGGTTTATATAAACTTAGAAATAACGCTTTGTTAGGCTCATTTATCTGGGTGGCTAGGTATTCAAAAGAATCAAACGTGCCCAGAGTTACCTTTTTTAAAGTTCATTGAGTTGTGAAAGATGGTGGCTACACCTCCACCTCGTTTGTGTTTTCTGTTCTCGCTTAAGAAATTATAATTTGGAGGACTGGATTCTATTAATGAAGTTGTTTCGTTATTTTCATCTAGCCAAGTTTCTGATTAAAAAAAGGGCGTGTAAATTATGCTCAGTGATGAAGTTATTGATAAGAAAAGACTTCCCGGATAGAGATCTAATGTTTAATAAAGCTAACTTAAGTATTGTGATGATGGGCAGCTGAACGTTCTGACAGGTTATCAATTTGAGATTTTGTTTAATATGAGAGCGTGTGGTTAACGGTTTATGTTTCCTGCTGCTCATAATCACTGATATAGCCTCAGGGGTGCCGGGTGAATTCTGGGAGACGGTAGGGGTAGATTTATTGCCCGGTTCCCTCAAATATCAAATATCTGTAATAATCATTGAGGGGAAGCTCCCAGGCTTATTGACACTAGTCCCAGGCGTTTGGTGTAGTCTAAGTTTAGGTGTTAATTGTGTCCCAAGTTTGATTTGCTCATTCAGTCTGTCTGTAAAGTTTCTAAATGGAGACTCATTTGATGTGGCTGAGTCACAGGAAGATGAAGACTTAATCTCTGATGGTTGTTTATCTGTTCGGTCCTGTGGTGTCATCATGACTTGCTGTTTTTGTTCTCTGATATCCATGGGCGCCTCAAGGTCAGCTTTTGGGAGCAAGTGTTTTG
This sequence comes from Valencia hispanica, assembly GCA_963556495.2. NCBI lineage: Eukaryota > Metazoa > Chordata > Actinopteri > Cyprinodontiformes > Valenciidae > Valencia > Valencia hispanica. Next base: position 60,435,891 of record OY747701.1, read on the forward strand.
CTTTCTGATTTTGAAAAGAAAAAATGTTTGCTGCCAACAGCCTTACTCCGGCCTTGTTCAAATAGCGCATCCCTTCTTTGAACAGATGGTTAGCACTTCCAAATACTTTGAAATTATTAATAAATGTGAACGACTTCTCAGCTGATTGTTTCTTCAACCATTTATGGAGCATGCGGAGTCTGCTAAATCTTTCATCATTCCCTTCAGGGACTGGTCCGCTGATGAGGATGTTTACGTTAAGTCCATCAAGTCTCTGTAGGAGATCAGAAAAGTCTCTCTTCAGAATCTCTGATTGTCTCATCGCGATATCTGCTGATCCAGCGTGAATGACAAGCTTTTCCAAAGCAGGATGTTGGTCCAAGATTTTAGGGATTTTTTTCTGATATTTCTCTCACTGTATTTTTGTAGCAGCTATAAACTTTGGTGTTCTTGCTACAAAAAGCCTCAGTTCCATTAATTGATCCGTCTTGTATGATAACAGTCTTTGCTGGGGGCGCTCTTACTTTATGTGTCCGTTTGATGCGGCTGGGTTTCTCCTGGTGGCTTTGACTGGTCCCAGGGACGGCGTCATCTTTCGGGGAACTCGGAGAACGGGCTGGGGTTGATTTCATGCGTTTTAAAGCTGGCCAGTCTTCATTGTAGTGCGGAGTTCTGCCGCTCAGACGCCTGTAGGGAGTCTCTGTGGCTTGGTTAGACCGATGTGACACAGGGCTGTTTGTATTCAAAGGTAAAGTTGTGTCATTTTGTCCATAATCAGCGTGGAGATCAAAATTAATTTCCAGACGACGTAGCTTCGTTTCAATGCCCTCAATTCTGTGGAGCAGTTTTTCAAAATCCTCAGCTGATCAAAAAGCCATGTTGATAAGTCCATAGAAAAGTAATTCAAGAAGAGATCTGGTCCAATACAGTAACTCCAGGGGCTGGGAAAATAAAGTAACTAAGAAAAGGTTAAGAAAGAAAACAAGAAAAGCTAAAATAAAATAAAGTGAATGGATCTGGAGAGAGACAGAGAGCAGCTGCTCCTCCTTCAGCAGACAGCGAGATCAAAAGGTACAAAAACACTACAAGTACAACCCAACATGCATGCTACCATCGAACTCGGACAGTCCAGAGGTTACAAAGTATACAATTAAATTAAAAACTAAAAATTAAAAGGTGTGTATCAGACTAAAACAAAAAAATGCAGTTTCTTTAAAATTTTGCAGGTTTTTATAGCTAATGGGAGATTTATATTCTCAATAGTCTTGCAGTATAATTTAATATCCAAAGAAAAAAGATGAAAGCAGGGTTTAGAACCAGACCATTTACATTTATGGATATGAAATTTTCTCAAAAACAGAAAGAGTTGAACAGCAAAAATGAAGTTTTCAGACAGATCATTTTTTTCATAATACAACATCACATCATATGTGTTGATTTTAAAATTAATCTTTAATTTAGCAGTGAGATATTCCTCAAGATCAGCCCAGAATCTTTTTGCATAAAAACAGTGATAAAATAAATGAAAAATTGTTTCTTTACTTGACTGACAAAAAACACAAACCTCGTCCATATTTATTTTAAATCGTTTAAGAGTATCTTTAACAGGATAGATTTGATGCAAAATTTTAAATGACACTTCTTTAATTTTATTATTTACAAAGTATTTGTGAATAGTTGTGTTTGCCTTCTCCCAATTTAAGTCATTAACCGTTGAGCACCAAAATAATTTTGCAGCAGGTAAAACCGAATAGGAGATCTGCTTTCTTATATATTTATTTGTACATCCTTTTTTAGTGATCTCTGTTTCACCAATAAAAATCTGATCGAGTACAGCGATATTACCAGTGAATGATATAGATTTTAAAATATGAAGTGTGCCTGACGGTATTGCATCAAAAACAATAGCGTACTCTTTAGGTGTCACAGGGAAATTAAATGTTTGTAGAAATTCTGTATATGTCATCAATAAACCATCTTTGTTTAATAATTGACCTGCTAACAAGATACCTCTATCAAACCATGTACGAAAAAAAGTGATTTATTTTATTAAAGAATGTCCTTATTATTCCAAATAAAATATCTGTGTGGGCTAAAGTTATGTTTATAAATCAATAACCATGATGTGAGGGCCTGTTTATGAAATTCTGACAACTTTAAGGGAATTTTGACAATAGAAAAATTACACTTAAGTAGAAATTGTGTGCCACCAAAGCCTTTGAATAAATACGTCGGAAAAGCGTTCCAAATGCTATCAGGGTTTCTCAAGACTTATGTATGGTGTTGAAGTCTAACACTTCCAGACCACCTTGACTCCTATTACCAGTAATAACATCTTTTTTTAAATAATGAGGTTTCTTTCTCCAGATATAATCAGAAAGTATTTTATCCAATTCTTTAACTACATTTTTGGGGACATCTAGGCGTGTTCCAGTGTTCATGTGCTACCGAGGCGTCTGTCCTCCGTCTGTCTGCCGTTTAGCTAACTGACCGAGGATACATGGGAGGTTCCTTGATGCCTTCCCTCGGTCAAACATTTCCCAGAATACATTGCGGTATTTTCGTAGTTGCAGCTTCGGTTGCTAGCAGGTGCTAACTCGCTTTCACATTTGATTTAACCAATATATACACAATTTAAAAAAGTAAAACTCTCGTTATACATCTATATTGAAACTTAAACGTATAAAATATAACAATAGGCAGGACGTAAACAGAGCGCGTAAGCAAAAGGCGGGGCCTGGGCAGCCGCGGTCACGTGATGTAAGTCTGTTCCATTTAACCGTTTTCTTTGACGAAGGAAGGACGGAGTCCTCGTAAGCGAGGCGCCTCGCCTACCGAGGGATTGTCAAGTCAATGGAGCGTAAAAGTTATTTTCCGGTCCCCTTTGTGTTACGTCCTGAATCACACATATGATGAACCTCAATTTAAACGACAACTAATGATGATGCGTTTCAACTGTTTGTCAAGTGATTTGGGATTTATTTGATTGTAAGAATTCCCAATTGAAATGCCTACAAATCAGAAGTCGCATGTATGACGTCACGGAGCTAACTCTAGCTAGCACTAGCTTGTGGAGCTTCATGCTGGCTCTCACTCTACCGACTGTTTCTCCATTTATGGTGGTTTTCTCCACCTTTAATGCTCCTTCCTTCGTCCGGCTAATCTCACCGCCATTTTTCTCCTCCTCCTCCTTCTTCTTCTTCAGTTGTAGTCCACTAAGTGTTTTTACACAAAACCTAAATTAAGTTTTGCCGCCGGTCGAAAATGAGCGTTTTTCTCTACATCAAAATGTGTCTGTAAAATTCACGGACATCATATGTTCAATCCCAGGCGGGATCAGAAGATTCTTTTATCGCTCCGTTGACTCATTTCTTTGGGCAGTAGGGGACCCATGGACAGGAAGCAGAAGGGCGGGGCTTAGGCTCCCCACTGGTCCACGACAGTTTATTTACTCCAGCTTGTAAACACACATCCGGTAAAGGAGCGATGGCCGACAGCGAGTTTTGATGGAGCTATAAAGCTTCTTACTTAAAGTGCAGCTCATAGATTCCTCTAGAAACTCATGGAAACAAACAAACACAGCGTCTGTTTAGTTGTTCTCTACACCTCCTGGTGTTCAAACTTCACCAAAAAGACCAGATTAGATCAACTGGCCTTGTTATATAAAGCGTCTAGTGGCCAAAAGCTGCATCGACTACTAATTGACCAATCACAGACGTGCGCTCTCAGTTATCGGATAGTTAATAGCTACTCCGTCCGTCCTTGCGTTCCTGGCGTTGACGGATGATGGCGGCGCGCGTCACGGAGAAGTATAAACTCGGCTTTAATCTTTTAACCACGACCAGCTCATGTAGAAACTATTGTAAACCTAGATGTAACAGGACGGCTGGTTTGATCTGGTATTTATGTGTTTCTAAAACGGACCGACGTTACGGGTGCACTTACTTGTTCTCTCTGGGCTCTTTCAATGAGCTGCATATGCAGCTTTTTCTTACCAGCTTTCGTTCATTTTCCAGAATATGTCTCGATTGCTTTCAAAATAAATACAGATTTTTTTTTCTCCTAAAACCCCCAAAAATTTAAAGAAAAACTGAACTTTCATAATAAAATAAACAGTTTTTTTAAATATGAGAAATGATGTAAAACTCGACATTTATATTGTTCTCCTCAGGATGTTTTACGGGTCTAAACAGATTTAATTTAGCATGAGGAAACATGGCTCAATGGACTTTAAAGTTGCTGACCTCTGATCTAATCCATCCCATAATATCTCTGGCTGGATATTCAGGCTGGGAAGGAGGACCTCCGCCCCATCAGGTCTTCCTCCTGGATTTAGTTCCACCCATCTTCACACCAGCTCCTACCAGCTTCCCTGTCCCACAGCATGATGCTGCCACCACCGTTCTTCACTGTCTTGCTTTGAAATGACTCCTCACTGGGATGCAGCTCATGTTATCCCCATGAGATTTGATCTACTTCATCCTCAGCCGTCTTCCCAACACCCACTTTAACCTCAGCTCCACGGGAGCCCCTAGCATGATGCTGCCAGTACCGGGTTTCACTCTGGGTGTGGGGTTTTGTCCGGCCATGACGCGTCCTCTACGGGGTTTGGGAGGATCTGGACAATAACAAATATTCTCACCACCTTGTTTAAAAAAAATAACAAATCTCCTGTAGGGGGCAGTAGTTCCCCCAGATCCTATCCACTCAGAGTAACTTTCTAACTTCTACAAAGAGCAGGAACTGAGTTTGTTAAAACAAGCAAGGACAATCAATGATGCCATCACGTCTCTGAGGGCATAAATGATGTTTCTGAGCTGAAAACGCAGGTCGCACATGTGATGTCAGAGCTTTTTTGTGGTGGAAAGTGACGTTGGAGAAACCTAAAACTCCGGTTATTCTTGTCCAAGAGCAAACGCTTAAAACGGAGAAAACGCAAATCTTCACTTGGGCCGGAGTTTTTAGAAAGATTAGCTTTCGGTGCCGTTTATCAGCGTTTTTGTGGAGATGAGGGGCGAACCGTAGAAAAATACTTCTTGTCCCCTACTGTCTCCAGACTGTCCTCACTGCATCCTCCTCCTGACTGGTACCTTTGAACCATGATCTGTTTATGTGTCTCTAACTGAAGGACGGACGGGTTGCGGACTCCGTCCTCTCCGCCATGTTTGCTCCTGTGGCTTTTCCTGCCGGCACGCTGAATGTTTTCTTGTCTGCTTCCAGATTTCCCACGGTGTTCCCTCAGGAAGAAGGAGATTCCTGGTGACCAGCTGGAAGCGGCTCCTCCAGAGATTAAAGAGGAACAGGAGGAACTGTGGACGAGTCAGGGAGAAGAGCAGATGGTTCTGAAGCAGGAGGCTGAGGAAGGAGGAGACCAAAGCGAACCAGAACCCAACAGGGACCGGATCCAACCGGAGAGACCGGATCAGGAGGAAGTCTGGCCCGGAGACTCTGGACCAGCGGGAAACACGGAGAGGAAGCAGAAGGAGGGACGGAGGAAGAAGTTGGACAACCGTCCCGAGTCGGAGGGTAAGACGGAGAGAGGAGACGGTTCTCAGCAACGAGACGCTGGAGGAAAAGCCTTGAAGAAGAGCTCGGGAACCACGAGTTACTACAGGATCCACAGAGGTGAGAACCTTCAGAACCTGGGAATGTTGGAGGAAGTAAGGCTGGAAAATCAGTCGGTCAACCCTAATCACTAATCCAATACTGCAAAATATAATCTTTTAATTCATTAAATGTAACAAAACGTAAGATTTCCCACGATTTCTGATCCCTAAACACAACAGCCACTTTGATGCAGTTTTTTTTTTTGTTGAAAAATATCTTCATCTTTATGTTGTGATCATTTTTGTATTGCATTTTTGGGAAAAAAAGATTTGAATATTTTTTAAATTCATCTTGCACAAGACATGTTCTTTAAATTGCATCCTAAACTTTTTTGAAGTTTATTGTTCTGCTGCGATGGATCTGGAAAGTGAGAATGTTCATAAACTGTCATTTTGACATATAAAAAGAAAAGAATATATCGCAATAGATATCGTTTGATGCTGAACATCTTGTTTCTCCTCCAGACTTCCCAAAGCATTTCCTCTGGAAGGAGGCGGACCAGGAGGGGAACTCCAGTCTGGACCAGGAGGAACCAGAAGCTCCTGAGATCAAAGAGGAGCAGGAAGACCTCTGCTTCAGTCATGATGAAGATCCGCTGGTGGTGAAGCAGGAGATCGACAGCTTCCTGGTGACCTCCGATTATGAGGAAACTGACCACAGTGAACCCGAACCCAACCAGAACCAGCTCCTTTCTAACTCTCCCCCTGCAACCGAGAGCCGGCTTCAGGATCAGGAAGGAATCTGGGACGAAGACTCGGGACCAAGTAGGATCCAGACGAGTCCTAGTAACCTGGTAGACCACCTCCCTTCGTTGGAGTCGGGGAATAAATCGTTGAAATGCGCCGTCTGTGGGAAAACTTTCAGCAGCAATTTCAAAATGCGGAAACATTACAGAATCCACACGGGTGAGAAACCGTATTCCTGTAAGATCTGCAGGAAAGCTTTCAGGGAGAGCAAGTATCTGTCCATCCACATGAGAACTCACACGGGGGAGAAGCCGTATTCATGTGAAACCTGCGGGAAAAGCTTCAGTCAGAACAGCCATTTGAGTTCCCACAGGAGGACCCACACGGGCGAGAAGCCACACCCCTGCAGCACCTGTGGGAGGAGATTTGCAGAAGCGTCGGCTCTCAGAAACCACATGCTCACCCACACGGGAGAAAAACCCTTTTCCTGCCATATTTGTGGAAAGATCTTCCGTTACAGCAGCAGCTTGTCGACCCACATGAAGATCCACACAGGAGAGAAGCCGTTTGTGTGTAAAACCTGCGGGAAATGCTTCAGCCACAACAGCAGCCTCATCTCCCACATGAGGATCCACACGGGAGAGAAGTCGTACCAGTGCACGACGTGCGGCCGCTGCTTCACCCACAGCACCACCCTGCTGCGCCACACCAGGGGCCACACGGGCGAGCGGCCGTACTCCTGCGCCACCTGCGGGAAATGTTTCAACAGCAGCAGCCACCTGACCGTCCACATGACCATCCACACCCGGGAGAAGCTCTACTCCTGCACCATGTGCAGCAAGCGCTTCAGCCACGGCAGCAACCTGGTGCGGCACATGAGGACGCACACCGGCGAGCGGCCGTATTCCTGCCAGACGTGCGCCAAGAGGTTCAAAAGCAGCACCCATCTGTCGCGGCACATGAAGACTCACAGGAAAGGTTGTAGTCCGGAGGTGGAGATCGTCCTGGAAGACTGCGGCGCTCCGATCGCTCGGGACTGACCGGAGAGGTTTCATCCGCTGCCTCCTCCTTCTACAGCCAATCACAAGGCAGCTTTTAGAGAAACGTCAGGCTGCTCACCCATTCGGTACGTGATGAGGAGTCTGTGCATGAAAACCTCCTCCGCCTTTAGATTCAGGACGTATGAAGGAGGCGGTGCTTCAGTAATCTGCAGACATCTGGGACGGAACGGGTGGAGCTCTCTGATCTCCACCGCTTTCATTTTTCCAAAGTTTTCATGACTATATTGGAGCGTCTTCAGGAACGTTGGGAACTTTAGACGCTTCTCAGATCTTCATTATTTAAGCTTTAAATCTGCAGATAAGATCAAATGTTCTTTATTGATCCCAGAATTGGGAGATTATTGGGGCAGCAGCAGCACGACGTACAGGAAACAGACGAAATCCTCAACAGAAAATAAAAATATATAACATAAATTTCAGTGTAATAAAGTAGAAAAATATGATTTAAATATGTTTAGAAATGTTTTGTGCAAATGGAGCAATGAGCAGTAACAGTTAGTGGCGGTGTAACCGGATGTTTTCTGCGTTGTGCTGGTTATGAATGAAAGATTTTGCCGTGACACAGTTGGTCTTTGGAGATGGACAGTTTCTCCATTTATTCTGACGAGAACAGGAAACAGGAAAACAACCACATTATGGACGGCCCGCTCCAAGTTCTATGCAAAACAAAACTATACAACAAAACTACAGTCAGTCCTTAATATTTACAGCTATAAATTCACTCCAATGTTCACATTACGGAATGAATATATATGTTACGATTATAACAAAAATGTACTTGATACATCTGTAACTAAATCGGGTTTATCTTGTTGAAAGATGAACAGCACCCACCCCTCCCACAGGACAAGATCACAAAAGGGGAGGGACCAGGGGGCGCTGTTCTGGCGATCTGTGCTACCTCATCAGAATGTGCTAGCGTAGCGCGCATAGATAGCCGTGTCCATCTGTCGGTGCTACCGGTTTGTTTACATGCCGAAAACAACAACTGTTAGCTTTGATGTTAATTATAATAATCGGAAAATGTTTTTCAAGTGACGGGGATTGAAGTGGGAGTTTAGCAGTAATGCCTAACATAGCAACAATTTATATGAATACGAAAACTTTTCTTTCAATCCACAGAACGTGCTACACGTTTAATATAAAGCTAAAACCAGCACATAAAGATGCACTAAAAACGGTGATCAGAATATCCTACCTGTTAATATATGTGGGTAGCATGGTAGGTAGGATGGACAGTCGGGTCAGATCAGACAAATGCTAGGAAACGATTCAATTATTTTAAGAATAAAAATATATTATTTTCCCATTACCTCGTCGGAGTGGCAGTTATTTCCATTCAGTGTCCTAAAAGCAGCGCTGAACAGCGTGCATAACATCACAACTGCTTCCGATCAATTAAAACCCAGAGCTTCAAGACTGTGGGCCAGCAGAGTTAATTACTACAGTTAATAATTACAGTCGTTACTACAAAAACAAACTGTGAGTACTGATCTGTAGATGACTGATTACTCTGGAAATCTGTTATTAGTTTGTAAAGCAGCTAATGAATATATACCAAGCCAGTAAGACGTAGAAGACGATAGCAGTACCCTATTAATACGCCAGAATATTAAAATGTAGTGTGATTAAAAGCGCAAATTTCCTGCAAAATACACTTCATTTATTTTAGGACTCTAATATTCTATATTTAATTTACTCTAATATTAAAATGTAGTATGATTCTAAGCACAAATAGCCCAGAGAATACACGGCATTTACTCTACAACTCTGATTAATGGGACTTGTTTACATGCAGTGTAACGATATCACAGAAGTGAAACTAACATACAAGGCCTGTCATGTAAACTTGAAACAAGTAGCTTAAGGAAAGCCTTAAAATATTTTGAATAAAAATTAGCCAGTAATAAAATAATTTGAAAAAAACTCACAGTAAACATCAAAGAAATAAAACAGATGAAATTGAACTTTCAGGTAGGAATTCTCGATGACAGATTTGCTGAGTAAGCGAATTGTAACGTCGAACTGCACATGGTAGCACAGATAGTCGGAACAGCCACAATTTATCAAAATAAAACCCCCGAAGAAGAAATGAAGAGGAGGGGCTCCCCATCTTAAAGTGCTATGCTTACAAAATTACAGTAGTTTCCATGACGTTTACAGTCAGGTATACAAAATATCTTAGTTAAAATGACACAAAATGTGTTTTTTTTACTACAAATACAACCCAGTTACAGCAGGAAAGATTCGTTCTTCCTGTTAAAGGGAGAGAAAAACTCTTTTTGTTTCCCCATCATCTGATGCCCCGCCCCTCCATGTCAAAATGTTCCCAAAAGTCTGAAACTGAACATTTAAAATTGGAGAAGAAGAAAAAAAATTAAAAATGTCAAAGGATAAAAAGATTTGCAAATGAAAATAAAATCTGGACAAAATTTTTGTTGCGATTAAAAGAAACTTCCCTGAACATTTCAGTATCCACCTTCTTGTCCCTGATTGGGTCTGAGGAACCGGGTCTGAGGAACCGGGTCTGAGGAACCGGGTCTTTGGTCCCGGACGGTTTCAGCCTCACAGCAGTAAACAAAGTCCCTTTAAACTGGACTCTGAGGTCTGCTACATAGAACAGGAACTTTATTGTTCCAACAGGGAACTTTGTCTCAGTGGGTGACCACATGACAGACAAAACAGAAGATAATAATAATAATGATGATGATGATGATGATGACGATAGAAACTGAATCATCAGCAGCTCCTGGCTGCTCTGCTGCCTGATTATTATTATTATTATTATTATTACCAGGATGTCCAGTCTGCCTATGCAGACATCTAGAATGACGTCTGGTGGATCTACTGGGCCAGTATGATGGCGGTCCTGCTCGTTCTGCTGCTGATGGTGGTTCTGTGGGACCGGATCATCCTGGATGGAGACCAGCATCCAGACCGGCGAACCAGGAATCGGATCATTTTATGTTTTCTGGAAGGGAAAATTAAATTTTTCTGTGATGGTTTCAACCAATTAATGATGTTTACAAATTCTGAACGTTTGATTGGTCGCCTTGAACTGCTTCACATCCATAAAGATCCTCTGATGAGCTGAAGCTCACATTGTCTGACAAGGGAGCCTGTTTTGGTTTTGTTATGCTTTTATTTTGAAGGCCACTCACCTCTGAGGTCAACTTCCTGAAGGCCAGATTGATGGAGAGCAGAAGGGAGTTCCTTAATCCTCCTCCTCATTGGGGCTAAAGATGACTGAAGCCGTATGTGTTACCTGAGCTCGTACTGTCAGATGTATGTAGTGTATATAAAATAAGCACATTGTAGATGTTTATTTGTAAATGCAGCATTCAGCTTTTATCAGTGGTCTGGTCTGCATCTGTGGCAGCTCCACTGTTTAGCCATTAGTCTCAAGAGAAATAATAGGGCTTCATTTTTCAAAGTCATATTTGCGTCCATGTTATTTATTTATATATAAATGTAGCTTCAAACTAAATATTTAGCTAGCAAGCTATTTTGGCCAACTTAAATATATAGCTTCAAAATAAATATTTAACTCTGAGCTAAATATTTAGCTAATATGCTAATTCACTTCCAGAAGAAGCGGAAGTGGACTATCAAAATAAAAGCTGGGTCCTGCTGACCTCTATATGACCTCCGGCTGCTGGTTCAGCATTGTTAACGTCTGTGTTGTCCTAAGTTTTAAGCTGAAATGTTGAGGAATATTAACAATGTCACCAGCAGTTTATATAAAGGGTTCGCAGGACCCAGCTTTTATTTTGGTGGTCTGCTTCCAGTTATCGACTCGTAAATTTTGCATATTGGTTAAACATTTAGCTCTGAGCTAAATGTTTAGTTTGTGGACTGACGATCTTTAGTTTAACTAAATATTTAGTCTGCTAAAAATATTTAGTTTGAAATTGTGACATTTCTAAAAGAATAAATAACATGGATGCAAATATAACAAAAAGACACTTTTGTTTCTTATGACAGGCTAAATGACCCAAATTATAGTTTTTTTTTTACTTTAACTTTACAAACGGCTCCCTATACAGGAGATCCTCTGGTTTACATGAACAACAAACCTCCACATCCACACAATATAAGGTGATTTAATCATGGGCGGTTCTAGACGGGCCTACAGGGCCCAGTGCCCCTGTAGAACTGGTACTGATGAGATAATACTAAATCAGCTTCTTATCATGAAATGCACTGGAACAAAAACCACAGCTAATCCGTCCCTTGGACCAATTTCATTTTTTACGTTCACACTTTTAATTTATCCATGAATTAAAAAAATAAGTTGCTGTATTGAGATGGGATCGCTGTTTTCATCTGCTAGGTTAGGGGTCTGCAACCTGCAGCTTTAGAGCCGGATATGGCTCTGTGACACACTTCATAAATTAAGCGGCTAAATATTGCCCTGTTTTTTTGCTTGTTTTTTGTTTTGTGCCCCCATGAAAAAACACAGGCCCCACCCTGGTCCCCCTGGTGAATTTGGTCTAGAACCGCCACTGGATTTAATGCAGTTATTATGGGCTGTTCAGCGGCCCTCGGTATAACTGATGTAATAAAGTAACCTATCGGATGATTTGGTTGAATTTATTTGTGTCTGGGAGGCTGACTGACTGAAAGCAGGAACAGATCTATTAAGGTAGAAGCACTTTTTCCTCTTAGATGTCTAAATGTCGGCGTCACCCATCCTTCCTGGAGTCGGACCTTCGGGTCGTTTCGGCCTCGCAGCCTAAATGTCGGCGTCACCCATCCTTCCTGGAGTCGGACCTTCGGGTCGTTTCGGCCTCGCAGCCTAAATGTCGGCGTCACCCATCCTTCCTGGAGTCGGACCTTCGGGTGGTTTCGGCCTCGCAGCCTAAATGTCGGCGTCACCCATCCTTCCTGGAGTCGGACCTTCGGGTCGTTTCGGCCTCGCAGCCTAAATGTCGGCGTCACCCATCCTTCCTGGAGTCGGACCTTCGGGTGGTTTCGGCCTCGCAGCGCTCCCTGCTGTTCTCCAGCTGCCGGTTTGCTCACTGACATCATTACTGCTTTGTTTCCTGTGAGCCAGATTTGGAGAACAGCAGTGGTGACGATGCTCTGCCCTGTGGTGCCCCACTCGGACGAAGATGCGTTACTCACCAGAAATCCATTCCACCATCATGGAATCCGGATTAAATGATCCACCATCCAGTGTCTTCCTGTTATCTTGAGGAGGGGGGGGGCAGCAGACATCCCATCCCACGGCGTTCCCAGCCAGACGGGTTCTATGGTCCCTCCAATGAGTTCTGGTTCTCCTCCCAGTGGGACGTGCTGGGAAACGCGCCCAGTAGGCGTCCTGATCCTCTGACTCGAATAATTCATCACGATGAAGATCTGGTTTTGTTCATCTTCACAGCAGCCCAATGCTCTCCTGGTCCAATGTTCCTGACCCGGACATGGAGCTGCTCCGTCTGTCCCTCTGGTCCTGTGGACATCCTGGACTCTGGTAGTGCAACCTCTAACTGGGTGGACCTGCTGGTCTGTGTTGGGATCATTGGGACTGATCCTGCTTGCCCGTGATGATCTGATGCTACCAGAGGTTGCATTACTGTAACTGACTAGGTTTTTTTGTATGTAATTGTTCGTTTTAAAGTCTAATTTTACTTAAGTATGTTTTTTTTGTGGTTTTTTTTTACCATTGTACTTCGCTACATTTTCAATTATACCTGTTACCGAGTTAAAAAATAAGAATCAAAATGATTAAAAATACTGCAATGCATGATGGATAGGAGAACTGGTGCTAATCAGGATGAAGATGGAAGCGCCTCACATCAGTATGGACCCAGGGAGTAAAGTTAGAGAAAACGACGGATTTAAGCTTCAGCTTCTCAAACAAATTAACTTGTCGGGTTTTATTGTTTTTCAACACGCATGTAGGTACTAATGCTGGGCGATATGTTGGGATTTTTAGAGTGATTTAGAATTAGAAATTAGAAAACATCCTATAGACCTATTGAGATGTTGGAAGCTAATTTTCCAAAACAGAAAACATTTTACTGCAAAGTGAGCGCGGAGGAACTCTAACTTTAAATATCAGCTGCTGGAGGTTCAGAGATTAACACACTAAGGATGGACACAAATAAAGGAACTGTAATCTAGATGACATTTTGGAGAGAAAAAAAAGAATTTTATCTGCTGCTGTGTTTACGTGACAAGTTTAAAGTTTGTTTAACATGTTCTACTATCTGCCAGGTTTAACACCGTCTCATTACAAAATGGCGGAGTTTGTCCTACAAACATTGTCCGTTTGGTCTTTGTGTCATTTGGGGAAAGTCACACCACTTGTGACTGTTGGTGTTCCCCATTCTGATTCAGAGATTTGTATTTAATTTGCAACTGCATTTAAAAAAAGTTGTTTTATTTTAAAAAAAAGCAACTATTTTGAGATTTATGTCCCATTATCTTTCTTGTAGTTCTCATGAGAGACTCTTTCTGCTGTCAGAACAAAGTAACTAACTTTTACTGAGTACATTTTAAACGAGTTACATTTTACCGTAGTAGTAGTTTTACTTGAGTAGAATATTTTAGTTCTCTTAAACACACGATTGTAAAAATGTGAGTAAAATGTCACAGATTAAACCCAGATTATCTGACTTTTAAGTTTTAGACGTCTAATCGTCAGATCTGCTTTGAACGTGACGTTAAATTCGTTGACCTGTGACGATCTTCAGCTGCAGATTCACTGTTTATTATCATCGTTTCTCCACCTGGAGATTAGGTGTTGTAATATTTCTTTCCCAACTCGTTCAGCCTTAAGCCGCTGGTTCTGGTGCTGCAAACCAAACCGAAGCAGAAGACATTTCTCTGACCACAACACGCCGAAGAAGCAAAGCTTCCAGAGAAGTAAAGTCCACTCTGTCCCTTCTGGACGGCTTCACCGTTGTGTCTGATCGTTATGTTCCTCCTCCATCACCGCTTCTTCTCCCATGATGGAAACACTTCTCCTAATATTCCTGCTCATCCTAAAATCCACAATCCCCTTCATCTTGTTCACGTTCAGTTGAATCCACGCAGAAGGTGAGTCGGTCACAGTCGGTCATGATTTTAACGTCGTCTTCCTGGATCCCAGCGGTCATCTAGTCCACCTTAAACCATCCCTGCAGAGCTTCTTCTGGTCTAAGAAAGAAGTGTTTATACACAGAGAAAGATCAATTTATCAAATGCTTTGCCAACAGCAGGTCATATAAAGGAGGTTTATGTATTAATGGTATTATTGATATAAATTGATTTACAGAAACCAAAAGAATGGATATGTTATTTTTGACAGATGTCAAGAAGTCTAAAGCTGGAGAACATTTTCCCATCTTTATCCATGATCCTGTGTAACAGATTCATGATTATACTTCTATTAAGATCCAGAGGTGGGAAGTTACATTTATTCAGTTACATTGAACTTTTTGAAGAAAAAAAAAGAAGTTACTTTTAGGAGTAGTTTTTACTGCATCCGTATTTTACTCGAGTGAAATTCTTATGAAATATTGTAACTCTTGAGTAAAATGTCTGGATCCTCTATCCACTGTGAGTAACTTCACTGGATGAAGAATAAAGACGTTTTAGCCAAAAATTCACACACCCACAGTTTATGTCAGAGTGAGACCTCTTGTTTGTACACAAGCTTTGTTGTTTTAATATGATTCTGTCTGCTAAACCTGTTGAGTCGTTTAGAGATCAAGTGAATAAACATTAAACACCATTTATTGTCACTGTAAGAACTGTACCCTGTTCTGTTGATTGTATTTTTTTCTGATTTATTTATTTTTATTTTTAATTAAATCAGATGTTATGATGAGTTACTCAAGTTTTTTACTTTTCACTCGCTTGAGAATAATTTTGGGTTAAAACTTTCCACTCACTTTAAATCTACGAAACCGGAGCAGAAGCAGCTGTAAGTCTCGACGGCTCCCGCTAGAGGGCGCTGCCGCGGATCTGGACTGAGCTCCCGGAGGTCGGCCCTGAGCGGATGTAAACAGCTAGCAGGGTTAGCCGTGAACATGTCCGGCATGTCTTCAGTTCAGCATCTCAGAGAGTTGATCAGCGAGCGGCTAACTGCTGCCGCTGAAGAAATCTTCTCCGTGGTCCAGAGAACCATCGTCCAGTACGAAGAAGAGATGGACCGTCAGCGGAGGCTGCTGGACGTCACCTGGAGAGCGGACAGCGGCTTCCAGAGAACAGGTCAGGAGGTTCTGGTCCCGGAGGTTCTGCTCTGGAGCTCAGAGGAACATCAGCTGTAGAACCTGAGCTTCAGACGGATTGTTGGATCTGAAATGTGTGGCGTGCCTTTATATTCGGGCTCCTCTGGAGCTGGTTACCTTTTTTTAATTTAATTGTATTTATTTATTTAAGCAAACTGCAAAACATCTCCACTTCTGAGAACCTCAAGTCTGCAGCAGATTCTAGGTTTGGGCTTTGACTAGGCCATTCTAACCAACGAATCAGATCAGCAGCTGGTTGGCACCTTCAACGTTTAAGCCCAGTTTATTTTCCTCCATCAGCGAGTTTGCATCCACACGCACATATTGACGGAGACGTTTTCCTTTTATACTTCTCCGCTTGTTGCAAAGCAATTCCCCTCCAGGACAGCAGGGGGCGCTGACATTTTTTTCTGGCTTATCCTCCCTAACATTGCAGCGACGTCTCTGGAGCCTGAGGCTCCTCCCCTTCCTGTCTGCCCATGGGTCCTCTGACCGAAAAAAAATGAGGGTGTTTCTCAATGCCAAGGAACCTCGCCTTGATTTTATTCTTTTTTTAGATTTTTACAAAGCTTTTGATTCAGTTGAACATCATTTCATTTTATCAGCACTCCAACATCTGGACAAAACTTCAGGAATTTGATTTCAGGTTTATAAATCAGCATAAATAGCTGCGTGTTGTTACCTGGTGGTTCTACACCAAATTTTGATATCAAGGTGGGAATCCCCCAAGGATGTCCCATTTCACCGTTACTATTCATTATTGCCACAGAAATGCTAGCCATTGTTTTGAACAATTGCAATTCTATTAAGAAATTAAATATATTTGGAATGGATTTAATCCTCAGTCAACTTGCTGATGACACTACTGTTTTTTTTAAAAGACAAAGATCAAATACCGTTTACAATTGAGGAAGTGAAAAAATTCTCCAATGCATCAGGTTTAAGGTTAAATTTAAATAAATGTGAGTTGTTTTCAATTCAGGAAACCACATTAGCAGAAATTTACAATATCCCTATAAAATCAGAAGTAAAATACTTAGGAATTTATCTCTCTAAAGCCCAAAATCAAAGTCAACTGTTAAATGTGGAATCAAAGCTTAAAGAATGTAAATTTAAACTGAACTCTTGGTTACAGCGAGATTTGTCAATATTTGGTCGAATTTATTTAACCAAAATGGAATGTTTATCTAGATGCATCTATCCCGCTTATTCTACAGCAATTCAAACCAAGTTAATTAAAACAATAAATCAAATTAATTTTATTTGGAGAAATAAACCACACTATATGAGAAAAGCTTTAATGGTTAAAAACATAGAGGATGGAGGACTAAATGTTATTGATTTTGATTGTCTAAATGGTCTGTTAAAGTTAAACTGGATCAAGTCTTGGCTTAAGAACATTCACTCTTTTTGGTATTGTGTTCCTCGATACCTATTTCAAAAAATGGGAGGATTGGAATTTCTGTTAAAGACAGATTACAATGTTAACAAACTACCAGTTAAATGATCAAACTTTCATAAACAAATTCTTCTGTATTGGAAAATGATCTTTACTCATAATTTTTCACCACACTATCACCCTATGGAATAACAGATACATTCTGCATAGAAACAAATCACTTTTTTAATGAATGGCATGAGAGAAATATTTGGTCAGTATTTAGTATTTTGGACAACTCTGGTAATTTTCTTAATTATGAGTACCTTTGTGAAAAGTACAATTTTAGACCAAGTAAGTCAGTTTACACCAAACTTATCCAAGCTATTCCATTGGGATTAATTAATTTAATAAAAGGCATATTATTATATCAATGCATTACTCCACAACTACCATCGGTATTAATAAAAGAAATCTCAATATTAGATAAAAAATGTGACAATACATTTTTGAGAAAGATCTTAAACTGTAATATTTATACCGAAAAACCAAATAAAAATAACATCTTGCACAAATTTGATCATGCTACAGTTAAGATATTTAGGACATTATATTTAAAATTCCCTATTTTTCCGAAAAGTAAAGAAACTCATTTTAAAATAATGAATGATATCTATCCTTCTAAAGAATTACTCAGATTACGCTTTAAAATTAATAACACATGCACGTTTTGTAATAATGACGTTGAAACCACGGAACATTTATTTTTTTCATGTCCATATATACAGGTATTTTGGGTGGATCTACACAAATGGTTAGAAAAAATATTCCCATTATTAGAACCATTTACCATTGATAATATTACCTTTGGGGTAGTGATTAGAAATAAATTGGAAGAAATCTGCATTAACTTAATTCTCTGTCTTGCAAAATTTAATATATATAAATACATAAAAGTCCCCCCTAAACTTAGAATCTTTATTTGTGAATTTAAACTGTATCTAGATTCATTAAAATTGCTTAAAGGAAAAAAATCAGTAATGATTTACAATAAACTTGTAGCTTTTCCCCTTACTTTAGATAAGTGATATGTTTTGCCTTTTTCTCATTTGCCTCTCCATATTTGTTTCTCGTTTTAATTCAGTTTATATATATATATATATATATATATATATATATATATATATATATACACACTACCGTCGTTCAAAAGTTTGGGGTCACCCAAACAATTTTGTGTTTTCCATGAAAAGTCACACTTATTCACCACCATACGTTGTGAAATGAATAGAAAATAGAGTCAAGACATTGACAAGGTTAGAAATAATGATTTTTATTTGAAATAAGATTTTTTTTACATCAAACTTTGCTTTCATCAAAGAATCCTCCATTTGCAGCAATTACAGCATTGCAGACCTTTGGCATTCTAGCTGTTAATATGTTGAGGTAATCTGGAGAAATTGCACCCCACGCTTCTAGAAGCAGCTCCCACAATTTGGATTGGTTGGATGGGCACTTCTTGCGTACCATACGGTCAAGCTGCTCCCACAACAGCTCAATGGGGTTCAAATCTGGTGACTGCGCTGGCCACTCCATTACCGATAGAATACCAGCTGCCTGCTTCTTCTCTAAATAGTTCTTGCACAATTTGGAGGTGTGTTTTGGGTCATTGTCCTGTTGTAGGATGAAATTGGCTCCAATCAAGCGCTGTCCACTGGGTATGGCATGGCGTTGCAAAATGGAGTGATAGCCTTCCTTATTCAGAATCCCTTTTACCCTGTACAAATCTCCCACCTTACCAGCACCAAAGCAACCCCAGACCATCACATTACCTCCACCATGCTTAACAGATGGCGTCAGGCATTCTTCCAGCATCTTTTCAGTTGTTCTGCGTCTCACAAACGTTCTTCTTTGTGATCCAAACACCTCAAACTTGGATTCATCCGTCCACAACACTTTTTTCCAGTCTTCCTCTGTCCAATGTCTGTGTTCTTTTGCCCATCTTAATCTTTTTCTTTTATTGGCCAGTCTCAGATATGGCTTTTTCTTTGCCACTCTGCCCTGAAGCCCAGAATCCCGCAGCCGCCTCTTCACTGTAGATGTTGACACTGGTGTTTTGCGGGTACTATTTAATGAAGATGCCAGTTGGGGACCTGTGAGGCGTCTGTTTCTCAAACTAGAGACTCTTATGTACTTATCTTCTTGCTCAGTTGTGCAACGCGGCCTCCCTCTTCTTTTT
The DNA here is from genome assembly GCA_963556495.2 of Valencia hispanica. NCBI lineage: Eukaryota > Metazoa > Chordata > Actinopteri > Cyprinodontiformes > Valenciidae > Valencia > Valencia hispanica. The sequence goes on from OY747701.1 coordinate 60,455,060, forward strand.
CTACTCTGGTTAGAGCCTGTTTGTGCTGTCCTCTGAAGGGAGTAGTACACACCGTTGTAGGAAATCTTCAATTTCTTAGCAATTTCTCGCATGGAATAGCCTTCATTTCTAAGAACAAGAATAGACTGTCGAGTTTCAGATGAAAGTTCTCTTTTTCTGGCCATTTTGAGCGTTTAATTGACCCCACAAATGTGATGCTCCAGAAACCCAATCTGCTCAAAGGAAGGTCAGTTTTGTAGCTTCTGTACCGAGCTAAACTGTTTTCAGATGTGTGAACATGATTGCACAAGGGTTTTCTAATCATCAATTAGCCTTCTGAGCCAATGAGCAAACACATTGTACCATTAGAACACTGGAGTGATAGTTGCTGGAAATGGGCCTCTATACACCTATGTAGATATTGCACCAAAAACCAGACATTTGCAGCTAGAATAGTCATTTACCACATTAGCAATGTATAGAGTGTATTTCTTTAAAGTTAAGACTAGTTTAAAGTTATCTTCATTGAAAAGTACAGTGCTTTTCCTTCAAAAATAAGGACATTTCAATGTGACCCCAAACTTTTGAACGGTAGTGTATATATATATATATATATATATATATATATATATATATCACACAACTGTTTCTATGTGTTATTCCATATATTTTGTCTGTTTATTGGTTCCCTCTGGCAATCACTTTCTAAAATTTGTATTTCATTCAATGTATACCATTTCTTGTTTTGTACTATGTTCAATAAAAAAAAAAAAAAAAAAAAAAAACCTTGCCTTGATGCCTTGGCCCCGCCCCGGTTGCCTAGGAGACACGTCATCAGGGACCGCCAAGGCGTGTTCCAGTGTTCATGTGCTACCGAGGCGTCTGTCCTCCGTCTGTCTGCCGTTTAGCTAACTGACCGAGGATACATGGGAGGTTCCTTGATGCCTTCCCTCGGTCAAACATCTCCCAGAATACATTGCGGTATTTTCGTAGTTGCAGCTTCGGTTGCTAGCAGGTGCTAACTCGCTTTCACATATGATTTAACCAATATATACACAATTTAAAAAAGTAAAACTCTCGTTATACATCTATATTGAAACTTAAACGTATAAAATATAACAATAGGCAGGACGTAAACAGAGCGCGTAAGCAAAAGGCGGGGCCTGGGCAGCCGCGGTCACGTGATGTAAGTCTGGTCCATTTAACCGTTTTCTTTGACGAAGGAAGGACGGAGTCCTCGTAAGCAAGGCGCCTCGCCTACCGAGGGATTGTCAAGTCAATGGAGCGTAAAAGTTATTTTCCGGTCCCCTTTGTCTTACGTCCTGAATCACACATATGATGAACCTCAATTTAAACGACAACTAATGATGATGCGTTTCAACTGTTTGTCAAGTGATTTGGGATTTATTTGATTGTAAGAATTCCCAATTGAAATGCCTACAAATCAGAAGTCGCATGTATGACGTCACGGAGCTAACTCTAGCTAGCACTAGCTTGTGGAGCTTCATGCTGGCTCTCACTCTACCGACTGTTTCTCCATTTATGGTGGTTTTCTCCACCTTTAATGCTCCTTCCTTCGTCCGGCTAATCTCACCGCCATTTTTCTCCTCCTCCTCCTTCTTCTTCTTCAGTTGTAGTCCACTAAGTGTTTTTACACAAAACCTAAAGTAAGTTTTGCCGCCGGTCGAAAATGAGCGTTTTTCTCTACATCAAAATGTGTCTGTAAAATTCACGGACATCATATGTTCAATCCCAGGCGGGATCAGAAGATTCTTTTATCGCTCCGTTGACTCATTTCTTTGGGCAGTAGGGGACCCATGGACAGGAAGCAGAAGGGCGGGGCTTAGGCTCCCCACTGGTCCACGACAGTTTATTTACTCCAGCTTGTAAACACACATCCGGTAAAGGAGCGATGGCCGACAGCGAGTTTTGATGGAGCTATAAAGCTTCTTACTTAAAGTGCAGCTCATAGAATCCTCTAGAAACTCATGGAAACAAACAAACACAGCGTCTGTTTAGTTGTTCTCTACACCTCCTGGTGTTCAAACTTCACCAAAAAGACCAGATTAGATCAACTGGCCTTGTTATATAAAGCGTCTAGTGGCCAAAAGCTGCATCGACTACTAATTGACCAATCACAGACGTGCGCTCTCAGTTATCGGATAGTTAAAAGCTACTCCGTCCGTCCTTGCGTTCCTGCCGGAGAGCCCTGGCGTTGACGGGTCTAAACAGATTTAATTTAGCATGAGGAAACATGGCTCAATGGACTTTAAAGTGGCTGACCTCTGATCTAATCCATCCCATAATATCTCTGGCTGGATATTCAGGCTGGGAAGGAGGACCTCCGCCCCATCAGGTCTTCCTCCTGGATTTAGTTCCACCCATCTTCACACCAGCTCCTACCAGCTTCCCTGTCCCACAGCATGATGCTGCCACCACCATTCTTCACTGTCTTGCTTTGAAATGACTCCTCACTGGGATGCAGCTCATGTTATCCCCATGAGATTTGATCTACTTCATCCTCAGCCGTCTTCCCAACACCCACTTTAACCTCAGCTCCACGGGAGCCCCTAGCATGATGCTGCCAGTACCGGGTTTCACTCTGGGTGTGGGGTTTTGTCCGGCCATGACGCGTCCTCTACGGGGTTTGGGAGGATCTGGACAATAACAAATATTCTCACCACCTTGTTTAAAAAAAATAACAAATCTCCTGTAGGGGGCAGTAGTTCCCCCAGATCCTATCCACTCAGAGTAACTTTCTAACTTCTACAAAGAGCAGGAACTGAGTTTGTTAAAACAAGCAAGGACAATCAATGATGCCATCACGTCTCTGAGGGCATAAATGATGTTTCTGAGCTGAAAACGCAGGTCGCACATGTGATGTCAGAGCTTTTTTGTGGTGGAAAGTGACGTTGGAGAAACCTAAAACTCCGGTTATTCTTGTCCAAGAGCAAACGCTTAAAACGGAGAAAACGCAAATCTTCACTTGGGCCGGAGTTTTTAGAAAGATTAGCTTTCGGTGCCGTTTATCAGCGTTTTTGTGTAGATGAGGGGCGAACCGTAGAAAAATACTTCTTGTCCCCTACTGTCTCCAGACTGTCCTCACTGCATCCTCCTCCTGACTGGTACCTTTGAACCATGATCTGTTTATGTGTCTCTAACTGAAGGACGGACGGGTTGCGGACTCCGTCCTCTCCGCCATGTTTGCTCCTGTGGCTTTTCCTGCCGGCACGCTGAATGTTTTCTTGTCTGCTTCCAGATTTCCCACGGTGTTCCCTCAGGAAGAAGGAGATTCCTGGTGACCAGCTGGAAGCGGCTCCTCCAGAGATTAAAGAGGAACAGGAGGAACTGTGGACGAGTCAGGGAGAAGAGCAGATGGTTCTGAAGCAGGAGGCTGAGGAAGGAGGAGACCAAAGCGAACCAGAACCCAACAGGGACCGGATCCAACCGGAGAGACCGGATCAGGAGGAAGTCTGGCCCGGAGACTCTGGACCAGCGGGAAACACGGAGAGGAAGCAGAAGGAGGGACGGAGGAAGAAGTTGGACAACCGTCCCGAGTCGGAGGGTAAGACGGAGAGAGGAGACGGTTCTCAGCAACGAGACGCTGGAGGAAAAGCCTTGAAGAAGAGCTCGGGAACCACGAGTTACTACAGGATCCACAGAGGTGAGAACCTTCAGAACCTGGGAATGTTGGAGGAAGTAAGGCTGACGTAGCTGGAAAATCAGTCGGTCAACCCTAATCACTAATCCAATACTGCAAAATATAATCTTTTAATTCATTAAATGTAACAAAACGTAAGATTTCCCACGATTTCTGATCCCTAAACACAACAGCCACTTTGATGCAGTTTTTTTTTTTGTTGAATAAAAATCAAAGATGGTTCTGGAAAGATGCTTTAATCTGTAACCCTTTTATTTCTTGTTGGATTCAGAACTAAAACCTTTTCTTGGCGTCTGCAGATTATTTTGCAGATATTTTGTGTGTTTTTTTAATTAACATTTAGCTTTTAATTTATTTAAAATATCTTCATCTTTATGTTGTGATCATTTTTGTATTGCATTTTTTGGGAAAAAAGATTTGAATATTTTTTAAATTCATCTTGCACAAGACATGTTCTTTAAATTGCATCCTAAACTTTTTTGAAGTTTATTGTTCTGCTGCGATGGATCTGGAAAGTGAGAATGTTCATAAACTGTCATTTTGACATATAAAAAGAAAAGAATATATCGCAATAGATATCGTTTGATGCTGAACATCTTGTTTCTCCTCCAGACTTCCCAAAGCATTTCCTCTGGAAGGAGGCGGACCAGGAGGGGAACTCCAGTCTGGAACAGGAGGAACCAGAAGCTCCTGAGATCAAAGAGGAGCAGGAAGACCTCTGCTTCAGTCATGATGAAGATCCGCTGGTGGTGAAGCAGGAGATCGACAGCTTCCTGGTGACCTCCGATTATGAGGAAACTGACCACAGTGAACCCGAACCCAACCAGAACCACCTCCTTTCTAACTCTCCCCCTGCAACCGAGAGCCGGCTTCAGGATCAGGAAGGAATCTGGGACGAAGACTCGGGACCAAGTAGGATCCAGACGAGTCCTAGTAACCTGGTAGACCACCTCCCTTCATTGGAGTCGGGGAATAAATCGTTGAAATGCGCCGTCTGTGGGAAAACTTTCAGCAGCAATTTCAAAATGCGGAAACATTACAGAATCCACACGGGTGAGAAACCGTATTCCTGTAAGATCTGCAGGAAAGCTTTCAGGGAGAGCAAGTATCTGTCCGTCCACATGAGAACTCACACGGGGGAGAAGCCGTATTCATGTGAAACATGCGGGAAAAGCTTCAGTCAGAACAGCCATTTGAGTTCCCACAGGAGGACCCACACGGGCGAGAAGCCACACCCCTGCAGCACCTGTGGGAGGAGATTTGCAGAAGCGTCGGCTCTCAGAAACCACATGCTCACCCACACGGGAGAAAAACCCTTTTCCTGCCATATTTGTGGAAAGATCTTGCGTTACAGCAGCAGCTTGTCGGCCCACATGAAGATCCACACAGGAGAGAAGCCGTTTGTGTGTAAAACCTGCGGGAAATGCTTCAGCCACAACAGCAGCCTCATCTCCCACATGAGGATCCACACGGGAGAGAAGTCGTACCAGTGCACGACGTGCGGCCGCTGCTTCAGCCACAGCACCACCCTGCTGCGCCACACCAGGAGCCACACGGGCGAGCGGCCGTACTCCTGCGCCACCTGCGGGAAATGTTTCAACAGCAGCAGCCACCTGACCGTCCACATGACCACCCACACCCGGGAGAAGCTCTACTCCTGCACCATGTGCAGCAAGCGCTTCAGCCACGGCAGCAACCTGGTGCGGCACATGAGGACGCACACCGGCGAGCGGCCGTATTCCTGCCAGACGTGCGCCAAGAGGTTCAAAAGCAGCACCCATCTGTCGCGGCACATGAAGACTCACAGGAAAGGTTGTAGTCCGGAGGTGGAGATCGTCCTGGAAGACTGCGGCGCTCCGATCGCTCGGGACTGACCGGAGAGGTTTCATCCGCTGCCTCCTCCTTCTACAGCCAATCACAAGGCAGCTTTTAGGGAAACGTCAGGCTGCTCACCCATTCGGTACGTGATGAGGAGTCTGTGTGCATGAAAACCTCCTCCGCCTTTAGATTCAGGACGTATGAAGGAGGCGGTGCTTCAGTAATCTGCAGACATCTGGGACGGAACGGGTGGAGCTCTCTGATCTCCACCGCTTTCATTTTTCCAAAGTTTTCATGACTATATTGGAGCGTCTTCAGGAACGTTGGGAACTTTAGACTCTTCTCAGATCTTCATTATTTAAGCTTTAAATCTGCAGATAAGATCAAATGTTCTTTATTGATCCCAGAATTGGGAGATTATTGGGGCAGCAGCAGCACGACGTACAGGAAACAGACGAAATCCTCAACAGAAAATAAAAATATATAACATAAATTTCAGTGTAATAAAGTAGAAAAATATGATTTAAATATGTTTAGAAATGTTTTGTGCAAATGGAGCAATGAGCAGTAACAGTTAGTGGCGGTGTAACCGGATGTTTTCTGCGTTGTGCTGGTTATGAATGAAAGATTTTGCCATGACACAGTTGGTCTTTGGAGATGGACAGTTTCTCCATTTATTCTGACGAGAACAGGAAACAGGAAAACAACCACATTATGGACGGCCCGCTCCAAGTTCTATGCAAAACAAAACTATACAACAAAACTACAGTCAGTCCTTAATATTTACAGCTATAAATTCACTCCAATGTTCACATTACGGAATGAATATATATGTTACGATTATAACAAAAATGTACTTGATACATCTGTAACTAAATCGGGTTTATCTTGTTGAAAGATGAGCAGCACCCACCCCTCCCACAGGACAAGATCACAAAAGGGGAGGGACCAGGGGGCGCTGTTCTGGCGATCTGTGCTACCTCATCAGAATGTGCTAGCGTAGCGCGCATAGATAGCCGTGTCCATCTGTCGGTGCTACCGGTTTGTTTACATGCCGAAAACAACAACTGTTAGCTTTGATGTTAATTATAATAATCGGAAAATGTTTTTCAAGTGACGGGGATTGAAGTGGGAGTTTAGCAGTAATGCCTAACATAGCAACAATTTATATGAATACGAAAACTTTTCTTTCAATCCACAGAACGTGCTACACGTTTAATATAAAGCTAAAACCAGCACATAAAGATGCACTAAAAACGGTGATCAGAATATCCTACCTGTTAATATATGTGGGTAGCATGGTAGGTAGGATGGACAGTCGGGTCAGATCAGACAAATGCTAGGAAACGATTCAATTATTTTAAGAATAAAAATATATTATTTTCCCATTACCTCGTCGGAGTGGCAGTTATTTCCATTCAGTGTCCTAAAAGCAGCGCTGAACAGCGTGCATAACATCACAACTGCTTCCGATCAATTAAAACCCAGAGCTTCAAGACTGTGGGCCAGCAGAGTTAATTACTACAGTTAATAATTACAGTCGTTACTACAAAAACAAACTGAGTACTGATCTGTAGATGACTGATTACTCTGGAAATCTGTTATTAGTTTGTAAAGCAGCTAATGAATATATACCAAGCCAGTAAGACGTAGAAGACGATAGCAGTACCCTATTAATACGCCAGAATATTAAAATGTAGTGTGATTAAAAGCGCAAATTTCCTGCAAAATACACTTCATTTATTTTAGGACTCTAATATTAAAATGTAGTATGATTCTAAGCACAAATAGCCCAGAGAATACACGGCATTTACTCTACAACTCTGATTAATGGGACTTGTTTACATGCAGTGTAACGATATCACAGAAGTGAAACTAACATACAAGGCCTGTCATGTAAACTTGAAACAAGTAGCTTAAGGAAAGCCTTAAAATATTTTGAATAAAAATTAGCCAGTAATAAAATAATTTGAAAAAAACTCACAGTAAACATCAAAGAAATAAAACAGATGAAATTGAACTTTCAGGTAGGAATTCTCGATGACAGATTTGCTGAGTAAGCGAATTGTAACGTCGAACTGCACATGGTAGCACAGATAGTCGGAACAGCCACAATTTATCAAAATAAAACCCCCGAAGAAGAAATGAAGAGGAGGGGCTCCCCATCTTAAAGTGCTATGCTTACAAAATTACAGTAGTTTCCATGACGTTTACAGTCAGGTATACAAAATATCTTAGTTAAAATGACACAAAATGTGTTTTTTTTACTACAAATACAACCCAGTTACAGCAGGAAAGATTCGTTCTTCCTGTTAAAGGGAGAGAAAAAAACTCTTTGTTTCCCCGTCATCTGATGCCCCGCCCCTCCATGTCAAAATGTTCCCAAAAGTCTGAAACTGAACATTTAAAATTGGAGAAGAAGAAAAAAAATTAAAAATGTCAAAGGATAAAAAGATTTGCAAATGAAAATAAAATCTGGACAAAATTTTTGTTGCGATTAAAAGAAACTTCCCTGAACATTTCAGTATCCACCTTCTTGTCCCTGATTGGGTCTGAGGAACCGGGTCTGAGGAACCGGGTCTGAGGAACCGGGTCTGAGGAATCGGGTCTGAGGAACCGGGTCTGAGGAACCGGGTCTTTGGTCCCGGACGGTTTCAGCCTCACACCAGTAAACAAAGTCCCTTTAAACTGGACTCTGAGGTCTGCTACATAGAACAGGAACTTTATTGTTCCAACAGGGAACTTTGTCTCAGTGGGTGACCACATGACAGACAAAACAGAAAATAATAATAATAATGATGATGATAGAAACTGAATCATCAGCAGCTCCTGGCTGCTCTGCTGCCTGATTATTATTATTATTATTATTATTACCAGGATGTCCAGTCTGCCTATGCAGACATCTAGAATGACGTCTGGTGGATCTACTGGGCCAGTATGATGGCGGTCCTGCTCGTTCTGCTGCTGATGGTGGTTCTGTGGGACCGGATCATCCTGGATGGAGACCAGCATCCAGACCGGCGAACCAGGAATCGGATCATTTTATGTTTTCTGGAAGGGAAAATTAAATTTTTCTGTGATGGTTTCAACCAATTAATGATGTTTACAAATTCTGAACGTTTGATTGGTCGCCTTGAACTGCTTCACATCCATAAAGATCCTCTGATGAGCTGAAGCTCACATTGTCTGACAAGGGAGCCTGTTTTGGTTTTGTTATGCTTTTATTTTGAAGGCCACTCACCTCTGAGGTCAACTTCCTGAAGGCCAGATTGATGGAGAGCAGAAGGGAGTTCCTTAATCCTCCTCCTCATTGGGGCTAAAGATGACTGAAGCCGTATGTGTTACCTGAGCTCGTACTGTCAGATGTATGTAGTGTATATAAAATAAGCACATTGTAGATGTTTATTTGTAAATGCAGCATTCAGCTTTTATCAGTGGTCTGGTCTGCATCTGTGGCAGCTCCACTGTTTAGCCATTAGTCTCAAGAGAAATAATAGGGCTTCATTTTTCAAAGTCATATTTGCGTCCATGTTATTTATTTATATATAAATGTAGCTTCAAACTAAATATTTAGCTAGCAAGCTATTTTGGCCAACTTAAATATATAGCTTCAAAATAAATATTTAACTCTGAGCTAAATATTTAGCTAATATGCTAATTCACTTCCAGAAGAAGCGGAAGTGGACTATCAAAATAAAAGCTGGGTCCTGCTGACCTCTATATGACCTCCGGCTGCTGGTTCAGCATTGTTAACGTCTGTGTTGTCCTAAGTTTTAAGCTGAAATGTTGAGGAATATTAACAATGTCACCAGCAGTTTATATAAAGGGTTCGCAGGACCCAGCTTTTATTTTGGTGGTCCGCTTCCAGTTATCGACTCGTAAATTTTGCATATTGGTTAAACATTTAGCTCTGAGCTAAATGTTTAGTTTGTGGACTGACGATCTTTAGTTTAACTAAATATTTAGTCTGCTAAAAATATTTAGTTTGAAATTGTGACATTTCTAAAAGAATAAATAACATGGATGCAAATATAACAAAAAGACACTTTTGTTTCTTATGACAGGCTAAATGACCCAAATTATAGTTTTTTTTTTACTTTAACTTTACAAACGGCTCCCTATACAGGAGATCCTCTGGTTTACATGAACAACAAACCTCCACATCCACACAATATAAGGTGATTTAATCATGGGCGGTTCTAGACGGGCCTACAGGGCCCAGTGCCCCTGTAGAACTGGTACTGATGAGATAATACTAAATCAGCTTCTTATCATGAAATGCACTGGAACAAAAACCACAGCTAATCCGTCCCTTGGACCAATTTCATTTTTTACGTTCACACTTTTAATTTATCCATGAATTAAAAAAATAAGTTGCTGTATTGAGATGGGATCGCTGTTTTCATCTGCTAGGTTAGGGGTCTGCAACCTGCAGCTTTAGAGCCGGATATGGCTCTGTGACACACTTCATAAATTAAGCGGCTAAATATTGCCCTGTTTTTTTGCTTGTTTTTTGTTTTGTGCCCCCATGAAAAAACACAGGCCCCACCCTGGTCCCCCTGGTGAATTTGGTCTAGAACCGCCACTGGATTTAATGCAGTTATTATGGGCTGTTCAGCGGCCCTCGGTATAACTGATGTAATAAAGTAACCTATCGGATGATTTGGTTGAATTTATTTGTGTCTGGGAGGCTGACTGACTGAAAGCAGGAACAGATCTATTAAGGTAGAAGCACTTTTTCCTCTTAGATGTCTAAATGTCGGCGTCACCCATCCTTCCTGGAGTCGGACCTTCGGGTCGTTTCGGCCTCGCAGCCTAAATGTCGGCGTCACCCATCCTTCCTGGAGTCGGACCTTCGGGTGGTTTCGGCCTCGCAGCCTAAATGTCGGCGTCACCCATCCTTCCTGGAGTCGGACCTTCGGGTCGTTTCGGCCTCGCAGCCTAAATGTCGGCGTCACCCATCCTTCCTGGAGTCGGACCTTCGGGTCGTTTCGGCCTCGCAGCCTAAATGTCGGCGTCACCCATCCTTCCTGGAGTCGGACCTTCGGGTGGTTTCGGCCTCGCAGCCTAAATGTCGGCGTCACCCATCCTTCCTGGAGTCGGACCTTCGGGTGGTTTCGGCCTCGCAGCCTAAATGTCGGCGTCACCCATCCTTCCTGGAGTCGGACCTTCGGGTCGTTTCGGCCTCGCAGCGCTCCCTGCTGTTCTCCAGCTGCCGGTTTGCTCACTGACATCATTACTGCTTTGTTTCCTGTGAGCCAGATTTGGAGAACAGCAGTGGTGACGATGCTCTGCCCTGTGGTGCCCCACTCGGACGAAGATGCGTTACTCACCAGAAATCCATTCCACCATCATGGAATCCGGATTAAATGATCCACCATCCCACGGCGTTCCCAGCCAGACGGGTTCTATGGTCCCTCCAATGAGTTCTGGTTCTCCTCCCAGTGGGACGTGCTGGGAAACGCGCCCAGTAGGCGTCCTGATCCTCTGACTCGAATAATTCATCACGATGAAGATCTGGTTTTGTTCATCTTCACAGCAGCCCAATGCTCTCCTGGTCCAATGTTCCTGACCCGGACATGGAGCTGCTCCGTCTGTCCCTCTGGTCCTGTGGACATCCTGGACTCTGGTAGTGCAACCTCTAACTGGGTGGACCTGCTGGTCTGTGTTGGGATCATTGGGACTGATCCTGCTTGCCCGTGATGATCTGATGCTACCAGAGGTTGCATTACTGTAACTGACTAGGTTTTTTTGTATGTAATTGTTCGTTTTAAAGTCTAATTTTACTTAAGTATGTTTTTTTTGTGGGTTTTTTTTACCATTGTACTTCGCTACATTTTCAATTATACCTGTTACCGAGTTAAAAAATAAGAATCAAAATGATTAAAAATACTGCAATGCATGATGGATAGGAGAACTGGTGCTAATCAGGATGAAGATGGAAGCGCCTCACATCAGTATGGACCCAGGGAGTAAAGTTAGAGAAAACGACGGATTTAAGCTTCAGCTTCTCAAACAAATTAACTTGTCGGGTTTTATTGTTTTTCAACACGCATGTAGGTACTAATGCTGGGCGACATGTTGGGATTTTTAGAGTGATTTAGAATTAGAAATTAGAAAACATCCTATAGACCTATTGAGATGTTGGAAGCTAATTTTCCAAAACAGAAAACATTTTACTGCAAAGTGAGCGCGGAGGAACTCTAACTTTAAATATCAGCTGCTGGAGGTTCAGAGATTAACACACTAAGGATGGACACAAATAAAGGAACTGTAATCTAGATGAAATTTTGGAGAGAAAAAAAAGAATTTTATCTGCTGCTGTGTTTATGTGACAAGTTTAAAGTTTGTTTAACGTGTTCTACTATCTGCCAGGTTTAACACCGTCTCATTACAAAATGGCGGAGTTTGTCCTACAAACATTGTCCGTTTGGTCTTTGTGTCATTTGGGGAAAGTCACACCACTTGTGACTGTTGGTGTTCCCCATTCTGATTCAGAGATTTGTATTTAATTTGCAACTGCATTTAAAAAAAGTTGTTTTATTTAAAAAAAAGCAACTATTTTGAGATTTATGTCCCATTATCTTTCTTGTAGTTCTCATGAGAGACTCTTTCTGCTGTCAGAACAAAGTAACTAACTTTTACTGAGTACATTTTAAACGAGTTACATTTTACCGTAGTAGTAGTTTTACTTGAGTAGAATATTTTAGTTCTCTTAAACACACGATTGTAAAAATGTGAGTAAAATGTCACAGATTAAACCCAGATTATCTGACTTTTAAGTTTTAGACGTCTAATCGTCAGATCTGCTTTGAACGTGACGTTAAATTCGTTGACCTGTGACGATCTTCAGCTGCAGATTCACTGTTTATTATCATCGTTTCTCCACCTGGAGATTAGGTGTTGTAATATTTCTTTCCCAACTCGTTCAGCCTTAAGCCGCTGGTTCTGATGCTGCAAACCAAACCGAAGCAGAAGACATTTCTCTGACCACAACACGCCGAAGAAGCAAAGCTTCCAGAGAAGTAAAGTCCACTCTGTCCCTTCTGGACGGCTTCACCGTTGTGTCTGATCGTTATGTTCCTCCTCCATCACCGCTTCTTCTCCCATGATGGAAACACTTCTCCTAATATTCCTGCTCATCCTAAAATCCACAATCCCCTTCATCTTGTTCACGTTCAGTTGAATCCACGCAGAAGGTGAGTCGGTCACAGTCGGTCATGATTTTAACGTCGTCTTCCTGGATCCCAGCGGTCATCTAGTCCACCTTAAACCATCCCTGCAGAGCTTCTTCTGGTCTAAGAAAGAAGTGTTTATACACAGAGAAAGATCAATTTATCAAATGCTTTGCCAACAGCAGGTCATGTAAAGGAGGTTTATGTATTAATGGTATTATTGATATAAATTGATTTACAGAAACCAAAAGAATGGATATGTTATTTTTGACAGATGTCAAGAAGTCTAAAGCTGGAGAACATTTTCCCATCTTTATCCATGATCCTGTGTAACAGATTCATGATTATACTTCTATTAAGATCCAGAGGTGGGAAGTTACATTTATTCAGTTACATTGAACTTTTTGAAGAAAAAAAAAGAAGTTACTTTTAGGAGTAGTTTTTACTGCATCCGTATTTTACTCGAGTGAAATTCTTATGAAATATTGTAACTCTTGAGTAAAATGTCTGGATCCTCTATCCACTGTGAGTAACTTCACTGGATGAAGAATAAAGACGTTTTAGCCAAAAATTCACACACCCACAGTTTATGTCAGAGTGAGACCTCTTGTTTGTACACAAGCTTTGTTGTTTTAATATGATTCTGTCTGCTAAACCTGTTGAGTCGTTTAGAGATCAAGTGAATAAACATTAAACACCATTTATTGTCACTGTAAGAACTGTACCCTGTTCTGTTGATTGTATTTTTTTCTGATTTATTTATTTTTATTTTTAATTAAATCAGATGTTATGATGAGTTACTCAAGTTTTTTACTTTTCACTCGCTTGAGAATAATTTTGGGTTAAAACTTTCCACTCACTTTAAATCTACGAAACCGGAGCAGAAGCAGCTGTAAGTCTCGACGGCTCCCGCTAGAGGGCGCTGCCGCGGATCTGGACTGAGCTCCCGGAGGTCGGCCCTGAGCGGATGTAAACAGCTAGCAGGGTTAGCCGTGAACATGTCCGGCATGTCTTCAGTTCAGCATCTCAGAGAGTTGATCAGCGAGCGGCTAACTGCTGCCGCTGAAGAAATCTTCTCCGTGGTCCAGAGAACCATCGTCCAGTACGAAGAAGAGATGGACCGTCAGCGGAGGCTGCTGGACGTCACCTGGAGAGCGCAGGTCCACCTGGACAGGACAGGTGAGGAGCAACCGGGAAGGAGCCGTCGTGTTTAGAGCAGAAGCAGAAGCAGCTGTGGTTCCGACTGGTTCTCCGTGTTCAGCTATCTGAGCTTAAACGAACCGGAGAGATGGACCCCACAGACCGGACCCCAGTAAGAGCGGCGCTGCTTCAACATGTAGCCCCCATCAGAAGTCTAAGACCACTTACAGAAATAGAAACATAAAAATCATGTTTGGATCTCAAGGTTCCACGTAGAGCTTAAATGTGCAACAAGAAGAAATGAGAGAGAAACCATTTTATTTTTAAACATGCAGTTGGCGATATGGCCTCACATCTACATCACGATGTCATCTAAAGCGTGTGCAGTAACGATATCTGTTACAATATATTCTTTTTTATATACAATACTCACAATAAGCTAGGGATGTATTATTTACATGAGTGCTATTCCTATTTGATCTGAATTTTAATGACGTTAAAGTATCCTTTTATATTACTAATAATGAATGAGAAGAAAAACCATTTTCATTAGTGTAATATTCATTACCCCAAAAACATAGAGAATAACAAAAGTAGCCCCAAATAACACAAATTAACAATGTCAGTAACGAGTGTTTCCACCATTTGCCTTAATGACAGCTTGACAGCGGCGCCTCAAGCTCCTCACTGGCCTCATGATGTCCTGAGGCGATGCGTTCCACTCTTCTACACCCAGTTCTACCAGGTCACATGGGGGGGGGGGGGTTACGATCATCCATGCTCCCAAACGGGCTCTATGGGGTTAAAGGTCAGGGGACATTGCTGGCCGTACCATATGAGGCGCTCCGACTTCCTGAAGTGGAGCTGTGACAATTCCGGCACGATGTGGTGGAGCGTTTTCATCCATGAACAGGAAGTTGGGGGATGATGATGGGTTCTATGATGCAGTGACTGAGCCGTCTACAATAACCAAATCAGTTTTACGCTGACTGGTGATGTCTGCCCAGACTGTTACGCCTCCTCCACCAAAGCTAACCCACGTTAACCCCGACGTATCGCTCACCTCGATCATCATGTCTCAGCAAGGTGACCCGACACTCGTCAGTGAACAGGACGGTAGACCACTGCTGCATTGTCCAGGTCTCACTGCAAACGTTCACGGCGGTGTCCTGGTGTCAGTGGAGTCACCTGCAACGGTCGTCTGACATTCAAGCCAAAGCAGTGGAGTCGGTGGCGAATGGTTTGTCTGGAAACACTAGAACCCCTCACATCTGGTAAACGGGCCTGCAGCTGTGTGGCATCAGCATGACGATGTCTGAGTGCAAAGCTCCTTAGGTTCTGGTCATCGTTCTGGTCTGTCATTCATGGGGCTCCACCCCTGGGTCTGTCACAAACTCTGCCAGTGGTTCTGTGTCTTGATGCAAGTCTGCTGATGACACTTTGAGACACACCAAGTTCACCTGCAACATCTGACTGCCTGCCACCGACCTGAAGGCGCCGTGCCCAGGTGGCCCTGATCGTCCTTTAAGTGAAGTCATTTGTTCATGGGTGTTTGAAGGATGGAGTTGGAATGACTTACTGACAATAGCAGCTTTTTAAACCCACAGAATGTTGACATTGATGCCACATTGAGAAGGCTATGTAAGGCAAACTGTACGCAGTGAGACCATTACGTGGAAAACACGAAATACAATTACCTCCCTATCCCAAAAATCTCTGAAGTGAAACATATACCACATGTATGACATCCACTGAGTCTCTCACAATATCTCTAACTTATTCTGAGTAGTAAAAATGTCAAATAACAGTTTATGAACATTCTCACTTTCTAGATGCATTACAGCAGAACAACAACTTAAAAAAAGTTTAGAATCCCATTTAAAGATCATTTATTGGGCAAAATGCATCTAAAAAATATGCTAATCTTTTCCCCCCAAAAAAGGCAAAACAAACATTCTCACAACATAAGGAAGAAGATATTTACTTAGATATATACTTTTTTATACATTTAAAATCGCACAACAATAAAGCTGCACATATTTGACTTAAAATTCTTCAACAGGTTATTTTTCTGTTAAATGAAAAACACATTTTTTTAAAACTTGCAATATGTAGCGTAAAGACGAACACTGAGCATCGGTATTTATCCTCCGCCATGGCGGTAGACGGATACAGTCAACAATCTTTTACCTTTTATATCAACCAAGCACTAATTGAAAACAAAGCTTAATCTGAAACCGACTGTTTTACAGCTGATCAAAAGTTTAAAGGTCACTTAAAAAATTCGTGGCACCATGCTTGATGTTTCCATGAGCTGAGTGGGAACATTTCTCCAAGAGGTGATGACGGCCGCATGAAGAACATCGACTGGCTGGAACTGTTGTCCGTTTTTATAAACTTCGCTTCCCGTCCATCACTGAAGGCTCTACGCTGGATTTAGATCAGGGGAAAACGCAGGATGTGTCCGAAAGAGGGAAGTCATTCTGCTGGAGGAAGTGCCTTGTCCTGCAGCCGTTGTCGTGTTGGGAAAAACCCAGTGGTTACCATGGAGACGAGGATGCTCTGTGCAACATCAGCAGCAGCCGTTTGGCGCTCCCTGCGCCTCCTGAAAGCGCCATTGTTCCACCCCAGACCATCATGGCGCCCCCCGCTGGTCACGGCCAGTAACGTTGGAAACCATCAGAGAATAAAACTATCTTCCACCTTTCAGTGCCCCGTGTTTGGTGATCAAAGTCCAAACGGTCGGTTCTGTGGCGTTCAACGAGACGAGGCCTTTTTTTTGGTTCTGAAGCCCTTCAGTCTCAGATGTCGTCTGATGGTTTTGGGGCTGCAGTCGGCACCAGTAACGGCCTTAGTTTGGGTCGACGATCATCCAGTGACTTGGACAGCCAATTGGGTCCTCCAGCTCAGCTCTGGTTCTTTTTTCTTCTTTTTTGAGGGGGTTTTCCACCTGACTTTTTAATTCCATAACCCTCAGAATCATTTAAGAAATCCCAGATGAGCGTCTGACTGCGTCCCACCTCAGCAGCGACGGGCGCAGACAACAACCCGACCGAGCTCAAAAGGCAAGGCACGTTTATTTGTATAGCACAATTCAAAGTGCTTTACATAAAACATCGAAAGCATTACAGCAGGGTGCAGAAAAAGCAAAAGTACAGGAATAAAAAGCATGATTTAAAATCAACCAAAATAAAAATCTATCTTAAAAGAAGCCGTGCAGATTTAAAACGTAGAATAAAAACCTAATCAAAAGCAGCTAAGAACAGGTGGGTCTTTAACCTGGATGTAAATAAACTGAGTGTTTCAGCTGATCTGAGGCTTTCTGGGAGTTTGTTCCAGACATGTGGAGCATAGAAGCTGAACGCAGCTTCTCCACGTCTGGTTCTGACTCTGGGACCTGATAAAAGAGCGGATCCAGATGACCTGATGGGTCGAGTAGGTTCACACTGGGTCAGGAGATCACTGATGTATTTTGGGGAACGTTTTTTTGTCTTTGCCATCAGAACGTCATGACAGTGTGACGACCTGACAGAAAATGACAATGAATCCACATCTTTGCACAGATTTGTCCTTTTAAAGACATGTGGTCTTAAATGTTTCAGTTTAACATTGTTTTCAATAAAACGCTCATAAAATGTTTTCTCTCTCCCCCATTTCTTCTTGTTACATATCGAAGCTCTACTTTGAACCTTGTTAAGATCCAACCATGAAAATGTGCTTTGTTTTTTGTGTTTTTTAGGATTTGAATGGAACCATTATTGATGACAGTAATTTTATAGTAAAATATAAAAGTATAACAGGTATTTTTGTGGCTGTTTTCACCTTCTTGGTTCAGAATCAAAAAGGGTTTATTGCCAAATGTTGGGCAGGTTTACAACATCAGGAAATTGCTGCGGTACTTTGTGCAAACATACAGGAAAAACACTTAAATAAAAAGAAAAATATAATGGCCTAAACAGATTTATATATACATGAGTGCAGGTAACGATCGGTGCAAATCAGACGGGTGCAAAAAACACAATATAACACAAGTGGATCAACTAGATCTAGTAATAAAGTGTTAAAGGATGAAACAGGATGGAGTGTTTAGAATGATGGGACAGTTTTCCTACAGTTAAATTCAGTTTTAAAAATCACAATATATCGTCTTACTCATAGTATCATGATATATCGTATCATCTCCCCCGTATTATGAAACAATATAGTATCGCCAGATTTGAACCAATACACATCCCTAATACATACGGTAAGCTGCAGGTCTGTGTCTGATACAGTTAGGGTTTAAAACATGTTATTTCTTCATTTAATAAAGTTACTCGGGTAGATGTAACTAGTTACTGAAACCCAAGCCAGACAGGCTGATGAGTTGTGATCAGCTAAAGCCTCAGATTATAGTCAACAGGAAAGAAAAGAAAAGATTGGGAAAAATAAATCAGCTTTCAGATAAATAAACACTGAACTCTTCTGGGAGAGCTTTGAAGCAAATTGATCTTTTCTTTAGTGGCACTTTAAAACAGCCCCTTAAAAAGTTCATGTTTATTAATTAAACCCAGAGAAAATACTAAATAGAAACTGAAATCTGCCCTGCTTTCACTGCTCTGTCCACCAGGGGTCACTGTTTATAAACCGTACCTTTAAAAAAAAAAAAAAAAATCCCAGCAGCGTGGCAGAAACATCCAACATGGACGACGCTCACCGGATATTATTAATAAGGCGAGAATATGAAGACCCAGAGAGCTGAATGAGTGAACTTTATTGACACAGTTAATGTCGACGGTTAACGTTCTGCTGCGGGGGAAGAGCGTCATAAATAACTCTGAGCCCAGATTGTTCTCCTTCCAGTGGAAAGGTTCTGATTGGATCTCATGTTCCGGTTCCTTCGTTAGGCTTGCTGTCACACGTTCCGTTTCTAACGTCAGAACCTTTTACTTTGTGAGAGTTCTGGGATAAATGGTTGTAGAAAATCCAGGCTTCACGATCCCTCGAACAGACGGAGCGCCGCGCTACAGCTTAGATTTCACTGACTTCTTTGATGAGGTCCGGTTTAGAACTGGACCCGTCAGACGCAGACAGAATTTTCTCTCCGTTTCCTTCTCGGTTATTAATAATAAAGTAATCCTGTCCGGGTGTCTCCATCTTTTTATATTTTTCTTTTCTCCATCCAGATCTTCCCCATCATTTCCTCAGCAAGGAGGAAGCGGAGAATCCTGCAGATCAGCAGCTCTGGAACCAGGAGGTTCCTGAGTCCAGTTTGGGCCAGGAGGAACCAGAACCTCCCCGGATTAAAGAGGAACACGAAGATCTGTGCTTCATCCAAGGTGAGGAGCAGCTGGTTCTGAAGCAGGACGCCGACGGCTCCACGGTGACCAGCAGCGAAGCAGAACCAGACCTGGACCGGTTCCGATGTGAGAACTTCCCCGGGTCGGAGGGACGGGACCCGCTGGGAAGCCGGAACGACGACTCTGGCTTATCCAGAGATCCGGAGCTGAAGCCGAAGAAGAAACGGAGCAGAACCGGGAGTCCGGCCGGGTTCTGGAGCAGTCGGGAGGGAGATCAGCCGGTTCTGAAGCAGGAAGCAGATGAGTCTCTAGAAGACAGAGACCCAAACGGCGAGCTTCTCATCCCGGTCAGCATTCCTGCTGCTGAGGTCCGACACCAGCAGGGAAGCTGGAATAAAGAGTCCGGCACCAAAGAGAACCGGATCCGGAGGAAGAACAGGCGTACCTGTGTGGCTCAGGGTGAACTCGGTACCAGGCCCGTTTCGTGCGACGTCTGCGGGAAAGCCTTCCGGTGTAACTCTGACATGCGGGTCCACTACCGGACCCACACGGGCGAGAAGCCCTTCTCCTGCGCCGTCTGTCAGCGAGCCTTCAGCTTCAAGGTCAACCTGTCCGTCCACATGCGGACCCACACGGGCGAGAAGCCGTACTCCTGTAAGTTCTGCGAGAAACGCTTCTCGGACCACTCCTCCCTCAAGAAGCACAACTACGTTCACACAGGCGAGAGGCCGTACTCCTGCGCCGTCTGCGGAAAACGCTTCAGCCGAAACAGCCACAGGGGGCGCCACCTCAGACTCCACGTCGCTGCCGCGCCGTCCACCTGAAGGAGGCCCTGGGCGCCGGTCCGGACCGGACCGGGTCAGAAGGTTCCGAGGGAGGAGACTCTGTCCGGACCGGGTCAAAGGTTCAGAGGGAGGAGACTCGGAATGGACCGGGTCAAAAGGTTCAGAGGGAGGAGACTCGATCCGGACCGGGTCAGAAAGTTCAGAGGGAGGAGACTAGGTCCGGACCGAGTCAAAAGGTTCTGAGGGAGGAGACTCGATCCGGACCGGGTCAGAAAGTTCAGAGGGAGGAGACTCGGTCCGGACCGGGTCAGAAAGTTCAGAGGGAGGAGACTCTGTCCGGACCGGGTCAAAGGTTCAGAGGGAGGAGACTCGGAATGGACCGGGTCAAAAGGTTCAGAGGGAGGAGACTCGATCCGGACCGGGTCAGAAAGTTCTGAGGGAGGAGACTCGATCCGGACCGGTTCAGAAGGTTCAGAGGGAGGCGGCTCGGTCCGGACCGGGTCAGAAAGTTCTGAGGGAGGAGACTCTTTTGTTCCTTCTGTGTCTCTGCTCTGTCTTCTGTCGCTACATGTTGGTCCAGGAGTGAATGTCCTGAACATTGGGTCGCAAATGTAGATATTGACTAGAACTGATTCTATGCCGTTTTATATAAAGGTACATTTCCTAGCACCTTATTTCAGCAAACCACCGTTTTTTCTTCCACTCAACTTTCTGAGACTATGCTTGGATCGATCCAGCACTCTGTGAACAACCAACGTCTTTAGCCATGAGCCCTTTGGTGCCTTCCCCTCCTTGTGGAGACTGACTGTCCTCTGGACGCCTGTCCTGCCAAGTCGTCTCTCTTCCCTGTGATTATTGCAGATGTAATATTAAAATGTAACATTCTAATTATCTGTGTTGGATTTTTTGTGATATTCTCACATATTGATAAGATAAATCTCATTTACAGAGGTAGGTAGTAACTAGGTACATTTATTTGAGTAATACTTTTTTTACTTTAGTAATATTTTTATGAAGTATCGCTACTTTTACTTGAGTTATTTATCATTGACATCCGTGAGGAATCCAAAATGTGACAAATTTTTTAGTTTGCAGATGACACTGCCATTTTCCTTTCTGGGAGAAATGTATTAGAGATAACGAATGCATAGGAGAGGAAATAGTTAAAGTGAGGGACTGGTTTAATGAAAATAAGTTTTCTTTACATTGGGAGAAAAACGAATTACATGATATTTGGGAATCGAAAAAAAATGAGAATGAGAATCGATGGAGTTAATATAGAGAAAGGCAGGGAAGTAAAATTCTTGGGTAAAAAATTTAATTGGGAAGCCCACATAAATTATGTTGGGAGCAAAACCAACTAAATGAAAGGTATTTTATATAAAGTAAAAGATTTGTTTGATTATAATTGGTTAAATGTGTTGTATTGCTCACTTATTCTTCCGTATGTTTTTACTGTTTATATGGAAAGCTAAACAGAGTTTTACCCGAAGCACTACAAACTTTATTTACTAAGGTTTCAGAAGACAATATAATTTAAAAATGCTATATGCTCGCACAACTTTAAAACCGAAGTGCGTTTTTGTTTATGGAGACAAAATATCAAATTCCTTGAACATTGAATTTAAATGCTGTAGAAGTATTAGAAAATGTAACAGAATATTGGTATGCTATGAAAAAACAGACATTTGAATTAAATTAAATAAATGTAAGACATGATTGTATTGGTGTACATTTAAGTAGAAGTAAGGGGACTTGGCAGGGTTCAGGGTTGAAATTAATTAAATGGAGGAAATGATTTGATATGTTTTCTTTTTGTTTTGTTTAGAAAAGGGGGCAGGTTATATAAGATTAATCTTCTGTTTCCTTTGTTCATGGAAAAAAAATGAAGGTATTCGGTGTATATTTTTGTATGAAACATTCATGAACAATAAACAGGTAAAAGTTTCTGGCTCCTCCACCGACAGCGAGTAACTTTACTGAATGAAACCTAATCCTTGTTTTAATCAAAAACGCTTGAGACTCACGCATAGAGTTTATGTAGAAGTGAGACCTCCTGTTCGTACACAAGCTTCATCATTTTAATGTTATTTTCTATCTGCTGAGGCTGTTGAGTCATTTGGAGTTCAAGTGGGGGAACCTTACCCTGGTCATATATATATATATATATATATATATATATATATATATATATATAATCTACTGTAAGTATTGGTTTCATTAGTTTTACTTTAAAAAACAAAATTGATTTGCAAAATTGTTTCTTTTGGTCAAATTAGCTATTTTACAGTTATGTATTTTAGTCTTTAGAACTTTCACATAACTTTATATTTTTGTTCAATTACATAATTTTTAAATATTAAATCCTATCTGAACAAATAGGCTACTCAATACTTAAGTAGCCTTTTTACCAAATACTTTTTTACTCTTACTTGACTAACATTTTGGATTACTACTTTGTACTTTTACTTGAGTTAAAATATGTTGAATTAGTGCTACTTTGACTTGAGTACATTTTTCTATATATATATATATATATATATATATATATATATATATATATATATATATATATATATATATATATATATATATATATATATATATATATATATATATACACTCTACCCACCTCTGTTCTTTTATCTCTAACGTTTCATGGAGAGTATTCAACCTGCAGCTGTACTTCCCGCAGGCCGCCAGTAGGAGGCGGTGTGTGCGGCCCCGCCCCCCTGTGACACCCAGGCGGATGTAAACAGCTCCTCCTGCGCTGCTGCTTCTGTTTCTGTGGCCGTTAGCCGTGAACATGTCCGGCATGTCTTCAGTTCAGCATCTCAGAGAGTTGATCAGCGAGCGGCTAACTGCTGCCGCTGAAGAAATCTTCTCCGTGGTCCAGAGAACCATCGTCCAGTACGAAGAAGAGATGGACCGTCAGCGGAGGCTGCTGGACGTCACCTGGAGAGCGGACAGCGGCTTCCAGAGAACAGGTCAGGAGGTTCTGCTGAGCTGCTTCTGGTCCCGGAGGTTCTGGTCCGGTTCTGTTCCTCTGCGTCAGCGGTAGCAGGCCGTGAATCCGGCCTCCATCTTTTACTCAGGACTGACCTCTGGGGGGTCACCAGCTGATCCACAACAACCAGACGATCAGATCTCCTCTTTTTTATTCTCCCCAACATTAAATCAAACAGAACCCGTCCTGTCCGGGTCAGTCAGGATCAACAGAATTATTTTTGCTCTAAATGTCCGAATTATGAGAGATTTTTTATTTTACTGTCGCCAAATTCTGAACTTTTCATCCATCTCAGTATTTGCTGTCTGATTTGGGCCAGAACTTCTCCCTGTAGTTTGCTGGAGTTCTGGTCCATTCCTTCTTGACAGAACCAGCTGAACTGGGTCAGGTTTGTAGGTCGCACTCGCTCTGCCGCTCCTTTTCAGAACCGAGATCAGAACTTTGTGATTGCCGGTCCAGAACCAGGACCATGAGGCTGAGGCCCGTCGTCCATCTGGACCCGTTTGGACCCGACCTTTACCTTCCTGCTGGTGTTGCTTCAATATTTCCACATTATAATCTCTTATCATGACGCCGTCTGTTTTATGAAGCGCACCAGTTCCTCCTGCAGTAAAGCTTCCCCACAGCTTGATGCTGCCACCACCATACTTCACAGTAGGGACAGAGTTCCCAGGCTTTTTTCCCTCCAGATATAACGATGGTCATTATGTCCAAACGGTTCCAGTTTAGTCTCATTTGTACCATTTGTACATTTTCGGACCAGAACCCCTCTCTATGATTGAGCAGACGAATGAGGAACCTCCAGGTACCTGGAACCTGGACCCAGGGATGAACCGGACCCGTGGAGGTCCGCGGTTCTCCCAAGAACCTGGCTGATCTTTAGACGTTAGAAGCAGAGAGTTTGAGGTGTTGCCTTAAAATCGGTCCCCCAGTTGTTCCTCCGCTTAACTCTGATGTTGCTAATCAGAAGCTTACAAATCCATGACATCATCATCATTCTGTGTAAAGGGACAGTACGCATTGTTTATGGGAAGGTTGGAATTTGAAGAAAGTAATAAAATAATTAGCAAATTGATACATTGTTAATCCGAAATTACCTATAATAAAAAAACTTTTTTTCTCTAATTATTTTTTTTATCCTTTCATACAGCGGAGGAACATTTTTCTGGTTCCATATGAAACTTAAACTCCTCCTCTGGTCCTGCTGTTTTCCTTCCAAGGATCCAGAACTTCCTCTGATCTGGTAACGTGGTCCTCCAGGCCTCCAGGGGGCCTCAGCTGATCAGAAAACATCAGCAGGTCTGCTGTGGTTTCTGGAGAAATCCAGATCAGATTCAAGTTTATGCCGTGTTTACATAACCTCTCAGTAGCTTATTGGTGCCTTTATGATTTTCGTCATTTAAAAAAATCAGTTGATAAAAAAAACAACATATATTTATAGCTAAATAATACAAGATAAAAACACAGTTAGTCAAAAAGTCATTTTTTTATTCCACACTGTGCCATGGGGGTTAGGTTCCTCTCAAAAGTTTACACACCCTTTAAAACTGAAGATTTTTGAGACAAACATAAATTAAAGTTTAAAAAGATTCAGCCTAATATGAAACTTAAAACATAATTAATCGTTAAATAATTTATCGTCTTCTTAAAATCAGAGGAAAAATCCTAATCAGTGTCGAAGCCTTCCTTTATCATCTGGTTATGAGCTCCACGTCTTTGGGGTTGGAAGGCCTCCGTACCATCACCCTAATTGTTAATCAGAGTCTGGTCGGAACGGTGATATTAGTCCCAGTCAGAACAAAAGAAAACTGGTGAGGGATCCAAGCAGGTCTCAGGAGAACCAGATGTTCTACAGGACAGAAAATGTTCCACAGGTCTAAAGACAGCAGAACACAGAGACGTGTTGGACATCATCCAGATGGAGCATCCCAGGAACAGCACCCCATACTAACTGTGAAGCACGGAGGTGGAGGTGTCATGGTTTGGGGGTGTTTGGCTGCCGCGAGGGAGGTTGAGGAGAACCTGAGACCAAGAAGCTGAAGCAGAACCGGAGACAATGACCCGAAACACACCGGCAGATCCACTAAGAAACGCGTGAGAGTTAAGAAATGGAAACTCCTCCTCGGCCTAGTCAAAGCCCAGATCAAGATCTCCTTGAGATGGTGTGGATCAGCTTCCCTCAGACTGATGCCATTGATGGTTTCTGGAGACGAGAAGCTTCGCACTAAAGTTACCTTCAGGAGGTACGGGTTACCAGGTCCGTGTCGGACCGCTGCCAGCGAGTCGGACTTGATTCCAGCGAGAGTTGGACTCCATCATGGGTGCCTTTTATTCTCTTCATAACCGTGATCTCCATCTTTCACTGGAGCCGGTGTTGCACCGTTTTCCGTGACCATCAGATTCTGTGACCTCCACAGGTCACCAATTCTGACAGTAGATGCTCCTATCATATAATGTGACCCCTCCTTACCCTTTGCAAAACAATGTTCACCTCATATCAGATTTTAACAACGGCATTAAGGATTTTTACAAAGTGGCGCTACATTCGTTCATGAGGAATCAGTGAAACGGCGCCCCCTAGAGTCACAGAATCTGATGGTCACGATAAATGGTGTAACACTGGGATGAAGACCAAGACCCTCCATGTCTGAGACCGTTGTTTGGAGCCAGGAAACGGCAGAAGTGCCCTCTCCGGTTCGGGGACCAGGTTCTGTCCCAAGTGGAAGAGTTTCACTACCTGTCTTGTTCACTAAGGAGGGGAAAGATGGAGCGAATGATTGATTGATGCGGCGTCTGCTGTGATGAAGAGAGAGCTTAGCCAAAAGGCGAAGCTCTCCATTCACCATTCGATCTTCGTTCCTACCCTCATCTATGGTCTCGGTTCTGGGTAGAGACCGAAAGAACTGGATCCGAGCGAGTTTCCTCCGCAGGGTGTCTGGGTTCTCCCTTAGAGATAGGAGGAGCAGCTCGGTCATCCAGGAGGAGATGCTGCTGCTCCTCCACATCGGAGGAGTCGGTGGAGGAGGCTTGGGGGAGCTGGTTAGGATGGACGCCTCCCTGGTGAGGAGGAGACCCAGAGGAAGACCCAGGAGGGCCCAACAGGATGGAGATGAATGGATGTACGGATGGGGTGAGACTAGATATTCGGTTGTAGGGTGTACTAACTTTTTCCTCAGTTAAAAAACATTTTGTTTTTTGGTTTTTATCCTAAATTAAATCTCTGGATTTTTCACTAAGGAGCTGAATAATTATTGGGGTGTCCTAATGAATGAAGATGGGTCGAGCCGGTTCTGATACCCGGTGGGTTTATGAAGCCGTTTCAGAACCAAAGCTGTGTGGAACCGCGGTAAATATTAATCTGGGACATTTTTCGTGGTTTTAACTCTTCCTTTCTTCCATCAGACCTCCTGCGACAGCACCTGGGCGAGAAGCCAGAGATTCCTGCTACACCGCCGCTCTTTAACCAGCAGGGGGCCGCCGCGCTGACCCTGCAGCCACCAGAACCTCCAGAGCTTCAAGAACACGTGAAGCCCGAATGTTTGCGTATTAAGGCTGAACAGAGGAAGCTCTGCAGCAGCCTGAAGCAGGAGGCCGACTCCTTCATGACCACTTACCCGGACAGAACCCACAGCGGACCAGAACCAAAGATCTTCCCTCACAAGTTTCCTTTACCTGGGAGCCGGGATCTGGATGGAAACTGGTACGAGGAGTCGGCATCTGCTGGAGGGAAGCTGAAGGTGACCAGAACCAGGCACCCGGTCAGCAGAGCCGAGAGCTGCTTCACATCGGAGAACCGAGACCAAACGGAGACCGACGAACCAGAACCACCCTTCCAGCAGAACCCAGAGATGGGTCTCTGCATCCAAACAGGTGAGAAGCTTAAATCTGTGGGAGAAGGTTTACCTGTGCTGAGTTTATCTCATCCACCAGAGTTTAGCAGAGCATGGCAACAAGGCAGCAGGATATTCTGCCTTCGTGACCTGACGCCGCTGAAACCAGTTAGCCCAGATTTTCCTCAGATGTTCCGTCTGGATCCGACTCGCTGGTCGGCGAGGAGAGAGCTCCAGGAACAACGGCGGAGTTCCCCAGAGGTGTGTGTTAAGCGGTGTGATTTCGGCCGCCCTACAGCTTTCTTTACGAAAGGAATCGTGGTGAAAAACGGTGGTCTGCAGCTCCCTGGCCGTGACTGGCCGCGACAGCTTATTTAGCGCCCGTACAAACAAAACCAGCCATCGTGAGCGATTCTGGGACCGTGGACCGCCATGAATGACGTTGGCTTTTGGCGCATCCTGCTACATCGAGACGTCGTGCAGTTTGACCAACTGAAATCTCGGGCCGTTCAGTGTGACTCGCCTCTAGAGCCGGGTGGAGCTCGCGCAGCGTGGCATGAAGCGGTCCTTTGAGGCAGCCGGAAAACGCACGGTGTGCCACAGGGAACCTGGGGGGAAAGGTGTTTGAGAGGAGAGAGTCTGGGGGATCAGCTGGGATGAGGCCGACTGGGGAAAAAGCGGGTTACTCAGACGAGTTGGTGTAGATTCTCTGTCATCCAGGACATTATATTCTTGAGAGTTTAAATGAAGGCAACTTGACTTTTCTTGTTGTCTTGAAAACGTTTCGTCTCTCATCCAAGAGGCTTCTTCAGTTCTGAAACCGGGATTGGTAGTATCAGATTTTAAGGTTACGGCTCACTAATGGGGCTATCGTTATACCTAACGAGGCTATCAGGGCCATACCTGTCAAGTTTTGGATTTGAAAATAAGGAAAAATTCCATCAGCCGCGAACCAAACCGCCACCACAACCAACCCATAGTATCTCTTACATTTTAGGATAGGTGTACAAAAAAAGTCTATAATCGCTTTTCAACCAATTACTAACTACAATTAGGTGTTCAGAATCTGACAGGCCTACCTTTGTTGACATTGAAATGCTGTGAACATTATGTTATAATACAGCCTAAATGAAAACACAAAAGGGTAAATCAAGCACATTTATTGATTTTACATTTTTCAGTTCATATGCTATTTAACACATTACATACTTAGTTTATTTCACAATGCTTGTCTTTAAGTTAAACATTTACATTTCATTTTCATTACACATTTTCTTTTAATATATCATGTTCACTCCTGTGGCTCTCTGACATTCATTAGTGACTTATTGTACAGTCGTGGCCAAAAGTTTTGAGAATTACATAAATATTGGAAAAGTTGCTGCTTACGTTTTTATAATAGCAATTTGCATATACTCCAGAATGTTATGAACAGTGATCAGTTGAATTGCATAGTCCTTCTTTGCCATGAAAACTCCACTGCATTTCATTGCTGTCATTAAAGGACCTGCTGAGATCATTTCAGTAATCGTCTTGTTAACTCAGGTGAGAATGTTGACGAGAACAAGGCTGGAGATCATTATGTCAGGCTGATTGGGTTAGAATGGCAGACTTGACATGTTAAAAGGAGGGTGATGCTTGAAATCATTGTTCTTCCATTGTTAACCATGGTGACCTGCAAAGAAACGCGTGCAGCCATCATTGCGTTGCATAAAAATGGCTTCACAGGCAAGGATATTGTGGCACTAAAATTGCACCTAAATCAACAATTTATAGGATTATCAAGAACTTCAAGGAAAGAGGTTCAATTCTTGTTAAGAAGGCTTCAGGGCGTCCAAGAAAGTCCAGCAAGCGCCAGGGTCGTCTCCTAAAGAGGATTCAGCTGCGGGATCGGAGTGCCACCAGTGCAGAGCTTGCTCAGGAACGGCAGCAGGCAGGTGTGAGCGCATCTGCACGCACAGTGAGGCGAAGACTTTTGGAAGATGGCCTGGTGTCAAGAAGGGCAGCAAAGAAGCCATTTCTCTCCAAAAAAACATCAGGGACAGATTGATCTTCTGCAGAAAGTCTGGTGAATGGACTGCTGAGGACTGGGGCAAAGTCATATTCTCCCATGAAGCCTCTTTACGATTATTTGGGGCATCTGGAAAAAGGCTTGTCCGGAGAAGAAAACAACTTAGTTATCGTGAAATGTTTCTTTTCTAGGTTGTGAAGGGGAAACCAATGACGCCAATGACTGACGCAATCTGCTGGGATTCCTTAAATAGGAAACTTTTTAACTGATTGGAATGTTTGTATAAATGTCTTGAAATGACTTCTTGTTAAGAGCCTTGAGATGAAACATCTGTTGTGAGTTAGCGCTATATAAATAAACTGAATTGAAATTGAATTGAATTGAATTGAAACCTTGGAACACTGCATACACGGGGCAGACTGCCATCTAAAGGCCGGGCATATGTACTACATCGTTTTCCATCGCGCGCCCTGTCATGTAAACAGCCCCTAAGCACTAAGCAATCTTGGTGATGTAAGTCGTTAACGGTGAAACGACCCCGGTTATGTAACTATGGCGTGTTTTGGTCTCATGCCTCAATGTGTGAGTTTTGGTGAAACTTCTTGGGTAGGGAACTCAAGGCTGTTTTCTATGTGTTTGAAAGAGAGAAACTCAAACCACCTCCTCTGTTCAAGGTTGGTTTCATATGTTTTACATAGATGACTTCTTTCACTCCTCTCTCAAACTATCTGTCTTCTCTATCTAAAATTTGTACATTATTGTCTTCAAAACAGCAACCTTTGTCCTTTTAGATGTTGATGGACTGCTGAGTCTTGGCCTGATGAGTTTGCTCTTCCTGTGTTGAGCCATCCTTTTGTGTAGCTGCTGTTTCGTTTCTCCAATGTAAAGCTCTGAACATTCCTCACTGCACTGGACTGGTAACATCTCAGGCAAAGACTGGTTCATCTTAAGGACAAAACAAGCAAACACAAGCTCAGGGGCGTGGTATATGCAGTCCAGTGCAGTGAGGAATGTTCAGCGCTGTACAGAGTTAGGAATAACGATAGCCCCATTAGTGAGCCTTACCCTTAGACTTATAAATCTGATACTCCCCATCCAGTTTTCAGAACTGAAGAAGCCTCTTGGATGAGAAATTAAACGTTTTCAAGACATCAAGAAAAGACCAGTTGCCTTGATTTAAACTCACAAGAATCTCAGAGGAGTTCCTGGGTGATGGAGCAGAGCTTTGTCTGCAGTAATGGGGGTGTTGCTGCTGTCTGTGGTGCTTTGCTCTGGTGCAAGCATGGGTGGAGGTTCTGTCTGCTCAGGCTTGCAGGCTTCCTGTAGAGCATTGCACTAAACAACAAAGGTAACGCGCCAACCTGGGAAAGGTGTAGCTTCTCAATGAGGTGCAGCTGAAGCTCAAACATGCTGCACGTGTCTGGAGGGCGTCTTAAAGTAAATGTGTTTGGTTTTGTGCTATTCTCCTCCCAGATGTTCCACGGCGTTGTGTCTCCACGGAGGCGGAGCCTCCGGCAGAGCAGAAGGAGGCAGGACCTCGGCAGGTCAAAGAGGAGCGGGACGAGCAGCTTGTGCTGAAGGAGGAGATCGATTCCTTCACGGTGACCTCCGCTTATGAGGAAAGCGACGAAAGCGAAGCAGAAGGAAACCCCGAGCAGAAAATCTTTCACGGCTTCCTAAAGGCTGGAGACCAGGAAGGCAGCTGGCAGCGAGACTCGGGATCAACGAGCACCGCTGACCCGATGCCTTGTTACAAACACCTGAGCTACGGTTATGACCCGAACGGCGAGAGTCTGAGTAACGCCTCCACCAGCGATGGATCCTTAGGATGTCAGCTCTGCAGGAAAAGCTTTGGCAGCGATGCAGAATTAAGGGAACATTTCAAAATCCACGTGGCAGAGAAGCCGTTCTCCTGCACCGTGTGTGGAAAAGCTTTCAAATATAACATCAAGCTGCTGATCCACATGAGAACGCACACCGGGGAGAAACCGTTTTCCTGTGAAATCTGCTGTAAAGGCTTCAGTCAGAAGGTCAATCTGAACGTTCACATGAGGACGCACACGGGGGAGAAGCCTTATCTCTGCAAGACCTGCGGAAAGAGGTTTTCTGACCAGTCGGGGTTCAAGAGGCACATGACCATCCACACGGGCGAAAGGCCTTACATCTGCAAAACCTGCAATAAGGCCTTCAGATACAGCGTTCACCTCATGGTCCACATGAGGACGCACACAGACGAGCGGCCGTACTTCTGCAAAACCTGCGGGAGAACCTTCTCCGACCCGTCCACGCTGCGGAAGCACACAATGACCCACACGGGTGAGAGGTCCTACTCCTGCCAGACGTGTGGGAAGTGCTTCAGCGACAACAGCAACCTGCTGCGGCACATGAGGACGCACACGGGCGAGAAGCCATACTCCTGCAAGATCTGCGGCAAGAGCTTCAGCCAGAGCAGCAACCTGATGCAGCACATCCGCACCCACACGGGCGAGAGGCCGTACCCTTGCGGGATCTGCGACAAGAGCTACAGCCACAGCTGCACGCTGCTCAAGCACATGAGGAGCCACTCGGGCGAGAAGCCGTACTCCTGCCAGCTCTGCGGCCGCTGCTTCAGCCACAAATGCACGCTGCTGAAGCACATGAAGATCCACACGGACGGCGCCGTGCAGTCCTGAAATCCCCGCGCTGCTCCTTTCCACCGGGATCAGGTGGTTTTATGTCGGTACTGGTTCTGGCCAGACCTTTCCAGCTCCTTCAGATGCTCATATTCTAGTTTTCTTTATTTGTTTCTCCTTTTTTTCTGGAATCTGGTTTCTGTTTTTTCTCCTCTAATAACATAACATGATTATCTTTAGAAGAAAAACTCAAACAATGAATGAAAAACTAACTTTCGTGTCCTGATTATGTAAAGTTTTTCCTTGTGTGGAAATTTTGTGTAAAGCTGAGAAGAAAAACGGCTGTAAAAAATGTTCAAAAGAAGAAGAAACAATAACACTAACGCTGCCTCTTGTCACTGCCAGCACCAATGTTACACAAAAACATATTTCTATATTGTAATTTGTATAGCGCTTTATAAAGTCCAAGGATGGATTAGGGATTAAAACTGGCAACCCAGCAGTAACAGGAAAAAGCCCTACCTCTTATGTTATTATGTTTTTGGTGGCGCACCAGTGTTCCCCAGTTTTGTTGTCATTTGCAGCTTCATCATCGTCAGACTGGTAGTTAGCATTAGCATCTTCATCATCGTCATCATCAGACAAGTGGTTAGTATTAGCATTTTCATCATCGTCAGACTGGTGGTTAGCATTAGCATCTTCATCATCGTCAGACTGGTAGTTAGCCTTAGCATCTTCATCATCGTCAGACTGGTAGTTAGCCATGGCATCTTCATCATGGTCAGACTGGTAGTTAGCATTAGCATCTTCAT
Organism: Valencia hispanica; assembly: GCA_963556495.2. NCBI lineage: Eukaryota > Metazoa > Chordata > Actinopteri > Cyprinodontiformes > Valenciidae > Valencia > Valencia hispanica. Next base: position 60,487,169 of record OY747701.1, read on the forward strand.
CATCGTCAGACTGGTAGTTAGCCATGGCATCTTCATCATGGTCAGACTGGTAGTTAGCATTAGCATCTTCATCATCGTCAGACTGGTAGTTAGCCATGGCATCTTCATCATGGTCAGACTGGTAGTTAGCCTTAGCATCTTCATCATCGTCAGACTGGTAGTTAGCCAAAGCATCTTCATCATGGTCAGACTGGTAGTTAGCCTTGGCATCTGCATCACCGTCAGACTGGTGGTTAGCCTTAGCATCTTCATCATCGTCATCAGACTAGTGGTTAGCCTTAACATCATCATCGTCATCAGACTAGTGGTTAGCCTTAACATCATCATCGTCAGACTGGTAGTTAGCCTTGGCATCTGCATCACCGTCAGACTGGTGGTTAGCCTTAGCATCTTCATCATCGTCATCAGACTGGTGGTTAGCCTTAACATCATCATCATTGTCAGACTGGTGGTTAGCATTAGCATCTTCATCATCTTCAGACTGGCAGTTATAATTAGGATCTATATCATCATCAGACTGGTGATTAGCAATAGCATCTTCATCATCATCAGACTAGTGGTTAGCCTTCGCATCATCGTCAGACTGGTAGTTAGCCTTAGCATCTTCATCATCTTCAGACCTCTAGTTATAATTAGGATCATCATCATCATCATCAGAATGGTGGTTAGCCTTAGCATCTTCATCATCTTCAGACTGGTAGTTATCATTAGGATCTTCATCATCATCAGACTGGTAGTCAGCATTAGCATCTTCATTATCGTCAGACTGGTAGTTAGCATTAGCATCTTCATCATCGTCAGACTGGTGGTTAGCCGTAGCATCATCATCATCGTCAGACTGGTAGTTAGCCTTAGCATCATCATCATGGTCAGGCTGGTGGTTAGCCTTAGCATCATCATCATGGTCAGGCTGGTGGCTAGCCTTAGCATCATCATCATCATGGTCAGGCTGGTGGTTAGCATTAGCATTTCATCATCGTCAGACTGGTGGTTAGCATTAGCATCTTAATCATCGTCAGACTGGTGGTTAGCCTTAGCATCTTAATCATCGTCAGACTGGTGGTTAGCCTTAGCATCATCATCATCATGGTCAGGCTGGTGGTTAGCATTAGCATCTTAATCTTCGTCAGACTGGTGGTTAGCATTAGCATCTTAATCATCGTCAGACTGGTGGTTAGCATTAGCATTTCATCATCGTCAGACTGGTGGTTAGCATTAGCATTTCATCATCGTCAGACTGGTGGTTAGCATTAGCATCAACATCGTCAGACTGGTAGTTAGCCTTAGCATCATCTTCATCATGGTCAGGTTGGTGGTTAGCCTTAGCATCATCATCATGGTCAGGTTGGTGGTTAGCCTTAGCATCGTGGTTAGCCTTAGCATCATCATCATCATGGTCAGGCTGGTGGTTAGTCTTAGGATCATCTTCATCATGGTCAGACTGGTGGTTAGCATTAGCATTTCATCATCGTCAGACTGGTGGTTAGCATTAGCATCTTAATCATCGTCAGACTGGTGGTTAGCCTTAGCATCATCATCGTCAGACTGGTGGTTAGCCTTAGCATCATCTTCATCATGGTCAGGTTGGTGGTTAGCCTTAGCATCATCATCATGGTCAGGCTGGTAGTTAGCCTTAGCATCATCATCATGGTCAAACTGGTAGTTAGCCTTAGCATCATCTTCATCATGGTCAGGTTGGTGGTTAGCCTTAGCATCATCATCATGGTCAGGTTGGTGGTTAGCCTTAGCATCATCATCATGGTCAGGCTGGTGGTTAGCCTTAGCATCATCATCATGGTCAGGCTGGTGGCTAGCCTTAGCATCATCATCATGGTCAGGCTGGTAGTTAGCCTTAGCATCATCATCATGGTCAAACTGGTAGTTAGCCTTAGCATCATCTTCATCATGGTCAGGTTGGTGGTTAGCCTTAGCATCATCTTCATCATGGTCAGGTTGGTGGTTAGCCTTAGCATCATCATCATGGTCAGGCTGGTAGTTAGCCTTAGCATCATCATCATGGTCAGGCTGGTAGTTAGCCATAGCATCATCATCATGGTCAGGCTGGTGGTTAGCATTAGCATTTCATCATCGTCAGACTGGTGGTTAGCATTAGCATCTTAATCATTGTCAGACTGGTGGTTAGCATTAGCATCATCATCGTCAGACTGGTGGTTAGCCTTAGCATCATCTTCATCATGGTCAGGTTGGTGGTTAGCCTTAGCATCATCATCATGGTCAGGCTGGTGGTTAGTCTAAGCATCATCATCATCATGGTCAGGCTGGTGGTTAGTCTTAGGATCATCTTCATCATGGTCAGACTGGTGGTTAGCATTAGCATTTCATCATCGTCAGACTGGTGGTTAGCATTAGCATCTTAATCATCGTCAGACTGGTGGTTAGCATTAGCATCATCATCGTCAGACTGGTGGTTAGCCTTAGCATCATCTTCATCATGGTCAGGTTGGTGGTTAGCCTTAGCATCATCATCATGGTCAGGCTGGTATTTAGCCTTAGCATCATCATCATGGTCAGACTGGTAGTTAGCCTTAGCATCATCTTCATCATGGTCAGGTTGGTGGTTAGCCTTAGCATCATCATCATGGTCAGGCTGGTGGTTAGCCTTAGCATCATCATCATGGTCAGGCTGGTGGTTAGCCTTAGCATCATCATCATGGTCAGGCTGGTGGTTAGCCTTAGCATAATCATCATCATGGTCAGGCTGGTAGGCTTGAAGCCCACATATTTCGTCCCTGGATCTCCAGAGCATCATTGAATGATTTTAGCATCTTGAGATTCCTCCACCCTCCTGATGCTGGTGGCAGTCGTCTGAGCTCTGCCCCTAGAGGTAAAACGGTAATGAGCAAAGAAAACCAAATATGTTTTTTAGCTGTATGCTTTTGAAGAGTAGATCTTCAGATAAGAATCCTCGGTGGTTCTGGTCCTCCCTGGGCAAGAGATAAAAACCCCACAGCTGCACAGAGGGACAGGTGAGGGTCGCTGCAGCTCAGTTTATCTGAAGGTTTTTGGTCCAGGACAACATTGTTTCATAGCGGAAAGCCCGGTTCACTGTGAGCAGATATGAATGGGGATTAGCTTTAACTTCCTGCTGCAATCTGAATGTGAACGATTGTGAGGATAAATAGTCTAGAGGAAGTGTTGGGAAATTTCAGATTGTGTAAGAATAGTGTTGGAAGGGATTTTATCAATCTAATTTAAAGTCTCTTACAGGGACAGACACCCATTTAATTTTCTGACTCCTAGGTTCTCTCGGGCTCACCTTCCAGTGTGCTCGTTCTTTTCTGTAAAAAGGAGCAATAAGAAACAGTTACAGATTTTAACAGTGAGACGTCTGCAGCTGGGCTCAGTTCTCCTCAACTGAGCGTCGGACTACAGCAGCACACAGCTTTTATTGAACCACGGCATGAAACCCTTCCCCTCATACATCTTTGTTCACAGAATAATGGTCAAATTCTATTCACATACGGCAACGCGTGATTTACTACACTCTTCTTGATTGATCACTGTTGCTAAATGTTTCCACATGCAAGCAGATGTTTTTATCCGTTACCCCTGTTAGGCAGTAATTTGGGTTATTTAGCCTGTAATAACACAAATAAATAGGGGTTCATTTTTCAAAGTTATCTTTGCGTCCATGTTTATTCATTTATAAAGGTCACAATTTCAAGCTTTAGTTTACAAATTAAATATCTAGCTCCAAACTAAATGTTTAACTTCAAACTAAATAGTTAGTTAGCAAGCTAAATATTTAGTTTGAAGCTAAATATCTAGCTAGCAACTACATATTTAGCTTCAAACCATAGACTGTATATAGATGAGCGGAGCCTCTGGGATGTCACACGTAGGTTCCTGAAGAGCTGAATTGAAGTCCACTGGGCGGTTCCCACCACCGCCATCTTGGCCGTGTCACAAGTCTCGTCACGCCCTGAAAATACAAAAAATGGGAAAAGAGGTGGAGCTGAGGGTGGGGGCGGATGATTGACACCCATCAAACTCTGAGCTGATGTAGCTACGAGCTAACTAGGGGCTAACCTGGAGCTAACCGAAGCTAACGGAGGTTAGCAGGCGCTTTTAGCCAGAAAACCGTGGTTGAGCGACTCTGCTACCCCTCTGCCTTTTAAGCAAATTCAATATTTTTTTAAATAAAAGCATAAAAACAAGTTTTAATAAAGTAAAGTAAGAAATGTGATCATTTCAACCCATTTTGAACCAAGCAGCATTATCATAGCAGAAATATAATTTTTAGTTACTGAAATAAATGGAGCAGAGACTTCTTGGTCTGTTAGTGTAGTCAATACCACAGCGAGCCATCTTTGTCCAATAAGAGAACGATTAACATCCCAACACGAATAAACATTGTAGACGCAACTGATGGTCAAGTTCACAGAAACAAAATGGCAGAAGACTTTTAAGGTGATTCCGAGGCTGAAAGCCTTCCCTGGACCAAGCCGGGGAGGGGGCAATCCGCTAGCCACCAGCGCTAGTGCTGACGGACAATCAAAAGGACACGCCCCTTATTATTCACAATTTCAATCTTAAATTACATCTAAATGGAAGATTAATAAAAAACAATGGGAACTTGCTCCTTTCTGGAGCGAGCCCAAGCGTTGGCTTCACATTTGGCTGGCGGACTTCGTCCCTTGTTTTGAACTAAACATTTAGCTCAGAGCTAAATATTTAGCTAATATGCTAATTTACTTGCCGATAAGTAGAAGTGGACTACCAACATAAAAGTTAAATACAGTCGTGGCAGATGGCGGCTCCTACTGAGCCTGGTTCTGGTTCTGGTTCTGTTGGAGGTTTCTTCCTGTTAAAGAGGAGTTTTTCCTCTCCACAGTCGCTACATGCTTGCTCAGTATGAAGGATTGCTGTGGTTGGAGTCTGCATCAACGGGACGCAACCTCAAGTCAATGACTCGATGCGATCTGCTGGGATTCCTTAAATAGGAAACTAACTAAAACTTTAAACTAATTGGAATGTTTGTATGATTGTATTGAAATTACATCAAGTGCCTTGAGATGACATCTGTTGTGAATTGGCGCTGTATAAATAAACTGAATTGAATTAAAGCTTTATCTTGTTGATTACTGCAACAGCGTCTCCACAGGTCTGCCTAAAAAGTCAATCAGACAGCTGCAGCTGATCCAGAACGCTGCTGCTCGTGTTCCTCACTAGAACCAGGAAAGTAGATCACATCACCCCAGTTCTAAAGTCCTTACACTGGCTCCCTGTAGCTCAGAGAATAGACGAGTAAATACTTTTACTAGTTTATAAATCATTACATGGCTTAGCACCAAAGCATGATGAAGATCTACTGTTACTATAGCAACCCCCCCACCAGACCAATCAGGTCCTCTAATTCCAGTCGACTCAACATCCCTAGAATCAGAACCAAACATGGAGAAGCAGCTTTCAGTTTCTATGCTCCTCTAATCTGGAACAAACTTCCTGAAAACTGCAAAGCTGCTGAAACACGGAGTTCTTTTAAATCAAGGCTAAAAACGTTTCTGTGTAGAGTATCATGTTTTGTGTGTCCTTCTTGCTTTCTACTTTATATACGTTGTCTGTGTTTTACTGCTATTTTTATTTTACCTCTTAATCATGTAAAGCACCTTGAATCACCTTGTTGTTGAAAGTCTGCTATACTAATAAAATTGCCATGACTATCCTTGCCTTCTACTTATCTACAAGCGAATTTGCATATTAGCCAAATATTTAATTTCACTGATAATTAATGATAATTTTAATCGTTTACTTTGAAACTTTATATTTGGCTAGCCAGTTTAGCTTGCTCGCTAAATATTTAGCTTCAAACTAAATATTGAAACATTTATGAATGAATAAATAACATGGGTGCAGGTATGACTTTAAAAAATGAACCCCCGTTTATTTCTCCTTTTACAGGCTAAATAACCTAAATTATTGCTGTTAATTTTTTTGACTGTGTGACTTTACAACAGTATTTTGGAGCTCCTGAAGGTTCCTCTATCAGAACAAACAGGAACCAAAGCTGCTTTAGCTTTAACATAGGATGATGTAGTTCCAGTTATCTGTTGTGTTGCTAGTATGATTGTCCAGCTGGCATCTCAGTGAAAGCAGTCTGGCCTGAACGATCAGAACCCGCGGGCTTGTTCTACCACAGCCTGGTTCTGAACTGGGTTCCTGCATGTGATCTGATCATGCATTTAGCTTTCAGAGCTCCGTTCCTGTTGCTTTAACACCGAGATGTAAATATTTCTCGGCCAGTGCCTTTACCTCCTGGATCTTTCCAAGTCTTGGAGACCCTCGGACCTGGGATGACCCGGATATGGTTGCTGTTCTGCTGAGGGACCGACGTTGAGCGCCTGGAACCTCCTGACCTGGTGGTTTAACTCACAGCTGACCTGAAACCAGATCCCAACAGGTTCAGGTAGCGACTGCTACTTACAGCTGGTCCTGGATCAGCAGAACCACCTGAGGTGTCTCCTGTAATTGATCGAGGTTACTGTGATGACTGACGACCAATCAGATCTGTGGGTTTTAGTGTCGGGGGGCCTCCCGTGTGTCGTTGACCTAGGGGAAAGCTTCTGGTGGTGTTCCTCAGGGAGTTTGTGGCGGGCGGGTCAAAGCCATAGAGCTGGCCTGCCTCTTCTCTCCGTTCATGGACAGGATCTGAAGGCGTCAGGGTGAGTCTGCTTAAGGTGGAGGACTTCAGTAGTCTGCTTCCTGGGTGATGGCAGGGTGGAGATCATGCTGGATTATGAGGATTGTTCCTGAGGTCAGGCACTGTTCCTATTCCAGAAGCATAGAAAGTAAACATGAAAGCTCCATGTGAGTAGAAGGACGAGTGCTTACCAACACCGAGGTCCAGCAGTCCTTTCCAGCAGCAGCCATGGGAGCCGGTTGGTTCCAGAGGAGGAGATGCTCTGAAGGAAAGAATCGTGATTAACTTTGATCCACAGATGATCCGACACCTGTGGAGATCAGATGTTAATGTTCTGGACTTCGAAGTAAGACCCTGAAGTGGAACTGAGGGGTCTCAGTTTTTATTTTTGTTTGAACTGGAGTTGAATATTTTAGGATTGCGTCGAGTCGTTGACGTCACACCAATCCCTCATACTGAGCACGGATGTGGCGACAGTGGAGAGGAAAAACTCCCCTTTAACAGGAAGAAACCTCCAGCAGAACCAGAACCAGAACCAGGCTCAGTAGGAGCGGCCAACAAAGTGACTGACGTCTGGAATACAGAGCAAACACAAAGAGGAAACAGAGACCATGTTCACATGTAGCCGGGGTTTTTTTTTAAAACGAATATCCTCACCACCTCGTTTAAAAAAAAATCTCAATCTACACCTAACCGCATTCATAGACATCCCAAACCTGTAGGGGGCAGTAGTTCCCCCAAATCCTATCCACTCAGAGTAACTTTCTATTTTCTAACTTCTACATAGAGCAGTAACTGGTTGTAAAAACAAGCAAACAAAAAGCGCTTGGACAGTCGATGATGCCAAGACGTCTATGAGGGCATAAAAACTGTTTCTGAGTACAAACAGTTCGCACAACTCATGTCGGAGCATTTTTTTACGCGGAAAGTGGCGTTGCGGAGCCGAAAACTCCGGTTATTTCTGTCCACACGCAAACGCTTAAAACGGAGAAAACGCAGATCTTCACTTTGGCCGGAGTTTTTTTGAAAGATTTGTTTTTGGTGCCGTAAATCAAGCCGTAGAAAAATATGTTCGTTTTGTGAGATACCCGGCTACATGTGGATGAGGCAAGAGGCTCTGAGACAGACGTACTTTCTATGCGGTGAAACACGGAGAACACGACAGAGATAGTAGCAGTTGATGTTGGAGCTGATTGGAAGAACCCGCCTGTGCCGGTATAAGTGGACTCTCTGATCAGAGCGGTTCTGGTGGATCTAGAACCTGTTTGGTTCCTGAAGCCTGCAGGACAACAGCTTTTGGACCTCAGTGATGGCGGCATCAACCTTCTTTAGGTGGAAAATGAAGATTTTCATGAGAATCCTGATGAGACAATTCATCTTGTTTTGATCTCTCATTTTTATATTTCATAAATGTTTCATTAATTGTAAAAGTTTATTTATTTATTTACATTTTTTAAATTATTTGTGGTTTGGAGTTTTTAAGCTCCTGCAGGTTTGGTTTGAGTTTTCATGCAGACATTCTTGTAGTTTCATCAGAAACCAGTTTAAACCGATTCTGATATATAAAACAACAAGCATCACTAAATATGTTCCCCACATGGGACTCGTACAATAATCATATAGCCTAATTGGTTTTATTAATCTAATCTTTATGGTCAGTATTATGATATTTATCAAACATTCCCAGCGCCATCTAGTGGATGCTTTAAGATATTTAGGCTGAATGATTGTTAGATTCGGGGGGGGGGGGGGGTTGTATGTTCTCCCTGTGCATGTGTGGGTTCTCTCTGGGTACTCCTACCACCCAACATGACTGTTAGGTTAAATCGACTTTATAATTGCCCTGAGGGGTGAATGTGTGGGTTGTCTGTCCTCTGTGTCTCTAGGTTGACCTGTCCAAGGTACCCCACCCTGTGACCCCTGGAGAAAGGCCCCAGGCCCCCATGACCCTGCAAGGATGAGTTCTAAACGATGGATGGGTGTAATGCTAGGGCAGTATTGTGGATGTCTTCAGTGTCGTCTCCTGTTACTAACCCAACATTCCTACAGTCCTAGACGTTCGTCATACGGACACCTCTGGGACTTCTCAAGGCGACACGAACGCGGACTCAGATGACTGTTAAGCTCCTCTGGACTCGGACTGAAGCGTCTCGCTGCGACTCGGACCAAACCGTGAGGTTCATGGGGTTTATTTGGACCTGTGGAGTTCAGCCTTCAAGCCTGTAGTCTAGCTGCATCAATAAACGCTGTCGTTCAAAATCTGGGATGTTTTTCTTTAGTCAACAAGAACTGGAAGCGTCAAACACTTTGCTCCACAGCATTCCCATCGAGTTAAAAGGTCTCGTTCACTGAGAAACCGAGTAATACTTGTTCTTTGTGAAATACGATCGGTCACTCTGAGCGGCATATATGCGTGTTGCACGTCAACATTATCTCCAACCCCCATCGCCTGCATTAGCCACAGAAAACAAACGACAAAAACCAGCTAGTCAGAAAAAGCTAGTCCCTTCTACGTCACAGAAAAAATTTGTATTAACGGCCCCGCCCACCTTGGTTTGGGACCGCCCACTGGAAGCATGGATTGACTTTATGGCCAGGAACAAGCAAAGTGCGTCTCTGCGAGTAGAAGCTAACCGTTAGCAACTCCACAACATGACGGATCACGTTGGGGCTCGTGTTATTAGTAGATAACACATAAGCGTTGCATTTTGTTTCCCAAGAAATTTGTCTTGCAACAAAGTTAGACAAGTTAGTTATCCCTTCGAAGGCAGCATAAGAGTCGCGTTGCTGTTAGCCAATCAGAGGCGAGACGTTTGCATAGCAAGAATATTAATGAGTAGGACTCGTGATACTGACGTCCCCCCCCCACCCACTCCTCTGACAAACTGCAGCCTCCTGAAACAGGAGCGAGTTTCCTCCACAGTAAACAACTCACATGGCGTTCATTCATACTGGAGACCACAGCAGATTCATTGGGGTAAAAAAATGATTGAATGAGGCCTTTAAGATTTGGACTTTGACTAGGCCACTGCTGTGTTCTATTGGTGACTCAGTTTGGACCAAGCGTCAGCTGTTGGACAGAGGGTAATCAGGGGAGGTTGTGGTGCATTCAATGACTGGTCGGTGTCCAGGACTAACGGCAGCAAAACAAGCCCACATCATCAGCCCTCCGACACCGTGCATGATGTCATGATGCACATAAGTTTAGTTATTTTTTCTGGAAGCCATGTGAGAAGTCTACGGACCGGCTACCCTTCAGGTTTTAACGTGACACACATATCTGTCTCCTACGAGTCATTTCTTTTCAGCATCCGTTACCAAACGGTCATAAAAGCCCGTGTTTGTGTGAATTATGTTTCAGATAAAAAGATTTTAACGTCAGATAACCTGAGGAAACGCAGACAGCTGATGTCATTAAGGGGGCTAAATCCATCCCAACCAACCTGGGCCTGTGTGAAAAAGTAGTCACACCCCAAACCTAGTAACGGGTCGTTCCACCCATGGCAGGGTCATCTGATGTGGAGAGGGGAGTCAGAACCAGAGACTCGGAGAAGACTGGTTCTGTTCTGGAGAGGACTGAGCAGAGAACGATTCTTCATAAAATGAAGGTCATAACAGACATGAGCAGCTTCCTCAACATAGCCGCTGTAATACTGACTGCTACAGGAGATCCTTTGCGCCCACAGCTGTCACCATCTGCAGCAGGGGGTCAGCGACTCCAGTCCTCCAACACCACTATCCTGCAACATTTGGATCGGTCCCGGCTCCAGAACACCTGAATCAAACTGGCGAACTACCTCCTTAGCATGTCAACTGGTTCTGACCCGGTCATCAGCCATTCACCTGATCCAGGTGTGGTGCAGCAGGGAGGCATCCAGGAGCTGCAGACCAACAACCTGGAAGATATGGGTTATAACATCTCCTTTCTTTTGGGGGATTAATGAAGGATTCTTGGATTCTGAACTTGCAAGAAACCTGAAAAAGACAGTAGGTGGTTTGCTTCTTGAGCTTCGTGGCGTTAAGATCTCAATGAAAAAGAGGAGAAACAGTTTTCAGCCGGAACCTTTCAGAGTTAGAGCTGCAGTTAGCTGGTCCTCCACCAGGGGGCGGTAATGTGACTAATATTTCTGGCTGTTGAAGAAGAAGCCTGATTTTTTACTGCGAAATGACTAAAAAAGTGATAGTTATCAGGCTTTATTCCAGTTTTTAAAAGCGAGTAGAATGTTTGGGAGATTTGAGTTTATTTAGCGTTGTTCCAGTCTACACTCCACACTAGTCGGTGGCGGTAATGCACCGTTTGTTGTTTGCCCACCGCCAATACAGTTCAGAAGAAGAAGAAGCCTGAGCCTCCATTGTTGTTGTGCTGCTTCTGATTCTGTGGCCGTTAGCCGTGAACATGTCCGGCATGTCTTCAGTTCAGCATCTCAGAGAGTTGATCAGCGAGCGGCTAACTGCTGCCGCTGAAGAAATCTTCTCCGTGGTCCAGAGAACCATCGTCCAGTACGAAGAAGAGATGGACCGTCAGCGGAGGCTGCTGGACGTCACCTGGAGACCGCAGGTCCACCTGGACAGGACAGGTGAGGGGGTTCTGTCAACATGAGGGCAGGTGGGAACTCCTGCTGACCGCGGTCACGGTCAAGGCAGCCGACGCTTATAAAGATTAGCTTCGCGCATACATGGTGCATTACGGTAATAGAGCATTGGGGCGAAAACGATGAATTGAAGAGACTTGGTTATAAAAATGTTTATTTATGACCATCCAGGGAATAATTTTCAGCCCTGGAGTTTCCTCAGACACAACCTATTATTAAAATAATGTAAATATAACCTGTTAAAGCTACAACCGCACACTGTTCTGTAAAGCTTTGTAATTCAGAGTATAAAAAAAACTACATTATTCTTTACAACACATCCATTAACAATATCAGAATCTATATTGTGAGCTGCTTCCTCTGTAATCAGTAGACTCTGCTCTCTCTTTCACTCTTCCTCCACTTTCCCTAAACTCACCTGCTCCACCTGTGTCCCAATAAATAAATAAATAAATAATAATAATAAATAATATTCTGTAAAGCTTTAGTGCATGATGTGCAATGTCTGCAGATGAATCCAGCTGAACTGACTGGTCTAAAGAGAAGATAGTGGGGTAGTTAGCTTTATTTAATAGTTTAAGAAGTTTTGGATGATTATTTATAAAGTGAAGAAGTTGTTAAATTTATTCGGCCTTGTTTTTTTTTCACATTAAAAACTTTGTTAAATAAAAACATTTATGTAGCAATGATGCTACTTTTTAGTAAATTCAATAATTATGTTTTATCTCACCAGTGAGCCTGGAGAGAAAATGTGTCTTAATAAGCAACAGATGGAAACATTAAAATGAGCATTACCTGGATAATGATAATGATACACTACACCTGGGTCTATCTCCAAACATTTACAGTAGAATCCTGAAATATTTATTCTGGCCATAGTCTAGGTTTAACATAATCTAAAGAGAGTTTGTTGTCGCCTCTTAGGATTTTGGAGAAATAAATTCCTGAAAATGACATGAAAGCGTATCCTGGAAAAGCATTATGAGCTACTCTGACTTGGTCATCTTTATAGGAGCTGCCGCTTCAAACCACGGTGCGTTCAAGTTGGCTCGTAAAGAAGACGATGTCTTCCATCATCAGCTGTGTTAATAATGATCAGATCTGACCCGAACACTAGATGATGATGATGATGATGCTGCTGCTGCTTCTTCTTCTTCTTCTTCTTCTTCTTCTTCTTCTTCTTCTTCTTCTTCTTCTTCTTCTTCTTCTTCTTCTCAATGCAGTAAAAAGACTAAAGAATGTTTAAGTTTAAAAGAAACTCTAAAATCTAAGAGACACTTCCATTATTTAGACCCCTCTGATGTTTCGGGAGCAAACAGATTTTCTACCTGCAGTGGAAAGGGACTGTAATGTTCATTATGTTTTTGTTTAATAAATGGACTTCACTGGATTATGGCTCCCAAGTCTTCAGTGTAAGAAACCTTACACATCTGTTTATCAGTTTAAAATAGCCGCAACAATTATTATTATTATTAGTAGTAGTATTTTTATTACTGTTTTAATGTGTTTAGTTTTATTTCATCTGGATTCCTTCAGTTGGAAAGATTAAACGAAGATCTGATCTGGAAATTAATCCGTTCCAGAGGGGAATTATATATCTATCCATCCAGTTATTGAAAACAGTTTTTGGGGAAAAACCTCCTTCCATCAGTGAGAGCATTGAAGATGAAACGTGGCTGGATTGTTTTTCATTCTGTCTCTCATAGTTGTAGTGTAGCTATGATGAAAACTACAGACCTCTCTCGTCTTTTTAAGTGGGAAAACTTGAACAATTGGTTGCTGCCAAATACTTATTTGCCCCACTGTATCTCTGATCTGCTCCTTTTTAAACCCAACCTTAAGACCTTTTTATTCACGAAGCCTTTCAACACTCAGTGATATTTTAGTCCAGATTTTTAACTTGGATTTACTCTCTTTGTCTCGTTGGCTTTTCTTTGTTTTTTAAAATTGTTTAATTATTTTTTTTAAACACTTTGGCTGTCTGGCTGTTTTTAAAGGGCTTTATAAAACAATAAATGAAATCCATCCATCCATCCTATTCTGTGTTGTCAGAGAAAAGCATCAATTACTTCATTAAATTTGTTCAATTTTTCTAAGTGAGGAGATTATTTAAAATATTTCTCTCTTTCTGCTGATCCACTCTTTGCTGTTTTAACAATTTGTGGGGTTTTTCTCCCTCCAGAACTTCCTCTGCATTTTCTTTGTAAGACTCCTGCTGACCTGCGGACCAAGATCCAGGAGAAGAACTCCAACGTGGAGCCAGAAGGAGCAGAGGTTAAAGAGGAGCATCAACAACCAGAAGCCTTGCAGATTAAAGACGAGAAGGAGGAAGCAGACGTTCCGCAGGTGAAAGAGGAACACGAGGAGCTCTGCGTCGATCAGGAGGAAGAGCAGCCGGTGGTTCTGAAGCTGGAAGCAGAGACTCCATCGACGGGTTCCTCTCATGAAGGAAGTTTGAACATTGAACCAAAAGCAGACCAGGACGGATCTGAATCTGAAACTGAAAGCCAAGACGAGGATGAAACCTGGTCGGAAGACTCTGGATCATCCAAAGCGGATCAGCCGAAACAAAAACGGAACCACAGCAAATGTAACGGGGAGAACTCGTCTCTAAAATGTGATGTTTGTGGGAAATCGTTCTCCACGCCCTCTAGGTTATTGTATCATTCCAGAGTCCACACGGGTGAAAAACCGTTTTCCTGTAAAACCTGCGCGAAAACGTTCCCAAACAAGCACAACATGCTGATCCACATGAGGACGCACACGGACGAGAGGCCGTTCTCCTGTAAAGCCTGCGGCCGAAGTTTCCGCTTCCGCAGCAGCTTCATTGTCCACTGCCGGACCCACACAGGGGAGAGGCCATACTTCTGCCAGACCTGCGGAAAAGTGTTCTCCGAACTGCAGTCGCTCAAGAAGCACATCATGATCCACACCGGCGAGAAGCCGCATTCCTGCAAGACCTGCGAGCGAGGCTTCAGCAACCGCAGCCACCTGCTGCGCCACATGAGGGTCCACACCGGAGACCGGCCGTACGTGTGCCAGACCTGCGGGAAAGGCTTCGCCAGCGGGAACCACATCCGCAGGCACATGATGAGCCACACGGGCGAGAAGCCGTACGCCTGCTCCACCTGCGGCGTGCGCTACAGGAGCAGCAGCGGCCTCAACCGGCACATGAGGAACCACTCGGAGGAAAAGCCGCACTTCTGCAAAACCTGCGGGAAGACCTTCTCCCTGCGCTCGGCGCTGTCCAAGCACGCGATCGTCCACACGGGCGCCAGGCCTCATGCGTGCAACACGTGCGGAAAACGGTTCATAAAGATGTATCATCTGAGGCGCCACACCAAGACTCACATGGGTCCAAAACAGCCGCAGGAAGGAACCGATCAGTGATGAGAAACATGGCCATCCCTGCTCAACATGTCAGCAGGTTCTACAAAGGCCGGGCAGCGATGCATTCAGGAGCTGCAGGACACCGGAGCTGCAAATCCTGAAGACTCCTGGTTCATCTCATCAGGCCTAAATGCTGGACTTCTTTACCCAGTCCCAGGCTTTAGGTTCAGAGACATTTTATTTTGATAGTCAAGTTTTTTTTCCTGGTATAGCACTACCACCATGATGGATGGATGGATGGATGGTGAAATTAAAGCCACGCCTCATCATGGCGTGTTTCTTCTAGTTTGAAATGAAAAAAAGGAGCAAAGAGAAATTTTCAGTTTAAAATCTTTTTGGAATCATGACTGTTTTGTTCTGAGAAAAGAAGCGTCTGGGACGTTCTGTCAAATGATTGTGAAACTGTTTTTGTCCTCTGCTCTTAAATTTAGGTTGAATGTGAGCTGTTCTGTTATTATTTCATCTTGAGTTGTTGTAAATGTTCCTGAAGCGGAGGAATATTCTGGAGGGAAGTGAAAACTGAAATTTTACATTCCTGTTTTTGTTTATCATTTGAAGCCGATACATTTTGTTGAAAACAGGTTAATAATTATTTTTTTTTAGAATGATGATAGTTGAGTCTCTATGTGATTTCTATCAGTTAGCTCTGGGACACTATAATAAGATATATACAAACATATTTATCTGTCTAGATGGATATTTATGTCTATCTATGTATGGCTGGGAATATTACGGAAGAGGATTAGGGCCATGGAAAAAAAAACTCCTTAAAATGCTGACTTTAATTTTCAGAACATACAGTAACTAAAGTTAACAGCAATAATTTGGGTAATTTAACCTGTCATAAGATAAATAAATTGGGGTTCATTTTTCAAAGTTATATTGTATCCATGTTATTTGTTTATAAATGTCACAATTTTGAACTAAATAGTTAACAAGCTGAATATTTAGTTTACAAATTAGTTAGCTAGTAAGCTGAACTAGCTAGCTAAACATGTAGCTTCGAAGTAAATATTTAACTCAGAGAAAATATTTAGCTGATATCATAGGCGGTCTTAACATAGAGGCATAAGTAGGCGGCGTCCTGGGGCCCCCACCATTGGCTGTAGTAGGGGGGGCCCCGACCAACCTAGAAATAAAAAGAATAGAAAATAAAACCGTCTCATCATGAATGCTTCAAAAGAAATGTCAATTTTATGAATATTCTTGAAAAAAAGTTGAAACGTTGAAGTAGTAGTTACAAAGCCCATTTCATGGTTATCTCTCCCTACACATGCACCCCCCTATTATCAAAATGAAATGGACTAGTCCTCTAGTTCGTAGCAGTGTCCGAAAAAAAACATAAGTGACCTACCACCCCAGTCCAGCTGGTGGCGGTAATGCACCGTTAAAGCGAGTTGCCAACCACCATAACACTAATAGAAGAAGAAGGAAGAAGTGACAGGAGAGTGAAAATGAAACCGACGTACCAAGCGGATCAAATAAGCGGAAGAAAAGATGCTGACAGGTATTTGGCAACACTGTCAAAATTAATTGCACAACTGTTGGGGATGATAATACAGATAGGAGCATTGCTGATGTTGAGCATTCAGCTACAGCAGCAGGTAGCTGCGGAAGTGCCGCCAGGTGAGGAGGACATCAGCCTGTTTCCGCCCGTATGGGGTTCGCATTCAGACTACCAGGTAATGTTCCGGGAAAGCTGGAGGGGTGTGGGGCGGTGGGGAACCATAGACGTATATAAAGATTATATGCATTTCTTTTAAATGTATCTTTATATATGTCTATGCAGGGAACTCTGTCAGCGCACGTATTGATGACGTATAAATGTCACTATTTTCCTTTCAGCTTCTTCATCGATGCCTCTTAAGCGTTTCCATGTCCGCAAAATTGCAAACATCACAAAGACGAGCGAGTAGATCTGCTGTTTCGTCGAGCATCTTTAGGGTTAGGGTTAATTAATTTAATTTAATCCCTCTGGGATCAATAAAGTATTTTTGAATTTGAATTGAATTTGAATTTGCAATAATCCATTTGTTAGTGGAAATGACGTAGGTCCGCCGCACTAAGTTTACGTCATATCCACATAGAACCCCCCCAGACATTCATCAGGATCCTCTGGTACATTTCTTGCTGTGTGAAAGCAGCCGAAAGGCAATTTTCTGGAAAAGAGTGATGTGTTGGAAAGCACAACTCCGGTTAAAGACCGGATGGAAATGTCCACAAATATTCCAGAACTTCTGTCTGAAAACGGCGATAGAGAGCAGCACAAAAGAGAGGAGAGGAGTAAACGTGGACATGAGGATGAGGAAGAGAGAAAGGAAGGGACGGAGACATAACAGGGAGAAGGTTATCATTTAACAATACAATAAATCACATTATATCATAATCCCAATGATTGACTGCTGTTGTTTTTTTGTTATCTCCCACTTCATAGGAGAAGAAAGAAGCCAGTCACCAACATCTGGATAGCTAAGGTAATTCACTCAACCTTTTATCTGACCAAAAAATGTACCTGACATACCTTCGCCTTGGGCCCCCAATTTGCTAAATCCGCCACTGGCTGATATGCAAATTCACTTGCCGAGAAGCGGAAGCGGACTACCAAAATAAAAGCTGTGTCTTGTTGACCTCTATTTAACCTCCTGCTCCAGGTGCATCACTGTTGCTGTAAATCCATCGGTAAATGTCTGTGTTGCCGTTAAAACGACTTATCGTTCGTTTTAAGCTGAACTGTTGGGAGGAAAATGATAAAGAGGAGACATTCAGTCTGCTAGCAGTTTATATGGAGAATCACAAGACCCAGCTTTTATTTTGGTTGTCCACCTCCACCTATTGGCAAGTTTATTAGCTAAACATCTAGCTCTAAGCTACATGCTTATTTTAAAGCTAATTATTTAGCTAGCCAGTTTTGCTTGCTAGCTAAATAGCATGCTAAGTATTTTGAAGTAAAATATTTAGTTTGTAAACTACATTTTTAACTTATAAACTAAATATTTAGTTTGAAAATTACATTTATAAATAAATAAAATGGACGCAAATATGACTTTGAAAAATTAACCCCATTTATTTCTGTTCTGACTAAATAACCCAACTTTTTGCTGTTAACTTGACTGTAACTTTACAAATTGTATTTAAAGAGTAACTAAACCCCAAAACAACTTTTTTTTTGCTTCTAAACTGTATAATTGGGTCTTTACCAATGCAGTCTTTCAGTTTCTGGGGATTTTTTTACATTTTGGTGTTAACTTGTTTAATTCTACGCTTTTTGGTCTAAAAACGTCTTAGTGCTGCCCTCTTGTGGTTGAACTGTGGCTACTGCATTTGAATTTTGTGATTGGTGGAGAGCGGTACATCTCTACATCACAGCAGCCATGGTCTCACAGACATGGCCTCCGTGCGACACCCATAGGTTTCTGAAGGGCTGAATTAAAGCCAACTTGGCGGTTCCCACCACCGACATCTTGTCCACGATATGCGTCTCATCGCGGCCGGAAAATACAAAAAATGGGTGGAGCTTAGGGTGGGGGCACATGATTGACACCCTTCAAACTCTGAGCTGATGTAGCTACGAGCTAACTGAGCTAACTAGGGGCTAACCGAAGCTAACGGAGGTTAGCGGTTGCTTTTAGCCAGAAAACCGGAGAAGGACCTGTCTGCAGAATGCAGAAATGGGTGGGGTCGGCTTAGTTGTCAGACCCATACCATATTTGGAAATGGCACAACTGCACTCCCGAACTGAAGGGGGCGATATTTTCTATTAGTTGCGCTGTCCCAGGGTTTTTTTGCCTTTGAAATCTTTATGGATTTGGGTCAATGTTAACGCATTACATTTATGAAACACAATATATTTACAACTAAATTCTTTTTATTTATTGTACATTTCACATTTGATGTGTACATAAATAAATAAATGTTTAAATAAATAATTAAATAAATGTGCATCCGGTCCATGTGTCCCCTACTGCCCAAAAAAATTAATGAGAGTCAACGGAGCGATAAAAGTTATTTTCTGATCCCATTTCAAATGCGCCATGGATTAAACATATGTTTGTGAATTTTAAACACACATTTTGATGCAGAGAAAAAAAACGCTAATATTCGACCGGCGAAAAAAGTGACTTTAGGTTTTGTGTAAAAACACTTAGTGGACTACAACTGAAGAAGAAGAAGAAGGAGAAAAATGGCCGTGAGATTAGCCGGCTTCACCTCCTTGTATGTCGCGTCATATATGCGACTTCTGATTTGTAGGCATTTAAATTGCGAATTTTTACAATCAAATAAATCTCAAATCACTTGACAAACACAGTTGAAACGCATCATCATTAGTTGTCATTTGAATTGAGGTTCATCATATGTGTGATTCAGGACATAAGACAAAGCGGACCAGAAAATAACCTTTAGGGCTCCATTGACTAGACATTCTTTTTTTTTTTCGGCCAGGGGACCCATGGGCCGACAGGAAGGGGAGGAGCCTCAGGCTCCCCATGAGAGCACGATTAACATCTGAACATAAATAAACATTGCAGACGCAACTGATGGTCAAGTTCAGAGAAACAAAACGGCTGAGTCTAAACGTGAAGCCGAGGCTGAAGGCCTTCTCTGGAGCAAGTGGGGGGGTGGGGGGGGGAAGCTGCTAGTCACTATCGGCTCTCCTGAGACCTGTCGATCAAACGCCACGCTCCTTATTATTCATAATTTCAAGCTTAAATTACATCTAAATTGATGACTGATAAAAAAAAATTATCCCCCCTCAGAGTTGTCATGACGATAAACTTGACCTATTAAACCTAAAATGTTTTTTTGAGCCAGGCTGTAAACATGTTTATTTCTGATGTGAAGTTAGCATTTTTAACATGGGAGTCAATGGGAAGTTGCTCCTTTCTGGAGCCAGCCCCCAGTGGATGAGGGAGGAACTGCAGCTTAAGTCACTTCCCCGTTGGATTCACATTTTGCTGGCGGAGTTTAGTCCCTTGCATTTAACGGGGATGACAGAAAACGCAGCAGAGTAACTGAAAACAGACGGTGGAGTGAAGAGACAACTTTTACAGGCTCTGATAAAAAAAGTCTGTTTTCTGTCCTTAAACTGATAAAATATAAGGAAAAAAGAAGTCGGCACAAAGAGAAAGCTTCGCCGAATAGAAAACCCGATATAAAGAACGGAATTACAGTAGAAACCGGATGTAATCTGAACATTTTCTCAGCTATCATGCTAAGCGAGCACGATTACAGCACAGAGGGAAAAGAGGGGAAACTCCGAAGACAAAACCAGTGCCAAGTCCTAACCCCAAAAAACCCCCAAAAGAAAATACAAAAAAGAAAACAAAATGCAAAGTGGAGCATCAAACAAAGATATTCTTGACGCTATCCAAGCATTAATTAAGAGATTTGATGACCAAGATGCACGTCTGACCAGGTTCGAGCGCAAAATGGAGGAAACTGTGCAAAATGTGAAGGAGAATAAGGAAGAGTTTAAACAAAATGAAGGATCAAATAGCTCAACTACAGAAAGAAAAGGATGCCCTCAAACAAGTGATTATCCAGTTTGCACTGCGCAGCATCCGGGACGAAGTTTGGAGGAGATCTAGAGAAGCCAAAGTCTGTAAGGACATGGATATACGCTTCAAAAAGGATTTGTCAAAGGAGGACAGAGAGGCACGGGCCAAACTGTGGCCGCTCGCAGGAACAGGAAGAAAGCCTCCCTCAGAGAAGGTTATGCTCTTATTGAAGGCAAAAGAGTAGATCCATGACTCCCCTTAAATCACTAGGAGAAAAATGGGTAAATCTCAGATGAGCTGGAAAATGTAGGCTTCTGACTTGTTTTTTTTTTCTTTTTTTGAAGGACAACACATTTATTTCCTGCACTTGCAGTAGTACGTATCTTTTCTATTCTTAGAAAGGGTCTAACTTTCAGGAAATGTCTATTCTCTTTAGTTCTATACATGTTCGGGGGCTGAAAAACTGTTAAACGTAATGGCTATTTTTCTTCTTTGTAAAGAGCAAAAAGCTGAAATATTCTTTTTACAAGAGACTCATTCACAGAAGGACGATGAATCTTTTTGGAAAACCCAATGGGGAGATTTAATGTTTTTTGCACATGGAACATCACATTCAGCAGGCGTTACTATATTATTTAACAGATTTAAAGGAAATGTTGTTGACCATACTCATGATCCTGAAGGTCATTTGATATTATTGGCTGTTGAAATGAATGAGAAACGATATATTATAGTATGCGTGTACGGCTATAACAACCTGGCTTCAAACAAGATTTTTTTTAACAATATAGGCTCACTGGTAAACAAATGGAAATTATTACATCATACAGACAACATGATAATAGGTGGAGACTTTAACATCGCCCCAAATATTGGGCTAGACAGGAAGCCCAAAAAAGGATTGCAGCCTCATTTTAACGACACATTGCAGAAACTGTGTTCATCTTTAAATGTGACAGATGTATGGAGGTTGGCAAACACTGTACAGTACACATGGTTTAATGCTGGCAATAATGGACAGTGTTCAAGACTGGATTACTGGCTTGTATCTATTGAACTCTGCAAAAATGTCCTGGATTGTAAAATTTCAGCTGCCCCGTTAACTGATCACAGTGTTATAAGTTTGGCTTTATTAGCTCATAATAATCCACAAACCGGTATAAAGGTCTGGAAATTTAACAATAATTTATTACAAGTCCCAGAATTTCAACAACAGGTAAAGAATATGATTGTAGATATGTCCGACTTGAATAGGTGGGAATGGTTGAAGTTTCAGATCTAACAGTTGGCAATTGAAATTGGGGAAAAAACAATAATCTGCCAAACGTAAAAAAACAAACTGACCTTATTAAGAATATTAACTCATCAATGGAAAAAGGAAGTGATCTTAATAATACTGATGAGGTCCAATCTCTACAGGCTGATAGATGAAATGTGCAGGATTATGGCAAATGGAGCTTACATTCGAACCCGGCAAACTGGATCGAAAAGGGTGAGAAAGGCACTTCACATTTTTTTGGTCTTGAAAAACGCAGACAGTCAAGGAAAGTAATAAATAGACTTCTTGTGGATGATGTTGTAATAGAGAAACCAGAAGTTATTAAGAGAAGTATTTGGTCTTTTTATTCAGAGCTGTATAATGCGAGTGGCTAGTGATGAAACGTCACTTCCGTGTCCAAACCAAATCGCGGTAGCAAAGGTGCAGTGCTGTGTCCCGTGTTGCAATGAAATAAATTATGCCAATAAAACGATATGTTACTGCCGCTTTCCTGTGGAAGAAAACAAGAGGAGGAGATGGCTTAAACTGATACAATAAGCTGGATCTCTTTAAAAGTGTGGACTAGCGCCAGTATTTGCACTAAGCGTTAGCTGAAATGACGTTAGCTGTTGCTGTTATGATGGAGTGGAGCCACATAAAATAAGAGATTAAAGTCAATATTTATGAGAATAAAGTTGTCATTTTACTAGTTTAATCTGTCAATTTATTTATAAAGTCCTTTAAGATGACCAAAAGTCAAAAGCAAGGCGCTGTACAATCAAGACAAAATGAGAGATTAAAATCCAAAAATAATAGGGGAGGAGTGGAGTTTAGCACAGCCGGTCGGTGGGTGAATAGGCGCTTCATGTCGGATCAACCCCAAGATGGAATCAGTTGTTCCTATTCCCATTGCTGATATTTCCTTAAAATCTTATCAAAATCCATCCATAACTTCCTAAGTTATGTTGCTAACAGATAATTGGGCACGAAAACATTACGTCCTGGCGGAGGTAATAAAAAAAGACATCTTCCATCTACCGTCTTTCTGTGTAAATATCTCACGTTACAACATGAAAACATCTGGTTTACATTCAGTGCGGCATATATATGAACAAAATGTACTTTCTTTTAAAATGTAGCTGGTGCGGCTCATTCAGGTGTGCTCAACAGTCCGAAAATTATGGTAGTTATTTATGAAAAGTCATATTTTACAAAAATAAACTCATTTACGAAAATAAAGTAATTTACGAGAATTTGTTATAATTTAGAAGATCAAAATAATTCATGAGATTTAAGTAATAATTTACATGATTAAGTCATTTAAAAGAATCAACCTTGCCAACCGCCATTGTGTTTACATTAGGAGCAGCGGCGGGTTGGACCCGGAAGTGATGTCATGATGTCACGCTAGCCATCCCCATTCCAATTTTCAATCAGATGAATGGGAATTGTTGTTTAGAAGATAAAATACAAACTTTAGATAAAGATGCTCAAGCAAATCTGGAGGAAGAATTGGAGATAGAAGAATTAGATAGGGCGCTTCACGAAATGAAGAATGGGAAGTCTCTCGGAATTGACGGATTAACTGCAGAGTTTTTGAAATTCTTTTGGGATGACATTAAAGCAATCGTTTACAAAGCATTAAAAGAATGTATTCGACAGGGTAGCCTATCCCCAACAATGACAACTGGGTTAATAACCCTATTACCCAAACCCAACAAAGACCTGCTATCTCTCAATAACTGGCGACCAATAACTTTGCTTTGTAATGATTATAAGCTATTGTCCTCATGCGATGCTAACCGTCTTAAAACAGCTCTCTCAAAATTAGTAGGCGAATACCGATCTGCTTTTATCAAAGGGCCTTATATCTCCAACCACGTTAGGCTTGTCCCAGACATGTTGGACTATAGGAAATGTATTGATTCCCAAAGCTTTATTTTATTTCTTGACGTCTTTAAAGCATTTGATACCTTGGAACACAATTTCTTATTGGTAACACTCAGTAAATTCGGATTTGTTGAAAAATTTTGTAACACGATAAAAATGCTTTACAACAACATTTACAGCTACGTTATACTGTCCACAGGGCAATCAGAAAGGATAAAAATCAGGAGAGGAATTAGACAAGGATGCCCGATATCGCCAAAATTATTTATTCTGTGTACTGGAATCTTGGCTTATTCGGTCATTAATCACCCAGAACTCAAAGGTATTAACATATTAAATTATGAATACAAAATTAGCCCGTTTGCTGACGACACAGTCATCTTTATCGACAATAAAGACATTATTAAAAAAGCCCTTCAGGTAATTTCAACCTTCTCACGAGCTTCTGGTCTGTCCCTGAACTTGAAAAGATGTGAACTCTTACCTCTTTATTCCTGTCCAGATATCAGCATTGAAAACATTCCTGTAAAATCTCAAATTACATATTTAGGTATCACAATACATGCTGACAGAACCACAGTGAACCAATCTAACATTGAGGTTAAAATAGATCAAATGGAAAGATCACTCAATCGTTGGCTAACTAGAGATCTATCTATATTTGGCCTATCAAAATGTATTTACCCATGTCAACCATTATATGTGAATCAGACCCTTATAAAAAAAAGGTTAATTCTACTATTTTCAATTTTATCTGGAAAAACAGAACACATTATATAAAAAAAAGCACAAGTAACTAAGGATTATCAGAATGGAGGTTTAAAAGCACCGGAATTTGAATCTATAATTGGCATTTTGAGAATTAATTGGATAAAACAGTTTTGATCTCAGCTGGATTCGCTTTGGTTCCAAATAACAAAATCCCTGTATGAAAGAATGGGTGGTCTCAACTTCCTGCTGAAATGTGATTTCTAAATTTCAGAACTTCCTTTAAAATTGTCAGCGTTCCATAAGCAGATGCTAAACTATGGGAAAATGGCATTTTCTCACAACTTTACTCCACACAACTCCACTCTGTGGAATAACAGGGTAGCAACAATTAATCGAAAATCTCTTTTCAAACTAGACTGGATGAACAGAGGTGTTTTATTCATTTCAGAGTTACTGGATGAAAATGGGGATCTACTAGACTTGACAAATTGCCTGACAAATTTCATCTGGAGTGTCCACCTAAAGATTTCATAGCTGTGTGCAAAGCAATTCCACCCTCCCTGCTTCAGCTGATTAAAAATACTTTGATCCATTCAGAGGTGACTGCTAACCTACCAGAATTAAAAATGGGAGAAATTAAATTAGACAAAAAAACAAGGTAATAATAAGATTATTAAAAATGTTCTAAAAACTAAACTATTTACAAACTTTAACAATCCGGAGAGGGTTGGTCTGCTAAACCACAATATCCAGAAAAATACTATTTACAATTACTTGAAATGGGCAGTCCCACCCAAAATCAAGGAAACCCAGTTTAAAATCATTTAAATAATTACTACCCTGGAGCTGAAACTTTGAAGAAAAGGTTCACGTTTGAAGTGGAACTTTGTGTTTTTTGTGGGGGGGGGTAGCGAAACAATAGAGCACCTTTTCTTTTCTTGTCGATTTTCTATGAAGTTTTGGGAGGAAGTTATGACCTGGTTCAAAATAGGTCAAAATGTTGTTTTGGATCCTTTGCAAATATTGTTGTATGCTGACGCTATCCCTATAAAATACCATAAACTAGTGAATATAATTTTCATTTTAGGCAAATATCATATTCATTGTAAAAAATTAAAAATGTTCACCCTCTGCTGGTGGGTTCTTAATTGAACTGAAGAATTACTTTCAATGTCTGGAACTCCTGTCAATCTGCAACTTACTCAGTCTTGTAAAAGATTGTCTTGTGCTCTAGACTGTAAGCCTAACCATGTGTTGTTAATGTAACCCCCCTTTGTTCTTTGTTACTATTTTCTTTTACTCTGTTTCATTCTCTAAACATTACAGTGTATTTTGTAATTCCCTACTGGCTTCTGTTACATTACTTTTGACAATAAAGTTGTAAAAAAAACAAGAAACTGAAAACAGGCGCTCATTTGCCCTCCAGGCCAGTAGAGGGCGATAAACGCACGGGTAAGGCGCCATGTGGTCACGTGATGTCAACAGCTAGCAGTTAGCCTCCATTGTTGTGCTGCTTCTGTTTCTGTTAACCGTGAACATGTCCGGCATGTCTTCAGTTCAGCATCTCAGAGAGTTGATCAGCGAGCGGCTAACTGCTGCCGCTGAAGAAATCTTCTCCGTGGTCCAGAGAACCATCGTCCAGTACGAAGAAGAGATGGACCGTCAGCGGAGGCTGCTGGACGTCACCTGGAGAGCGGACAGCGGCTTCCAGAGAACAGGTCAGGAGGTTCTGCTGAGGGCCCGCGGGGTGGGTGGGTGAGGGGGTTGGTAGGTAGGTTCTGACTCGGGACGTTTCAGGCAGAGCTGCAGGTTCTGGAGGTTCTGACCGCCAGTTTGATCCAGCTCAGATGTTTTATTGGACCTCCATATCTGGGTTTCCCTCCGTGAGCCGCTATCTCCACACCCTGGTCTCAGCAGGAAGGCTCTCAAATGATGCGCACCTCCACTGAGCTGTTTTCTTTCCCCACAGATTCAATAAAAAATATGTAAATAATAGAGTATTAGTGAATTAATGACATTCTGGGTGCAGACGGTGATTGACGGGGACGGAGTTGTTTTGTTGGGCGGGGAACCATGATGACGACAGACTTCTTCCCATTTGGAATTTAATTAGATAATTCCCAACCTAAATGAACATGGCTATTTTTTATTTACTTTTTTTCATCTTTAAAAGATGAAAACTAAATATATTACTGAAAAATATATCAATATTTTTTTACAGATTTGTATTAAATGACTTCCTTCATCCTTGATTTCTGACCCATCACTGAAGTTTTATTTTGACCTAAAGTAAACAGCCTCATTTAATAATGAAAACAGCACCTCCTCATTACTTGGAGTGCTTTTTAAACCGATACGGCGCTCACATCACTGCAGACACCTATCAGATATGTCTCGCTGCATTTTTCTGTCATTCCTGAACAAAGACCCAGAGGTGCTGAAACTCCTCCACTTGGGACAGACACCTGGTCCCCTATATTATTATATTATTGTAGGTTAAATGCATCTAGATTTTAAAATGGAGCTGATGAAAGTTTGTCCAAATTGCAGAGAAACTGAAATAGTTCTTCACCACCAAAACTGGAGCTGATCATATTAATATTATTATTATTGAACTTTGTTTTAGACCCAGAATGTTATAAAATAGTCTGGAAATGTGTGAAGCTTTGAGGTGTAATAATGAATAATTTTCTCATATTTTCCCTAAAAAAAAGCAACAAAATAAATACTGAACTTTCCTCAAACAACGAAAATAAAGTTGAAAGATGCAGAAATAACAAACTGTTTATTTTCTGTTATGAAATATAAAGAAAACAACAATGAAGCAGAATATTTTAGGGATTCATCCCAGTGACTCTGCCGGGCGTAAAGTCTCCCCCTGGGTCGGAATCGATTTTATTTTCATCTTTCCTGGTCAGAGCATTAGAAAACTGTACAGGTTCTGCCGTGTTCTGACGCCGACCCGGTGGAGCGGGTTTCTCTCCCGGTCGAGCATCAGAACACAAACTCTGATCTGACTCGGCTCATCTTCTCTCTCCAGACCAGCCGCAGCCTTTTCTCTACGTGGACCAGGACCTCCGGACCCAGGAGGAGAACTCCAGCCTGGACCAGGAGGAACCAGAACTTCCACAGGTTAAAGAGGAAGATGAGGAGCTGTGCATCAGTCAGGAGGAAGAGCGGCTGGGGCTGAAGCAGGAGCCCGACCCGCTCACGGTGGCTTTGGCTTACGAAGGAAGTTCCCACAGCGAAACAGAACCCGGCAGGGACCGCTTCCCGATCGACAGCGTTTCTGGAGCTGAGAATCGGGATCAGGGGGGAAGCTGGTCCAAAGACTCGGAACCGGTCGTAAATCTGAATCAGAGCAGAAAGAGGAACAGTGAGAACCAGAGCAAAGCGGACCGAGCGGACTGGACTCAGAAATGTGACGTCTGTGGCAAGGCGTTCAACAAGCCGTCGGACCTGAGAGCTCATTACAGGATCCACACAGGTGAGAAGCCCTTCTCCTGCCCCACGTGTCAGAAAGCGTTCACCTTCAAGTCTAACTTACGGGTCCACATGAGGACGCACACGAACGAGGCGCCGTTCTCCTGCCAGACGTGCGCCAAGGTGTTCAAACACCGCAGCAGCCTGATGGTGCACTGCAGGAGCCACACGGGGGAGAGGCCGTACGTCTGCGCCACGTGTGGGAAGAGCTTCAGCGACAAGTCCTCGCTCAAGCAGCACTCGGTCACGCACACGGGCGACAGGATGTACTCGTGTGCGCTGTGTGGGCGGGGCTTCAACAGGAGCAGCTATCTGCTGCAGCACATGAAGGTTCACACGCCAGAGAGTTTCTCAAACGTCAGTTAGAAACCCTGAGCGTCAGAACCGCTTCTGAAACGATATTTATTCATGAAATCATCGATTCGTCAGAGATATGCTCCCTTCCTGATCTGATCTGAATTTAAATATCTGCACCCAGATTTTCTTATATAGATAATGTAACATAAATGTAGCAGGGAGCGACTTTTCCTCATGCCTACAGGTGTATTTAATGTAATCTGATATTTCAATGAGAAGTGTCTGAATTCATATTTTATCTGCTGCAAACTCTGAGAGAAAGGAAAGTTCCTGCTGCTTTAGGCTAAGAACCCCAGCGGTGGGAAAATTTACAGTTTTAGTCCCTACGGATGTATTTTCTGGATTGTAGATTTATTCTACAGTCTACCAAAGTCTTTGGCTTTGCAGCGATCCCTCATGCTGAGGATGGAGGAAAGGAAAACCTCCGAACATCCGCCACAACCAGCCCGAGGTCAGAGAAGACAGAAGTGCTGATCCAGGAGTACTTTCTATGTTTCTATGCAGCAGCAGCAGCTCCTCTAGTGGCTTCATGTAGCAGAGAAAAAGCTAAACAGGTCAGCTCAGAGAGCCAGTAGCTTTGTTTATCAGGATCAAACACAGACATGTCTTCTGCCCTCTGGTGGCGGGTCCAGGTACAACAGGTGGAGAGCCGTTTCCGCCCCCCAAAACAATCCAAGATGGCTGCCTGCACCTTTACATCATCTTTACATCTATTCTGGAGCGTTTATCGGAATTATTAAGTGATATTTATGGCTGTTGTAAATAATCAGTGTGTAATAATGTTGTTATTGTTCTAGTCGTACAATAAATTAAAGGAACACGTTTGTCTGGGCTCTGTTAGCTCAGCGTCCAAAACAGCCCGACCAGCTGCAGCCGAATTCACTGCAAAGATCTCAAGCTTCTGTTGGTGCTTCTCTCACAAAGGGCAGGACATAGACTGGATGGGCTTGGGCGCGCCGCCGCCGCCGCCGCCGCCGCCCCCTGCAGGACGGGAGGCGAGCGTGGCCCGGAGAAGACGAGCCGTCGCTGTCCCTCCGGACGTGAGAAGGGACGGAGTGGATCACTTCCCGACGTGGGGAACCCGACAGAGATGCAAGCACTGCACCGTCAGCCACTTCTCCCACGTTTTCTGCTCCAAATGCAGAGTGAATCTGTGTCTGAACAAACACAGGAACTGCTTTTGGACCTTCCATGAGAAGGAGAGCTGCTCTGTCACACACGATACTTGAAACAATCAGGAGATTCTTTAGGTTAAAAAATCCTGATTTCTGTACGTTTTTATTTAAAGCATCAAATTAACCAATTAAGCATTTTTTTTTTATGTTTAATCTCTGAACCTTTGATAAAAATTGTTGAATGATCGAACCTGCATCAGATTTAGCCAAAGAGCCGAACCTGACACCAGCCCGACCAGAACCGGTACGTTCATTATCATCCTAAAAACTGCCAGAGATCCGGGATCATTCGTAAAATTATGTAATAAAAGAGGGATCTATTGGTAGAAAAATATCTTTTCTGCTTTTATTTACATTATTAGAAAAAACCCCCAGCATTTTAAAGGTTCTTTATTCCTAAAATCTCTGTTAGCATCTGAGCAGCTTTCTCCATGTTTCTGGTGTTTAGATGATGAGCTCCAGGTCTTTGAGGATGGAAGGACTCCGCACCATCACCCTTATCTTTAGCTCCCTCCACAGATTCTCTATCAGACTCGGGTCGGGACTCGGACTGGGTCGCACCAGGACTTTACTTCCAGTCAGAAGAAACATTTGCATTAGGGTCAATGATGATAAATTACTGCTGCTTTAAAAGCTTTAAACATGTTTGTGTTGATTAGAAACGGTCTAACAGCAGAACCGTTCTTTCTTTGTTTTACCTGTAGAGGTATATAAAAAACAGAAGGGGCCGCAGAAACGTCTCGGTCGCTCCCAGACTTTTTCCTTCCACTGAACTTTCCACAACTCTGTGTGAGGACCGATCTTTTGTGGCTTCAGAGACTTCCTGCTGAAACACAGAATCGTTCCTCATGACTGTCACAATCACAGAACATTTCTGGGTTAAAGTCCTTATTATGGTAGTCTTATTGACTGGATTTAGATTTTTTAATTAAATTTAAGTCAAAGTTAACTGAAAAATGTTGACAAATATGTCCTTTTGTGTGTGATATTTGTAACAAATGGGAATGAAATACACTGAATACATTTTTCCATAACGTTTTTATTTATGAAGAAGGAAGCTGTGTATTGGACCTTTAAAATCTATGTGGAATAAAGCACAAAGGACAGCAAATAGAAAAATAAAGCTTTTATTGAGAAAAGAGTAACTTGTGTGAAGTACATGCAAACAGCTGAACATGAGCAGCACCTCTGATCTCAGAGAGGTTTCTACTGCACTTTTTCCTTCCACTGAACTTTCCGTCAACATGTTTTCTAGCTGATAAACTGAAACAAGGAGGGAAAAAAAGTAAAAATGTTTCTAAAATAATAAATTATGAGTTCCAGTCAATAAGTGAGACGTCCAGCGTGTGTTATTAACATGATTAACATCAGAATGATTCTTTCTGCTCAGTCGGATTTGGTTCTGACCCACATTCAGAGCTCAGTGGAGGCGTCTCTGTTTCCCAGCTCTCTGTAGCGTCTTGGTCCAGCTCCAGTTGGGGTCAAGGCAGAACTTCTTGTTCATCACAGTGGTGACTCTGCAGGAGAACAAAAACGGAGAAGGTTCAGAACTCTGGACCAGCTGACAGAAAACCCAGTTTCTGGGTCGGAACAAAACATAACAGAACAAGAAAGTGTTTTTGTAAAAAAAATATTGGCAATAATTTGGGTTATTTCATCTCATAACATAGATAAATGGGAATTAAATATTTAACTTTGAACTACTTAATACTGAACTTAGCTTGGCTATCATGCAAATTTACTTGCCCATAGGCAGAAATTGACTACCAAAATAAAAGCGGGGTCTTCCGAGCTTCTATATAACCTCCTGGGAACATTGTTAATTTCCCTCCCAACATGTCCAACATTTAAGTCTAAAACATAAGAGGAACCATTTTAACGGCAACACAGACGTTTACTGGTGGGTTTACAGCAGCAGGAGGTCATATAGAGGTTAGCAAGACCCAGCTTTTATTTTGGTAGTCCACTTCCATTTCTCTGCGAATGAATTTGCATATTAGTTAAACATTTACTTCGAAGCTATGTAAGCAGTTTAGCTTGGAGCTAAAAATTTAGTTTGTAAACTACACATTTATTAGAAACGGTGACATTAATGAATTAATAAATAACATGGATGCAGTTCCTTATGGCTAAATAACCCAAATTATTGCTGTTAACATTTGACTGTGTAACTTTACAAATAGCACCGCATACCCAACACACCATAATAAAAGCTCAATATGTAGGCATTGTTGGTATTTACTGTATTTTTACAGGCCAATAGTATGGAGGACTGTCCCTACCAAAATTGACAATGAATAAATACATGTGGAAATCAATAAATAAATGGGTAAATACAATTGAAAATAAATGTGGGAGAAAAAATATTTAAATTTTTTTATTATTTCCACCGTTATTTATTTATTTCCCCATTTATTTAATTAATTATTTATTTATTTCCACATTTATTTATTTAATTATTTATTGTCAATTTTAGCAGGGACGGTCCTCCATACATAGAGAATCATTGTTTCCATCCCTGGTTTTAATAATGCAGAATCCAGATTCGTTATAATCTTTCCAATCAAAAGTTGAAACTTTTATTTTGAAGAGAATGTAGAAGTTTTGTATTGAAAAACTAACAGTCCTCTTTTCATCACTGGTTTAGCTCCATTAATCATGTGGAACCAGCAACAGTCTGACTTTATGAAGGGTTGAGGCTTTTATTTTGAAGGGGCTCAAGACTATTATATTTATTTGTTTTTCAGCAACTTTTCATACATTTTTCAGTAATTTTGTGAAGTTCTGCAGCGTGGGAGAACTTACATGACCGATCGGAGTCTGCAGTGGGTCGGAGACATCACCAGGTTCCTCACCTTCCCTCTAGGAATCACTGTTGTGTTGCAGTTGTGAGAACAGCAGGAACCCTCAGTCAGCATCTGTGGACCCAGTGGACCTGAGAACACAAACAGAAGTTGAGTACCGACCCGGCTCAGACCCACACAGCCGACACCGGCAGAGTTCCTCACCTGCAGAGCTGGACCAGAGGAAGCAGAGGAGAGTCAGGAGGTAGAGGGTCAGCAGGGTCTTCATGGTTCCTGGAGGGAGGTTCTGCTGTCTGGATGGAGGTTCTGGAAGTGTGTGCAGGACCGATCCGATCGGCTCCGTTTATATCCAGCTGACATCTCCGGCCCGTCTCATTCATCAACAGTTGTGTTCTCAGAAAGCAGCAGGTTTCCTTCCTCCTCTGCTGCTGCTGCTGCTTCTTCTTTCTCTCTCACTCAGGATGTTTGCTGCTCTACAGAGAAACAAAGAGCAAGTTTCTGCTAAAAGCAGAACCAACAGAACCAACAGGGATCTTCTTCATCCTGATGAAAGCTGCAGGAATCTGTCTCAGACGGAACGTTTCTCTTTATTCACATGGAACTCAGAGATCTGCAGAAACATCTTCACTGAAGCTGAGACGGATTCCAGGCAGACTCTGCTGCTATGCAGATGATGCTCCACTAGACTCAGGAAAGCAGATGGAGCCAAGCAAGCATGTTCTAGATGCATGAAGGTCATGGAGGAACGATGGCCTCTTCAGCAGCTCTCTACATCTTTGCAGCTGCTTTATTACACCAACGTGTTCTTAAAGACGTTCAGCTGCTTTAGCTGACTTGGACTGATGGTGCTCCAGAGAAGCAGTCCAGAAAGAAAGATCGTCCCAGGTTACTGAGCGTAAACGGATCCAGACCATGTTGTGGATCATCTTAGACCTGCAAGAAGATCTGGGAGAGAACCAGAACCAGGAGGTCCAATTATTTCACGGCTGATGGTCAGAGACAGACAGCATGGTCTGCTTCAGTGAACCAGTAACGGCGCCACTTTCAGTTCAGAGACGTGATGTGGGTCCGGTTCTGATCCAGTCGAAACAAAGCCTCCATGTTAATGAGAGCTGCAGCGGGAGGTTCTGCCAGAACCACCAACAGGTTCCACTTCACCACCAGAAACAGAGGCTGGTGCAGAGAGCTGCAGGACGGAACCAGAAGAACCAACTGGGAGCAGTCTGGGTTCTAGAGCAAGGTCCTGTCCTGAACAAGAGTCTGGGTCACCGGAACCAGCCGCTGCGATCTGTTAGGAGGAGAAATGTTCTGATTCAGACATGGATCGGTGGGGCACTAGAGGGCGCTGTAGCTCCACCCAGAGCTCCTTTTTCCATGGAACATTTTATAAATTCTGACTGAGTTTATATTTTTAACCTAAACACCAAATTAAGTGTGAAGCTTGTTGAAGGAAACCCAGAACATCTGACCCAAATCAGACTGTGGAGGTGGATGGAAAATAAACATAAACCATGTGTTTGTTGCTCAGACGATGTTGTTGCACCCTGCTCCTGTGAACTCAGCTCTGATTTTAACAGTAACTCACATATGAGACTTGGACCTTGCCCTAAATCATTCATACCTGTTATTATCAGCAGAGAACGGACTAAAAATCATAAACCCAACAAATGCAACCCCAATAATTTTAAACAGGTACCAAAAGCCCCACTTTCACTAAACAATACAGTCACTCCATCTCCAGTCACTATTAATATGGAACTTTTAAATATTCACTCTCTGCTGAACAAACCTTTTATTATCAACAATCTGATTTTAGACCATAATCTTGATTGTTTATTTTTAAGGGAAACGTGGCTGAGGGCAGATGCACCTGTTGTTCTTACAAAGGCCTCCCCACCAAATTTTAACTTCCCTTCATTTTAGCTGGTGATTTTAATCTACATGTGGATTAACCTTTTAGATCCTTCATCAACAGATTTGTTAAAATATTCAGAATTTCATGGATTTTACCCAACATCACAAGTTTTATCCAGCAGGAGACCTCTGTAAGAACTGTCAGGAAGCGTCATCAATACCTCCTATTGCTTTAGCTCCTCCCTGTGATTTTATTGTCAACGATTTTAAAAGTACTAATAATAATAACTTTATTTACAAAGCGCTTTCAAACAAAGTGCTGAACAGTTAGAGAATAAAAGATATAATTAAAAACAACACAGAATAAAATAATGCACTTTAGAAACAGATAAAGTAGGTCTCGACCTGCTTGCTCCACTAAAAGTTATACGTTCACACTCAAATCTTTAAAAAAAATGAAAGAGAAGCTGCATGGTGGCAGGCAGAGAGAAAATGGAGGAAAAAATCAAATCACAATAGATCACAGAACCCAAAGATTTTATCCATGATGAATTGCCCCCTCCAGAATGGGGTCTTTCCTGACGCCTTTAAACAGGCGGTGGTGAGGCCCCTGCTGAAGAACAACAATTTAGATTTTAATGATTTTTACTAGCCTTTTTCTGACTGGTATCTAACTTACCGTTTTTAAGCAAAACTTTAGAAAAGATTGTTTTAATTCAACTTATTAATTTTATTAATGCTCATAATGTCCTAGAGAAATCTCAGTCTGGTTTTAGGCTGAACCACAGCACAGAGACGGCCCTTCTGAAGATTTTAAATGATTTTAGATTCAACTATGATGCCCAGAACGTGACAGTGTTGGTTCTACTGGATCTAAGCTCTGCCTTTAATACAGTAGACCACACTATTATTTTAACCCGTTTAAAACAGATTGGCCTCTCTGGTGCTGTTCACGTAGGGGATAGTGCCCGACGAGGTGTCCATTATCAGAAATTAATGGACGACGGGGAGGCATGAACCGTCCGACACGCAGCGGAGGACGGTTGCTTCCGCGAAGCTTCAACAGTTCCACATGAGGAACTTTCTTATTTCTGACTCTGTGGTAAAAGAGGATTTTCCAGGTTTTTCTGTGTGTTTGGTGGAAGGCAGGTGAAATGTGTGTGTCAGCACTTTTCTTTTCCACTTTCACTTCCTCGTGTCTCCTCTGCAGCCGTTCTGTGAATCTTTGTTTTACTCGGTATCCGACAGGGAAACTTGGTGTGGGTCAGGATTCAGATGAAGCAGCTGGTTTTCACTCAGGTTTCTGCTCATCGTCGCCTTCAGGCGGACCTCTGTGGTGCAGCTGCTGCTGGAAGGAGGAAGGAGTCTCACAGGAATTTGATCCTGATGAACGTTTTTCATTTTGACCCTTAAGAACACGTTGGTGTAATAAAGCAGCTGCAAAGATGTAGAGAGCTGCTGAGGAGGCCATCGTTCCTCCATGACCTTCATGCATCTAGAACATGCTTGCTTGGCTCCATCTGCTTTCCTGAGTCTAGTGGAGCATCATCTGCATAGCAGCAGAGTCTGCCTGGAATCCGTCTCAGCTTCAGTGAAGATGTTTCTGCAGATCTCTGAGTTCCATGTGAATAAAGAGAAACGTTCCGTCTGAGACAGATTCCTGCAGCTTTCATCAGGATGAAGAAGATCCCTGTTGGTTCTGTTGGTTCTGCTTTTAGCAGAAACTTGCTCTTTGTTTCTCTGTAGAGCAGCAAACATCCTGAGTGAGAGAGAAAGAAGAAGCAGCAGCAGCAGCAGAGGAGGAAGGAAACCTGCTGCTTTCTGAGAACACAACTGTTGATGAATGAGACGGGCCGGAGATGTCAGCTGGATATAAACGGAGCCGATCGGATCGGTCCTGCACACACTTCCAGAACCTCCCTCCAGGAACCATGAAGACCCTGCTGACCCTCTACCTCCTGACTCTCCTCTGCTTCCTCTGGTCCAGCTCTGCAGGTGAGGAACTCTGCCGGTGTCGGCTGTGTGGGTCTGAGCCGGGTCGGTACTCAACTTCTGTTTGTGTTCTCAGGTCCACTGGGTCCACAGATGCTGACTGAGGGTTCCTGCTGTTCTCACAACTGCAACACAACAGTGATTCCTAGAGGGAAGGTGAGGAACCTGGTGATGTCTCCGACCCACTGCAGACTCCGATCGGTCATGTAAGTTCTCCCACGCTGCAGAACCTGTTAGAACCGGGTTCCGTGGTCCACATGGACTCCCTGCAGGTTTCACACATCTTTCTATCTTCTCATCTGAAACCTGAGGAGTCAGAGACAGAGCTGAACCTGCAGAACATCACGTCTGGTTCTTCTAGGTTCTGCAGGACAGCAGGTTCCTCTCTTAGATAAACGTTCCAACACGTTCAGCGTTTGGACCGATCCGATCAAATATTAGAACCTGTCCCTGAAAGCCAGCTCAATGGTCCTCTAGAAGCTGGACTTTGTCTCTGGCTGCTGGTGGACTCAGACCTTCAGCTCTCTCAGATTTCTCCTCTGCAGCTTCATCTCAGTCCGGCTGGTTTTTATTCTGTCTTGTTTTGTTCCGACCCAGAAACTGTGTTCTGTCAGCTGGTCCAGAGTTCTGAACCTTCTCCATGTTGTTCTCCTGCAGAGTCCACACCGTGATGAACAAGACGTTCTGCCTCGATCCCGACTGGAGCTGGACTCAGAAGCTACAGAGAGAGTTTGGGAAACAGAAACGCCTCCACTGAACTCTGAATGTGGGTCAGAACCGAGCAGAAAGAATCATTCTGATGGAAATCATGTTTCCAACGACACACTGAACGTGTCACTTATTAGTTTGACGTCATAATTTATGATTCTGGAGAAACTTTGGCTTCTTGTTCCTCCTTGTTTCAGTTTGCTTGAAAACATGTTGCTGGAACGTTCAGTGGAAGGAAAAAGTGTGGTGGAAACCTATAGAAGTTCTGCTCATGTTCAGCTCTGTTTTCATGTACTTTACACAACAAAGTTACTCATTTCTCAATTAAAGCTTTATTTTTCTATTTGCTGTCCTGTGTGCTTCGTTCCAGACAGATTTTAAAGCTCCAGTATACAGCTTCCTTTTTCATTAATCAAAATGTTATGGAAATTTATTAAATGATTCCTATCTGTTACATAGATTAATTCCTCATAGGACATATTTTGAACCCTTTTTACTTTTAATTATGACCTTAATGTAATTAAAAAAACAAACAAAATAAGTCTTTCATAACATTAAAATATCACAAGACTAATAAACAAGGATTTTAGCCCAGAAGTGTTCTGTGATGGCCGGCAGGGTCATGAGGAACATTGCTGACTGTGTTGCAGCAGGAAGTCACCGAAGCCACAAAAGTCCAGCCCTCACACAGAGTGCTGTGGAAAGTTCAGTGGAAGGAAAAAGTGTGGTAGGAAAAGTTGCACAGCCTACAGGGATTTCATGTGGTAATCGAGGACGAGTGGAGAGGGACAGAATCCAAGCTGCTTGAGGTCCAGTGAGAGTTTTCCACAGTCAGTGATGATCTGAGGCAGGATGTGAATTTTACCAGAACAACTCAAATGAGGGATCATCAGCAGAACCCCTCTGCAGTCTGATGTCAGCCACAAACTATTCTGGAGCAAAACTGTCCCTATAACACGATCTCAGCTACATGCTATGCTCCATCTAAACACACAAACAGGAAGCAGTAGATCCCATCAAACAACGCTTGGAGCCAATAAAGGCATCCTCTAATAAATTAATGTGTCAATTATTGTTATAACTTTGGAATAAATTCAATTTGGGAAAACTACGTCACACATGATATTCAGCAGGATGCTGTTCTAACATCAGGTGGGAAACACCACACTGAAGTTAGCATCTGATTCAGAGCTCCTTGTTCAGCAGTGAAACCAGCGGAACAGCCCTTTAAACACAGCTGGCAATCAGATGCCAACTTCAGCAGAACAACAGCGTGTTAGAAACGTTCTGACTTCCTGAAGCAAGTAATTTATGAGTCTGTTTCTGAACGGTTCTTTCATTTTTAATTCTGAGTAAAAGAATGAGCAAAAATAGAACGTTAAAAACAAAACAAAACAAAAAAATGTCTGATAAATGAAAAACATTTCATTAGAAAAGCTACTCCAGGTCCAGTGATGTAAACTGCAGCTTTCTGAACCCCTCAGCAGAACCAAGAGCTTATCTCCATGCCACGCTGCATTGATGCAGTGTTTTATGCAAAAGGAGCCCAGACCAAATACAGAGTGCAGATATTGTACAGTAGACCCACATTTGTGTCACTAAGATCCTTTTATTATTTTCAGAGAAGCTCAGTTTAGCAGAACTCTGGATGTTTGTAGCACGAGTTTCACTTTTAAGTTCAACTGCTGAAATCAATTATTTTTTGATGACATTTTAATTTGCTGAGATTTTGTCCCAAAACACAAACTGTAGTTTTGGTTGATTTTAAGAAATAAGAGATTTCAATGCTTGAATAATGTTAATAATGATTAATATCACTGATATTATGATTACTGCCTGTCTCCAGAACTATGGACCTGTAGAGACTCACCCCAATAATAATGAAGTGCTTTGAGAAACTGGTCAAAGGTCATATACGTCCAATCTACCCCACCACTGGATCCACTACAGGTCTCCACCTGAATTAAGGAAACCTGGAGAAGACACGTCCAGATGCTCTTCATGGACTTTAGTTCAGCCTTCAACACAATAATCCCTCAACATCTGATCAACAAACTGGGCCCACTTGGACTGAACACCCTCTGCTAAACTGGATACTGGGCTTTCTGACAGACAGACAGGCCTCCATTAGTGTGGAGTGGACACAACAAATCAAACACCATCTCACTAAGGACTGGTTCTCCACTGGGGGGCGTCCTGAGCCCCAAACTCTACAGCCCAAGTTCAGTAATAATTACATGTTAAGGGATGCGGATGACACAGCAATGGTGGATCTCATCAAGGACAAGGACTACAGGGAGGACGGGAATCTTTTTGTGGACTGGTGCAGCAGCAACAATCTCATTCTAAATGTGGAGAAAAAACAACAACTGCTGCTTGACTTCAGAGAAAAACATATGGGGAGCAGTTTGTAAAGCTAAAGAGTCAAATCTAATAGCAATAATTTGGGTTATTTAGCCTGTCGTAGGGGCCATAGGGGTCAGGTGTAATGCTGGATGGGCGGTGGCCAAAGGCGGGGACCTTGGCGGTCCGATCCTCGGTTGCAGAATCTGGCTCTCGGGACGTGGAACGTCACCTCTCTGGTGGGGAAGGAGCCGGAGCTGGTCCGCGAGGTTGAAAGGTTCCTCGACGCACAGCTCTGACTCTGGAACCCGTCTACTCGAGAAAAGTTGGAGTGTTTTCCCCTCTGGAGTTGCCCCCGCTTAGAGGCACCGAGCAGGTGTGGCAATACTTGTTGCCCCCCATCTCGCCCCCTGTACGTTGGGGTTTACCCCGGTGAACGAGAGGGTAGCCTCCCTCCGCCTGTCGGTGGGGGGATGGGTCCTGACTGTTGTTTGTGCCTATGCGCCAAATGGCAGATCAGATTACCCACCCTTTTTGGAGTCCTTGGAGGGGGTGCTGGAGAGTGTTCCTCCTGGGGACTCCCTTGTTCTGCTGGGGGACGTCAACGCTTACGTGGGCAATGACAGTGAGACCTGGAGGGGTGTGGTTGGGCGGAATGGCCCCCCCGATCTGAACCCGAGGGGTGTTTATTACTGGATTTCTGTGCCCGTCATGGATTGTCCATAACAAACACCATGTTCAAGCATAAAGGTGTCCATATGTGCACTTGGCACCAGGACACCTTAGGCCGCAGCTCAATGATCGACTTTGCTGTAGTTTCATCTGATCTGCGGCCGCATGTTTTGGACACTCGGGTGAAGAGGGGGGGGGCTGAGCTGTCCACTGACCACTACCTGGTGATCAGTTAGCTCCGATGGTGGGGGAGGATGCCAGACAGACCTGGAAGGCCCAAACGTGTTGTGAGGGTCTGCTGGGAACGTCTGACAGAGTCTCCTGTCAGAAGGAGCTTCAACTCACACCTCCAAAACACATCAAACCTTCCCTTGATCAAGATGACTTAGTGAATTACAGACCTATATCTAACCTTCCTTTCTTATCCAAAGTCCTTGAGAAAATAGTTGCTAATCAAGTCTGTGAGCATCTAAACAGTAACGAGCTGTTTGAAGAGTTTCAGTCAGGTTTTAGAGCTCATCATAGCACTGAAACAGCACTGGTGAAGGTTACTAATGATATTCTCATGGCCTCAGATAATGGACTGGTGTCTGTTCTGGTTTTGTTAGATCTCAGTGCTGCTTTTGACACAGTCGATCATAATATTCTCTTAGAAAGGCTTGAACATGTTGCAGGGATCAAAGGAACAGCACTAGGCTGGTTTAAATCATATTTGTCTGATAGATTCCAGTTTGTTCATCTAAATGATAAATCATCTTCACTCTCAAGGGTTACTTGTGGAGTTCCACAGGGTTCTGTCCTTGGACCAATTCTTTTCACCATATATATGCTCCCAATTGGTAGAATCATTAGACAGCATGGGATAAATTTCCACAGCTATGCCGATGATACACAACTATATTTATCCATAAATCCTGATGAACCCAGTCAGTTAGGTAGATTACAGGCATGTCTGGAAGACATAAAAGCATGGATGACCCTAAACTTTTTGCTTTTAAATTCTGACAAGATGGAAGCTTCTGTCTTTGGACCAGAAGTTCTTAAACAGAAACTGATTAGTCAATCACTTCATCTGGATGGCATTAAATTGGCCCCCAGTAATAACGTAAAGAACCTCGGCGTTATTTTTGACCAAGACTTGACATTTAAATCCCATATTAAACAGGTTTCTAGGATTTCTTTCTTTCACCTCCGGAATATTGCTAAAATTAGAAACATCCTGTCCAGGAGTGATGCTGAGAAACTAGTCCATGCATTTGTTACCTCAAGGCTGGACTACTGTAATTCTTTACTATCAGGAAGTCCACAAAATGCCATTAAAAGCCTTCAGTTGATCCAAAATGCGGCAGCAAGAGTTCTGATGAATATTAAAAAGAGAGATCACATTTCTCCTGTTTTAGCTTCCCTTCATTGGCTCCCTGTTAAATCCAGAATAGAATCTAAGATCCTCCTTCTTCCATATAAAGCCCATAATAATCAGCTCCATCACACATCAGAGATCTAATCGGTCCATATGTTCCTAACAGAGCCCTTCGCTCTCAGACTGCAGGTTTACTTGTAGTTCCTAGGATCTCTAAAAGTAGAATGGGAGGCAGATCTTTTAGTTATCAGGCTCCTCTCCTGTGGAACCAGCTCCCAGCTTTAGTCCGCGAGGCAGACACTCTGTTTACTTTTAAGGCCAGGCTTAAAACTTTCCTTTTTGATAAAGCTTATAGTTAGAGTGGCTAAGGTCATCCTGAGCTATCTCTGTAGTTATGCTGCTATAGGCTTAGACTGCTGGAGGACAGACTTACCACTTTTCTTCACTCTGCTACTTTTCTCTCCTACTACTCTCCAGTTGTATTATTTGCTGTTATTTCGACTGTTAACTTTGTTTTCTCTCAGTGTTTTTCTCTCCATAGAAGATATACCTGGTCTGGTATCCTGCTTGGCTGCAATGCCCTGTTGGACGGGGGGCATCGACTGGGATGATCCTCCCAGTAACTGAACATCCACTGTGTCCTGTTATCAACTTTTTACTTTCTGTAACATAGAAAGTTCTCTTATATCAGATCTTCTGTTCCTTCTGTGTTTCTGCTCTGTCTTCTCAAACCCCCAGACGGTCGTGGCAGATGGCCGCTCCTACTGAGCCTGGTTCTGTTGGAGGTTTCTTCCTGTTAAAGGGGAGTTTTTCCTCTCCACCGTCGCTACATGCTTGCTCAGTATGAGGGATTGCTGAAGGATTGCTGTGGTTGGAAAGTCTGCATCAACGGGGCCCAACCTCACGCCAATGACTGACGCAATCTGCTGGGATTCCTTAAATAGGAAACTTTTTAACTGATTGGAATGTTTGTATAAATGTATTGAAATAACTTCTTGTTAAGAGCCTTGAGATGACATCTGTTGTGAATCGGCGCTATATAAATAAACTGAATCGAATTGAATTGAAACACGTGCCGGGGGAGGCGGGGGACATTGAGTTTGAGTGGACCATGTTCCGCGCCTCCATTGTCAAGGCGGCTGACCGGTGCTTTGGCCGCAAGGTGGTCGGTGCCTGTCGTGGCGGCAACCCCAGAACCCGCTGGTAGACACCAGCATTGAGGGATGCTGACCGCATCCCTTAACATGTAATTATTACTGAACTTGGGCTGTAGAGTTTGGGGCTCAGGACGCCCCCCAGTGGAGAACCAGTCCTTAGTGAGATGGTGTTTGATTTGTTGTGTCCACTCCACACTAATGGAGGCCTGTCTGTCTGTCAGAAAGCCCAGTATCCAGTTTAGCAGAGGGTGTTCAGTCCAAGTGGGCCCAGTTTGTTGATCAGATGTTGAGGGATTATTGTGTTGAAGGCTGAACTAAAGTCCATGAAGAGCATCTGGACGTGTCTTCTCCAGGTTTCCTTAATTCAGGTGGAGACCTGTAGTGGATCCAGTGGTGGGGTAGATTGGACGTATATGACCTTTGACCAGTTTCTCAAAGCACTTCATTATTATTGGGGTGAGTCTCTACAGGTCCATAGTTCTGGAGACAGGCAGTAATCATAATATCAGTGATATTAATCATT
Organism: Valencia hispanica; assembly: GCA_963556495.2. Classification (NCBI taxonomy): domain Eukaryota; kingdom Metazoa; phylum Chordata; class Actinopteri; order Cyprinodontiformes; family Valenciidae; genus Valencia; species Valencia hispanica. The sequence goes on from OY747701.1 coordinate 60,529,594, forward strand.
ATTAACATTATTCAAGCATTGAAATCTCTTATTTCTTAAAATCAACCAAAACTACAGTTTGTGTTTTGGGACAAAATCTCAGCAAATTAAAATGTCATCAAAAAATAATTGATTTCAGCAGTTGAACTTAAAAGTGAAACTCGTGCTACAAACATCCAGAGTTCTGCTAAACTGAGCTTCTCTGAAAATAATAAAAGGATCTTAGTGACACAAATGTGGGTCTACTGTACAATATCTGCACTCTGTATTTGGTCTGGGCTCCTTTTGCATAAAACACTGCATCAATGCAGCGTGGCATGGAGATAAGCTCTTGGTTCTGCTGAGGGGTTCAGAAAGCTGCAGTTTACATCACTGGACCTGGAGTACCTTTTCTAATGAAATGTTTTTCATTTATCAGACATTTTTTTGTTTTGTTTTGTTTTTAACGTTCTATTTTTGCTCATTCTTTTACTCAGAATTAAAAATGAAAGAACCGTTCAGAAACAGACTCATAAATTACTTGCTTCAGGAAGTCAGAACGTTTCTAACACGCTGTTGTTCTGCTGAAGTTGGCATCTGATTGCCAGCTGTGTTTAAAGGGCTGTTCCGCTGGTTTCACTGCTGAACAAGGAGCTCTGAATCAGATGCTAACTTCAGTGTGGTGTTTCCCACCTGATGTTAGAACAGCATCCTGCTGAATATCATGTGTGACGTAGTTTTCCCAAATTGAATTTATTCCAAAGTTATAACAATAATTGACACATTAATTTATTAGAGGATGCCTTTATTGGCTCCAAGCGTTGTTTGATGGGATCTACTGCTTCCTGTTTGTGTGTTTAGATGGAGCATAGCATGTAGCTGAGATCGTGTTATAGGGACAGTTTTGCTCCAGAATAGTTTGTGGCTGACATCAGACTGCAGAGGGGTTCTGCTGATGATCCCTCATTTGAGTTGTTCTGGTAAAATTCACATCCTGCCTCAGATCATCACTGACTGTGGAAAACTCTCACTGGACCTCAAGCAGCTTGGATTCTGTCCCTCTCCACTCGTCCTCGATTACCACATGAAATCCCTGTAGGCTGTGCAACTTTTCCTACCACACTTTTTCCTTCCACTGAACTTTCCACAGCACTCTGTGTGAGGGCTGGACTTTTGTGGCTTCGGTGACTTCCTGCTGCAACACAGTCAGCAATGTTCCTCATGACCCTGCCGGCCATCACAGAACACTTCTGGGCTAAAATCCTTGTTTATTAGTCTTGTGATATTTTAATGTTATGAAAGACTTATTTTGTTTGTTTTTTTAATTACATTAAAGTCATAATTAAAAGTAAAAAGGGTTCAAAATATGTCCTATGAGGAATTAATCTATGTAACAGATAGGAATCATTTAATAAATTTCCATAACATTTTGATTAATGAAAAAGGAAGCTGTATACTGGAGCTTTAAAATCTGTCTGGAACGAAGCACACAGGACAGCAAATAGAAAAATAAAGCTTTAATTGAGAAATGAGTAACTTTGTTGTGTAAAGTACATGAAAACAGAGCTGAACATGAGCAGAACTTCTATAGGTTTCCACCACACTTTTTCCTTCCACTGAACGTTCCAGCAACATGTTTTCTAGCAAACTGAAACAAGGAGGAACAAGAAGCAGAAGTGACACGTTCAGTGTGTCGTTGGAAACATGATTTCCATCAGAATGATTCTTTCTGCTCGGTTCTGACCCACATTCAGAGTTCAGTGGAGGCGTTTCTGTTTCCCAAACTCTCTCAGTAGCTTCTGAGTCCAGCTCCAGTCGGGATCGAGGCAGAACGTCTTGTTCATCACGGTGTGGACTCTGCAGGAGAACAACATGGAGAAGGTTCAGAACTCTGGACCAGCTGACAGAACACAGTTTCTGGGTCGGAACAAAACAAGACAGAATAAAAACCAGCCGGACTGAGATGAAGCTGCAGAGGAGAAATCTGAGAGAGCTGAAGGTCTGAGTCCACCAGCAGCCAGAGACAAAGTCCAGCTTCTAGAGGACCATTGAGCTGGCTTTCAGGGACAGGTTCTAATATTTGATCGGATCGGTCCAAACGCTGAACGTGTTGGAACGTTTATCTAAGAGAGGAACCTGCTGTCCTGCAGAACCTAGAAGAACCAGACGTGATGTTCTGCAGGTTCAGCTCTGTCTCTGACTCCTCAGGTTTCAGATGAGAAGATAGAAAGATGTGTGAAACCTGCAGGGAGTCCATGTGGACCACGGAACCCGGTTCTAACAGGTTCTGCAGCGTGGGAGAACTTACATGACCGATCGGAGTCTGCAGTGGGTCGGAGACATCACCAGGTTCCTCACCTTCCCTCTAGGAATCACTGTTGTGTTGCAGTTGTGAGAACAGCAGGAACCCTCAGTCAGCATCTGTGGACCCAGTGGACCTGAGAACACAAACAGAAGTTGAGTACCGACCCGGCTCAGACCCACACAGCCGACACCGGCAGAGTTCCTCACCTGCAGAGCTGGACCAGAGGAAGCAGAGGAGAGTCAGGAGGTAGAGGGTCAGCAGGGTCTTCATGGTTCCTGGAGGGAGGTTCTGGAAGTGTGTGCAGGACCGATCCGATCGGCTCCGTTTATATCCAGCTGACATCTCCGGCCCGTCTCATTCATCAACAGTTGTGTTCTCAGAAAGCAGCAGGTTTCCTTCCTCCTCTGCTGCTGCTGCTGCTTCTTCTTTCTCTCTCACTCAGGATGTTTGCTGCTCTACAGAGAAACAAAGAGCAAGTTTCTGCTAAAAGCAGAACCAACAGAACCAACAGGGATCTTCTTCATCCTGATGAAAGCTGCAGGAATCTGTCTCAGACGGAACGTTTCTCTTTATTCACATGGAACTCAGAGATCTGCAGAAACATCTTCACTGAAGCTGAGACGGATTCCAGGCAGACTCTGCTGCTATGCAGATGATGCTCCACTAGACTCAGGAAAGCAGATGGAGCCAAGCAAGCATGTTCTAGATGCATGAAGGTCATGGAGGAACGATGGCCTCCTCAGCAGCTCTCTACATCTTTGCAGCTGCTTTATTACACCAACGTGTTCTTAAGGGTCAAAATGAAAAACGTTCATCAGGATCAAATTCCTGTGAGACTCCTTCCTCCTTCCAGCAGCAGCTGCACCACAGAGGTCCGCCTGAAGGCGACGATGAGCAGAAACCTGAGTGAAAACCAGCTGCTTCATCTGAATCCTGACCCACACCAAGTTTCCCTGTCGGATACCGAGTAAAACAAAGATTCACAGAACGGCTGCAGAGGAGACACGAGGAAGTGAAAGTGGAAAAGAAAAGTGCTGACACACACATTTCACCTGCCTTCCACCAAACACACAGAAAAACCTGGAAAATCCTCTTTTACCACAGAGTCAGAAATAAGAAAGTTCCTCATGTGGAACCTTTTTAGGAGACAGATTACTGAAACACACCTGAACCTGTTCCAGAAAGCTCCGATGTGGAGATGCAGAGAAAACTTCTCCTTCCCACCGAGCTCCTCATCCAGAGTGGAGATGATCTCTGAGTCGTTCTGAACGTCCAGGAGGTCAGATGTTCCCCGATCAGAGCCACTGGACTCACTGCAGGTTATTTACCTCTGCTGCTGCTGCTGGCATCACTTCTATTGAACTAAACGAATGAATGGAAAACACAGAATGGAGTTCAAGTTCAATTTATTTATATAGCACAACAACGTTGACCAAAGTGCTGCACAGATTTAATAAAACGACAACAGACAGAAATGCAAACTAACCCTAAATGAAAAGCCCCCCCAGTAACTCTCATACTGCATAAAAAGCCAGTGAATATTAACGTGTTTTATTAAAAAGCGATTTAAACAGATTGACAGTTGGAGCCTGTCTGACCTGTAGGGGGGAAGTTATCCTAAAGCTCCAACCCTAAACGCTCCATCACCTCTGTGAACCAGCCTGGACCTGAGTACAGCTAAAAGCAAACCATCATGTGATCCGAGAGCTCTAGAGGTCAGATAAATGCACAGGGCCTGTCCATTCATGGCTTTATAAGTCAACAATTAAATGTTAAAATGGATCCTGTGGTGAACATGGAGCCAGTGAAGAGAGGGAAGCACCGGAGGAAATATGTCTGCGCCCTTTAGTACGTGTCAGAAGACGAGCTGCAGCATTCTGGACCTGCTGCAGTCTCACCAAGCAAGTCTGATTTACTCCGACATGTAAAGAGCTGCAATAGTCCAGCTGAGATGTAATAATAATGATCAATCAACTGTTTGATGTTTTTAACGGATAAAAACTATTTCACTTCACATAAAAGTGAAATAAAAAAAAGACTGCTGGACAACTGAGCTAAATGTGTTTTTCGAAGGTGAAATTGTTGTCAAATACAACAACTTAATAGAAGGGTCGAGGCTATATGCAAGCTAAAATGGGAAGCACTTGGGTTACTTCTTGGTCCAAACATGATCACTTCCGTTTTATTCTAATTTAAATTAAGGAAGTTTGTGGCCATCCATGCTTTAACTTCATCAAGACACTGAAGTAATGGTTCTACTGCAGCAGAACTACTATGTCATCGACATGTGAATGAAAGGAAATATTATATTTTCTGATAATTAGACCAATGGGAGCCTGTAAATAGAGAATAATACTGGGCCCAAAATAGATCCCTGGGGAACTCCACAGGTAAAGGGGGGCTGAGGAAGACATGGAGTCTCCGTGGATCACAGAAAAACTCCCGTCGAACAAATAAGACCTGAACCTCTCTGAAGCTGAGATCAGGTGTTTGCTTTTATTTTACTTTTTTTCCCATATGTTTTTTATTCTTTATTACTGTTTACATATTTGTGCTTTTTTGTACAGCACTTTGGTCAGCTCTCATGCTGTGTTTGAAATGTGCTATAGAAATACATTTGGTATGGTATGTATAGGATGCAGCGGTCAGATCCAGAAGCAAGAGAACCGCAGAGTCTCCAGAGTCATTGGCCAATAAAAGATCATTAAAACACTTTAAAAAGTGCAGTTTCAGTGCCACGAAGAGCTTTAAAACCAGACGGAAACCTCTCTGAAACATCATGTTCATTTAAAAAAAGATTGCTACTGGACAAAAACAATCTTTTCCAAAAGTTTTGAAAGAAAAAGGAGCTTTGAAAATAGGCCGAAAATTTGAGAGGACAGAGGAACCAAGATGAGGTTTTTTTTTTTAAGTGAGTTTAAAAAAACAAACCGGGACAACACCTGAACTGAGGCCGCTGTTAAAAATCCTTAAAATGTCCGACGTGACAACCTTAAAAGCTTTCTTGAGGAAATGCGCTGGAACAAGATGATGTCTTCATGCCATCAGACAGTTTCTCCACCTGATCAAAACAAACAGATCGTGTGAAGGCAGGCGGATCATCGGTCGAAGCTTGTTCTAACAGTCAATCATTGGACAAAAAGGAGGCGAGAACTGAGGAGATCGGAACAGGCTGGGCCCCCTGCTGGTGAGAAGCGCACACACCTCAAAATTGCACGTAAAGGCTGTTTGTTTAAAAAAAAAAAAAAAGAAGTTCCACATTTTTCAAATGTAAAATACGTTTGTTCAGCTGTTAAGAGAGACGCCCTGTCAGAACTTTGCGATGGCCGGTCCAAATCGTGGACTTTGTTGTCCTTGAGACACTTCGTAGCTAATCTGGTGCTATACTGAGGGACACTGTCCATTCAGAAGACACGGTCGTTCCCCATCGTTAACTTTCTAGTTTCAATAATGTTCTTTCCTCATGGTGCAATTTATTTTTATGTAGTGGCCCAGTTCATCCTGCAGCAAATCAGCCCCGTAACATGATGCTGCCACCACCATACTTCACAGCTGGGATGATGTTCCCCAGGCTTACAAGAAACTCATCCGCATAACCACGGATGCTGCAGGATTTCCTCCTCCTGTAGCGATCAGGAAAGACCCTCGTTAAGAGGGAGTCTTGTCGAATTCTGATCACTAAAGTTTCCTCATTTTAGAGTCTGGCTGAAGAGACGCTCGTAATTCCAGTCTCCAGTGTGGCAGCGGAGCGCGGATTCAGCTCCATGCGGAGCCTTCAGGCCACAGCAGCTAAAATGTTCAGAATTAATACATGTAGCCTGTCATTTTTCATCCTGTCGGCCAAAATGGCCGACGACAAAAAGGTCTGGTGCGACCTTTGCTCCAGACATGAAGCTCTTTATCCCTGAGGACATTTACAAACTGTAATCTAGGTTTTTTATGTTTCTTCTGGAGTCATGGCTTCCTCCTCGCTGAGCGGCCTTTCAGCTCATGTCGCTACAGGAAAAGTTTCACCGTGGATGATGACTTCAGCCAAGGGCGTAACCATCATCTCAGAGGTGAGGGGGACAAAAAAAATGTCAGTGGCCTATTGTGTGATTTATCCTCCTCTCACATTCAGTAATACTTTTCCTGAGTGGTTAAAAAGCCGTTTAATCACCGTTACATGATTGTGCCGGTGTAGTCATCCCCACGACCGGCACAGACACTGGATGGATCGACCCGTTAGTGTTTCAACGGCCGCATTCAGGGCTAGCCCTGTTTCTGGTTGAAATCCATTGAAATTCTAACTTCTATGAACTAATACATATTTTATATCATTAGAAAGCTAAGAGTTTTGTGATTTCAGTTATGGATGCCAATCAATGATACAGTCATAACTGTAGGAACGAGGGCTTTTGCCAACACACACACACCCCTGCAGAAGGAGATAAAATGTGTGACTCACCCCTTTGTAGTCCATTAAATGTGAGAAAAAAACGATCCATCTCAAACAAAACGGTCTTTTACATCCATAAGAGTCTGATTAAAGTCCTCTAATAAAGTGATTATTCCAGGACAACAATAAAACTGATGGAAAATGTAAAATAAACAGCAAAAATGCACTTCTGAAATGTCTACTCCATGTTTGTAGTCAAATATTAAGTTCTCACAGTGATTTTGTTATAGCAAAGACAAGTTTTAGTAAAGAAATATTCATCCAGCTGTTTGAAAAGACATTTGCTGTCTCTGAGTCAGACAACAGAGATAATAAGGACAGGATGGTCCAAATGAATCCTTGGACATGATGAAGTAAAGCTTCATCATGGAGGTAAGGAGCTCAGAAACTAAACTAGTTTATATAAAGTTGTGATTTTTTTAATGTTTATATTCAGTCGGAAAGATTGTTTAAGTTAAAATGTATCTGTTTAACTAAAGTATTTGTAACATTCTGTTTGTCCCATGTTACGAACTCTACTTTTGAGTTATGGTAAATAGTTATTTATCTATTTACCTGCAGATCACAATATTGTTAATGCAAGCAAAGGAAATGTTTGTCAGTTTTCCTGCTATATAACAGTCTTCTGTTTCTGCAGCCTGGTTTTCGCCCTGTCACAAGGCTTTCTCCCTGAGATACCAATAAAAATACAAACAAAGGATGTTTCTGAAGTGGGAATGACGGCAATTTTGAAAAATCTTTAATAACCCTGTCCTGATACCTGCTTAGTTTTGCCTAGCAATTGATGTCTTATTATCTTAGCCAATTTTAGTTTCTCTTTACCTGTGAAAAACGTGCTTCCTCTCCACTGCTGCTGGCCTCTGGCGTTATCCCTCCTCCCTGATTTTCTTCTCATCCACTTTTCTTTTAAAGATTGATAATATCACTAATATTGAGTACAAAGGATTTCTTTCAAACATGTGGAAAGCAATAGTGAGCACTAGTTCTACTTGGAAAATGGAAGAGAATTGGGTTCATTACAAGCATAAACTAGCAAGGTAACATAGCTTAGCTAAACACCAACATTAGTATTAATTAACATTCTTGTAGTTTTTGCCCCAAATGTTTTAAAAACGCATACCCACATTAAATGAAAGCTGTTCTTAAACCATTTGGAGTAGACATTTGAAAATAAATTGCTCTGAAGTTTCCCCCATAACAGTGAGAATATGGAAGAGCTATTGTTACCAAGTAATATGATTTCGAACATATTTTGAAAATGATGATACCTGCTGGTATCTAACACGTCGTTAAGCTGATGTCATCTACACACAACAGCACAACTCAACTTCCACAGCTTGTATGGAAGAAACTGCCCTTTTTCTGGCTCTGGTCAGACATGTTGTGCTGCTCTGCTCTCTCCAGCACTGGCTGCTTTAGCTGACGGTGCTTTCAAAGACGGCTCGGAAAAATCCGTTACCACATATTAACGGTTAAGACGGCTGTAAAGGCTGAACAAAAAGTGCGGGGGACGCAGGGCACCGACACGGGAAGTTGGGGGGACATGTCCCACACCTACCCCGCGGGTGTTACGCCCATGACTTCAGCAGGTCTTTGGCTTTGGTTCTGGGGAACTTTTGCTCATTTTAGACTAGAACTCGTCTCCTTCCTGCACATAAGACAGCACAACTTTGCACTGTTCTTTGTTTCTATTCCAGTCATGTTAATTTATTGTGTTTTTATCTTATATTTTTATCCTAGCCTAAGCACTTTCTCGGTCCCCATGCATCTTCAACACATAGGGTGAATTGACAATAAAGACTTTCATTGATTGATTGACTGAACAGTATAATGTTGGACGTTCCCACACAGTTTACACCTGAAGGAGCGTAGAACCTTTAGGTATTTGGAAATGGGACTTAAGGATGAACAGGACCGATGGAGGTCCATATTCTCTTCCTGGTTTCTTTAGACGTTTTCCATGATGTCACACAACGAACAAGAGTTTGAGATGTTGCCTAAAAATCCATCCCAGGTGGGCAGACAGCAGGAGTTGTTATATAAAAGTTTAAAATCAATGCATGTAAAATTATTGCATCAGGTAAGATGAATAAAATCCCGCTACTAATAAGAACCGTGTTCAATAAATGTCGCACAAAAGCTGTACTAAAATAGCTGCAGTAACTCCGCGCTGCCGCCAGATGTCACTGTTTCTCCACTCTTCCATCACTGCTGTACATCTCAGTGGAGTCTGAACCTCCAGAACCATCAGGATCTGGTTCCTTCAGAGATCAGATCAAATAGTCCGGATCATCTTAGTGGATGTTTACCTCCTTCATGACGGAGAAATCAGGTTGATCCTGTTAATGTTGATGATCTGAATAAAACTCGCTCAGTATGGCTTCTGTTTTCATCTTTTATTTGGCTAGGTCATCCAGCTACCTCACCTTCATACATTTAAATTAAAAAATCTCCTTTTGATTAAATTAAATTATCGTCTTCAAAGAAAAACAAACTTCATTCACACCCTTCATTTAAAAAAAAAAAAGCAGGAAGAAAAATCAAACATTCCTTCTAAAAACAAAACAGCATAGAAGCCGAAGTGATTGAAACGGCGCCACGATGAGCGCGGCGAATCTGTAGAAAGGTGGACAACAAACGCTCAGGCAGGGTGGCTCCCTCACGGGGGGGCCCGGGGCCCGGCGGGACCGGGATCCGGGTCGCGGCAGGGCGGAGTCGGACTCCGGCGGCGTTCCTAGAAGCCGAAGGTGTTCTCTCCGCTGTACGCCACGTACAGAAAGCCGTCCTCGTCCTTCTCCTTGTCGTACAGCTGCCCCATCGTGATGCTGGAACGTTGAAAGGGAAACGCGGTTATTCCTCAGAGAACCAATCAGCTGCTTCACAGAGCTCCACCCAAAAGCTTCTCAGTTTGTCTCGTTCCAACCGGGAACTTTAATGGCTTTTATGTAGCAGACCAACAAAGATTATTATTATTATTGAATAATAATCTGAAAAGTGTGGAGGGCACATCTATTCTGACCCTGTGTCTCAATAAAATTCAGTTCAGCCGTCAACATTGATCAGTAACCAGAGTCCAGATGTTCTGGTTCTGGCCTCAGAGGTTCTCCAGAGAACATCCAGCATCATTTAAACCAGTGGATCCCAAACTATTTCTAATGGGCCTCCTTTGGTTTACACAAAAATGTTCACGCCCCCTTTCCTCCCAGTGTAATCATTTTAAGTATACCTTCTTTTAGTTACTGAGCTACAATATTCAAAATTGCTTTCATTTCTTTTTAATTTTTTACTAATCTCTGTGCACGAGTGCTTCACAAACTTAAGGAGCTGCAAGAGGAAATAAATAACGAATGTAATGTAATGTGAGCCTGCTGTGATGTCACTTTATCTGCCAGGTGGAGGTGTGTGTTTGTGGCCTGCATCGATCAATTTGGTTCGTCGTAGGGCTGCACGATTTTGACAAAAAACCTAATTGCGGTTTTTCTGACAAATATTGCGATGCGATTTTTACTTTCGATACTTTTAAGTGCATAAAACTAAAATTTTGAATGAAATATATCGTTACTTTTACAACACAGTCTTGTACAACTTGACACACATGCGAACAATATACAATAACCTAAAACATATTTATGTGGCCAGGGCTCTCTTCTGCTGCTGAACCTGAAAAATCTCTAATATAAACTACATAGTGATTGAGGTAATGAGATTGTTCAATGCTTCGTGATTATTAAATACCTGAACCTAAATACCAAAGAATAATAAGACATAATGGAAATTAACTTAAACAGGTAGCTCTTTTTTTTAATTTTTATTGACGAATCTTTGCCATTGAAAAATAAAAAAATGAACTCTTATTAGATTTAGATTTACAATCAGAAAACAAAATCTTCTGCAGTCCACTGCCATTTATAAACATGAAACGGTTATATTGCACACATTTTAAAATAAATGACAATAATTAAAAACAAGACCTTATCCAGCCTTCTGCAAGATAAGACGTAGTAACCTGACAGTAGGGTTTCCAACTCCCAGCAAAAAGAACAAGGAACCCCAACCCCACCCTCCGCCTCATGATGCTTAATCCACCTAATCGACTTTAATTTAATGCACGTGTAAAACAAATGCACATAAATGAATTATTTTTCTATAATAATTAAATAGATTCAACATCTTTCTTTGACAGAACTGCAGACGGCACAGATGGTACCTTCCCGAAGGAAAAAGTACTATAGCTTAGTAGGATATATACTGTATTAGACTTAATATTTGCTGTATACGATAAAGGATTTATGACCACTACATCCAATTGGTTGTAAGATTCAGATAAATATTTATTAAAAGCTAGACATTTTAAATGAGAATAAGAAAAGTATGTATTTGTGCCCCCCTTTTCCTGTTAATGCCCTACCTGCCCCCTGCACAGTTGTAGAAAACGATCCTGGTGTTATTTGTCTCTCAGAAACAGTTTATAACGTCCCTTCAACTCATTCATGTCACCTAAAAGGTAAACCTGATTCTCCATCAGCTGTTCAGCTCTGATGATTCAGTAAGAACATCTCCTGGTTTCATCTTCATGTTTCCATCTCACCACATATCTGATATCATGACCAGCAGCTTTTACAGCTGTGGCTCCAGCAAACATCAGAAAGTCATATTAAATCAGTTCTAACAGGTTATCAAGCTTAAACGCTGCTGTTGTTTAGCGCGACACCCGCTGGTTTCCTCTATCTGCTCAAAGTGAGCGATAAACAGAAACGGGACTGTGACAGAAAAGCCGATCAGCTGATCATTGATCAGTTTCATGATTGAAGGAACAGCAGGAGAGGGAGGGGAGAGAAGAAGAAGAAGAAGAAGCTGCACAGCTTAAAGACACAGAATAACTCCAGCTTTGTGTCTTTTCATTCTAGCTGAATTACGGGACAAACCGCGTTTCTTCTCACCTTAATACGGAACGTGTAATATTCTCTCTGAATACGGGACGATTCCGTTTTTTACGGGACGGTTGGTAACCTGAGCGCGGCAGCAGAGAGAGACTGACAGCAGAGATCTGCAGCCAGGTTCCTCTCCCGCTACCCGCTGAGAACAGTGAGAAACACATTCTGCTTTCACATTGAACAAGTCGCCAAAAGTCTCTAGCAACACATGGAAAAGCCGCTAGATCTGTCACTAGTCACTTTTTTTTTTTTTAAACGTCGCCAGGGGGGTCAGAAAAGTCACCAAGTTGGCAACGCTGCTCTGCATACAAGCTTGTTTCCCATCACCGTTTCTGATTGGCCAGCGAGCCAGGAATGCCAGACTGAACCATTTTGATTGGTGAATAGGTTTGTCACTCAAATGTCAGGGGCGGGAAAAAACCTCAGCCTCCCGAGGTTAAGTTATCGCAGGAGTTAAAACCTCGATATCGATGCGATAAAGGTTAATCGTGCAGCCCTGGTTCGTTGAGCATTGGTTTTACACCAAAAAATAAATAAATATAAAAATCACTATAAGCAAGTTTAATGAAGAACTTGTTGCAGTAAAACTAGTGGAGGACGATCGATCGCTGCCCTCCTCCTTCAAAAGGATGCGGATATCATCAAAGACCCCGTCCCAGCTGACAGCCATCAGGACAGAACACTTATCTGGTTGGAGCCCATTTCCTCGCACAGTAGACTTCTATCATTACCTCGTTTAGCTCTGGACTCGGCTGTTTAGACCCCACATTATGCAGCCCTGTCTGTGTTTAATCGTTACAGAGGCATTGGAGCGCGACTGTGATTGGTGGAACTGGGTATTCTGGTGTTGTGCCAAGCACCGGTGCTTTCTGCGGTATTTCTTCCCACGGTAGCATTGGCTTTAGTTTCAGGAAGCATCTCGTTCAGAGAGTCTTTCCGACTTCTGATGGCTTCAACTGGAGACGTGTTCCCTGATTTCAAAGCTTTGGCTGAAGTGGCGCTTTAATCTCCAGTCTCCAGTGTGGCAGCGGAGAACGGATTCAGCCTCCAGTCATCTGTCCGAGGCAAAAACCCAAAACCTCTGCAGAGACCATAAGTGGGCATTTCAGTGAGAATGGGTGTTCAAGCCAAGTGCATCTAATTCAGTGTTTATATGTAGTTCTCTGTTCAGCTTGTTCACACTGATTACTATTTAAAATAAGATTTTAAAAAACTATGTTAGCATTTAAAAAATTGAACTTGTAAAAATAGATGATAGATTTTGTGTTTTTAAATATCTAGCAGGACGGCTGGTATTGCTGGACAGAGGAAAACCTGGTTGTGTGTCAGTCATTGTTGGAATCGGCCATCTTCTATAATTGGGCGAGGCTTTTTACACTTTGCCACTCGGTCCGAAACGTTTTTGAGCTCAGTTTGGTGGAACAAAACCAAAGGACAGAGCTGCTTCGTCATATTTTCTACTCTTTGGATGGAAGGAAGTTCGTTTAAAAGCTTATTTGGCGATTTCTTTATGTACCGCTTTACGTTTATGCTGGAGCCTCATCAAAAACCTTTCAGTCATGTTAGCAGTGTCCAAGCGTTTGTTTTACCCATGCATTCTGCGCCCCCCTAGTTGATCCACTGGCACAAAGAAGGTGAAAACAGCCACAGAACTACCAGTTATACTTTTCATTTTACTACAAAAATTACTGTCATCCGTTCAAATCCTAAAAAAAAAATATATATAGAAAATCGATACATTGCTTTTGAATATTGGTACAATATCGTGACATACAACATTACTTACGACAATTTTTTCTTACATCCCTGTTCTCAGATGTTCTCCATCCGGTCTGGAAAGCAGGAGATGAACCCCAGAAGTTCTGCTGGGTTCTGATAATTACAAGGGCACTCCACACTTTTCAGATTTTAATTGGTAAGAATACTGAGAACCATGAATCCTTCCACCTCAGGTGGAACGGCTGTGAATTAGTGCTGGGCGATATAAAAGGTAGAAATTATATAAATTTAGCCAAAGGTAGAGATTCTGACTACCGGCCTACCACGATTGCGCATTTTGATGATGTCATCAAGCTGTCATCGAGGAGGATAAATATTGATGTTTAGTGTTCGTCTTTAGGCTCCATATTGCAAGTTTAAAATTTGTTGTTTTCCATTTAACAAAAAATAAATTAAAAAATGTTGAAATTAAAGCATTTTTTATTCAAATATGTGCAGGTTTTTTTTTTGTGCGATATTAAATTTATAAACAAGTAACCAGGAACAAATTTTTAATAACATTTAGCTTTTAATTTATTTAAAATATCTTTATGTTGTGAAAAATTTTGTGTTGCATTTTTTGGAAAAAATGATTAAAACATTGTAAAAATGCATTTTGCACAATAAATGATCTTTAAACGGCATTCTGAACTTTTTTTTGTTGCTGTTCTGCAGCAAAGTATCTAAAGAAAAGAATATATCGCAATAAATATCGTTAGCGGACACGCGTTAGATTATATCGTAATATAGATTTGAGGCCACATCGCCCAGCTCTGGTGTGAATACTAAGCTGCGTCTCTGCGGCGCCATCTTTCTCAGGGATTCTGATTCAGTCAGCCTGTGAAGGGGTTCTTGAGTCATAAACATGAGAAACTGATGAAATGTGATTATGGGTCAGATTTCAGCTACAGACACATTCTGGTGAAAACGCTCAGGCTCTGGTCTGAAAACTGGGGGAACGAGGGGTCAAAGGTCAACAGAGAAACTGGAGAGCCACGAATCAGGTCGGTCAGGTTCTTTTTTAGTGACCCAGAGGCCTGATGGGATCGTTCAGAGAGGAAGATCTGGACACATGAAGCTGACCTGGACTGAGGCACGGTCTTGTCCACGAACAGGAAGATGGCCTTCTCCGAGGGCAGCAGGATCCGTTTCCTGATGATCCACATGAACTGAGCCACCGTGATGTCGGACGGAACCAGGTACTTCCTCTTGTCGATGTCCACGATCTGTGAGCCGGACACCTTCTCCACGATCACCTGATGGAGACAGAGGGGTTACAGAGGCCGGGAACCCCCCCAGGAGCCGCCGGATCGTCGTTCACTCACCGGGACGCGGTCCGGGTACTTGCTGCGGATCTTGGCCGACTCTAAGCACCGATGTTCTGCAGGACAAACACAGATGTTTGGCACAAGTTCCGGGTTCTGTTTGGAACATGATTCAAAGCCTCTCGGTTCTGTTTCAAGCAGATCGGACCAGCACGGCTCTCTGACAGTGAATCTATGAGATTCCCAGGAATCAGCTGTCGATTTGGACAGAAAACCCCCCCGTGGGAGCGGATGGAGGCTCTGCAGAATCAGGTCCTGATGCTGGGCGAAAAGCTCTGCTCTTTTCTCCACACTCCTCCGAAACAAAACACATTTATTCTCCTTTGTTTGGAAATATTAACACAGATTAACACAAACAGACGGATGGACAGAACATGATTTCTGTTAGAGCTTCAGAAGGCCTGGAGATCCAGATTAGAGGAAATCCTGGCTTCATGGAGGACAGCAGGAAACGAGGCCTGCATCAGGATGAGAAGATGAGATACCAGAGAGAGGAGAGGACGCTGTCAGAACCGGGTCAGAACCGGTTTCCAGCTGATCTCCTGGCAGCTGGACTTTTAACATCAACAGCCATCTTTAAACCCGACTTAGTTCCAGGACAACAAGCAGGCCAGAAACCGAGCCGAACCGTTTCTTAGCAACACCTTGATCCAAACTCTAGCTCGGATCTATCCCTACAGAACCACAGACTCAGAGCGGACCCAAACCCGTCCCCTGTCAGAACCGTTTAGCGGTTATTACCCAGGGAGTGATCCTCTTTGAACATCCACTTCATGTTGGCCGTTACCGGGCTGGTTCCGCTCGACGCTGCGGGTTTCACAGGAGACTCCCGGTTCTGGTTCTGGTTCCTCAGCGGCTCGGACGGTTTCGGTCCCCCGGGGTTAGAACTGTTCGGAGAGTAGAAACTAAACCACATAAACAACAACAACAAACTCCTCCGTCTCCTTCTTCCCAACACAGCCCTCTAAGCTCCGCCTACCATGACGTCACTGCGGACTGTACCTCTCCGCGGCTCAGAGGAGTTTCTGCAGGAAAGAGAAACCGGCGAAAACTGCTTGTTTTATACACGTTAACGTTAGAGAAAACACATAATGTTGTTCAATAACTTCTTTTATTTAATTATATGTGTTTATAGACCACAGAACCTTTTGCTTTAGGTGACAAGATACCGCCAAACTTCCCGTGTGTCGCTGTGTAGTTACGGCCTCATAGCCAATAGCTTCGCCTGTTAAGAACGCCGCCATGTTGGTGAGGTAAACTGATCCCGCAGAGCTGCTCAAACCTTCACAATGTTTTATTATAAAATGTAAAGGATTTATTGTACACGTATGCAGGGATAACCGATTTAAGTCACATTTTGTTAGTAAAATATCTTTTTTAAAATATTTTATGGATCTGCATTTCCCCAGAACAACAATAAAGGATATTTCTATTCTAGTCTATAAGACAAGAGGTGGTAGCCATGGTAATCAAGGGCCTACATCCTGCCATCTTTACAAGCATTTCTCCTTCGACATCCCTCTTTTAAATGGTCCTAATGACACATTCACCTAAATTGGTTGTGTTCAGGCATGGTTCCCTCCATGCAGAACCTTGTCTGTGGGTGATGTTTCCTCCTGGTCCATCTTCTTGCTCTCTGGGTTTCTGTATTCTGGGATCTTTGTGGCTTCATCCTGGAGGCTGGTTTTGATGCTCACTGGTCACTTCAGTGGCTTCCGCCTCCTCTTTTGGCCAGGATATCATCAACTGAGTATCTGAGGACTAACAAAGAATGTGTGCTGATGGTTTGAACTTTGCTCTTACCGTCCAGCTGGGTTCTTACACCTGCCTTTCTCTCTGTAGGTACTTGGTTGTGGCTGGAATATGTCACGATCTCTGACACCATTCGGCCATGTTTATCTAACCATGTCCTGGTTAGGTGGGTCGGTGTCTCGCTCAGTCTTGGCGTGCAGCTTGATGTCATGCATGTGGGGGAGGTGACTCATGGTGGGGTTGAAACCCAGGCAGAAGGGTAGCAGAGACAGAGCCTCACCTGATGGTGACTTTCTGAAGCTCTGAGTTATTTCGAAAGTTGTGGGTTCAAATCCCAACTTTGCGTCTTCATGCATCGAGTTTGCATGTTCTCCCAGTGCTTGCATGGTACTCTCTGGGTACTCTGGTTTTAAACGTTGGGTTAATTGGTCTCTCTATGTCCCCCTTAGCAGCTATTGTGAGCTCGTCTGAACTTCCCGTGTGTCTCTGTGATGCATTGGAGACCTGGGTGAGTATTTATGGACAATCCAACAGTTGGTTTATTCGGAAGAATAAAGAAATCGGATGGAAAAAAGTTCTGAATTTAAAGGTTCCTTAAAAACACTACGGTTTGCTTGTCTGCAGCATACAGGTATCTGTAAACACAATGCCAGGAGGGAAAGACAACAGCAATGACATCAGAAAAGCAACTGTGAGCAAATGCACCGATTCTGGCTTTTAACTCTGATTGATGCATTGGGAATTTATTTTCATTTCTCGTATTTTTTTAATTCTATTTTTATCCTATTTTTATTGTTACTGTGATTTTCCTGCATTTTTTTAATTCTATTTTCATCCTATTTTTATTGTTGTGATTTTGTTGTGTCTGTTCAGCACTTTGGTCAACTGTGTTGTGTTAAAGTGCTATATAAATAAAGGTGGACTGGATTGGATTACCTGATCATCATCATCATCATCATCATCATCATCATCATCATAGAGTCCACTTATCAAATAATCTGGAGCATTCAGGTGATCTTAGAGATCCATCTGTTGCTGTCATCAGTCTGAGAAACATTGTTCACTGTTAACTAATTAAAAAATGATTTCTCAGTGAAAGTTTGATGAAACTTGGGCCGCTGAATGTTTTATTATTTTCGTTAAAAGGCCATAGCAATGAAATGTTAATAAGGAAAAAAAATACACACAAGAATTAAAGATTCTGTTTAAAACTTTATGATTCATGAAAAGCTCTAAAATGTTCTTGTTAATAAAAAAAAATCTTTATTGACTATTTTGATCTACAGAAAAAACAAAAATCATTATGTGATTCAAAGAAGTTCCCAGTGCAGTGTCCATTTTCAGCCACTAGATGTCACTACATCCTTTCTGCTGCACCTTTAAGGCGTATAACAATTCATGAAGTCTGAATTCATTCTTTTGGTAACTGAAACTGGCAGTTGGTTAAATTTGGAGCTCATTTGATACAAGTTCAGAAATAAAAGATGAAATCTGCATGAAGTGACTGAGATAGAGAGGAGCTCCTACTTCCTGACGGTTGCGCGGTTTCCACCGGTCTGGTTGTCAAGCGGCAGCGGCTTTCCGAGGTGATGCCCGGTGGAGACGCCGAACGGCAGCGTCTCCTGCGACTCCTTCACCTCGGGCCGAAGCCCGAACCCTCCCCGAAAGCTGAGGTCAAAGAGGTCACAGGGAGCAAAGGGCAAAGGGTTCTTGGTCAGCAGTCGTTTCAGGCGAGCTCGCCATCCTTCCAGCACCTGGGTGCGTACGTACGGCGGAGGGACAGCGGGCCGGACTCCAGAAGATCTGAGGGGCCAGAACCTGAAATCCACAGAAATGCAGAACCCCGTGCTGAAAAGAACAAACACGGAGGTTTTTACCTTCTTCACCAACTTAAAGCTGAAGTCGCTGCGGTCAGTAGGGGGCGCTGAAGTTTGGAAGCAGCTTCTAACATAACAGGACGTATAACTCAAAGAATTAGATTATCATGAAAAAGTTCCCTTGTTTCCCTCATTGGTGCTGAATCACTGCCTCAGTGCGGCGTGGCATGGAGGAGATCAGCCTGCGGTTCTGCTGAGGTTCTGGAAGCCCAGGTTGCTCTGATAGAACCTACAGATCATCTTCATCGTTGGTTCTGGTGTCTCTCATCTTCCTCCTGACAATCCTCCGTAGATTCTCTATGAGGTTCTGGTCAGGTCCATTTTGGTGGTCAATCAGGCCCAGTGCCACCATGGTGAATGGACCAGGTTCTGGTACCGTTGGCAGTGTGGGTCCTGCAGGAAAATGAAACTAGCATCTCCATAAAGCTGGTCAGCAGAAGGAAGCATGAAGAGATCTAAAATGTCCTGGTACATGCTGAGTTGACTAAAAACCCAGCGGACCAGAACCAGAACATGGTACCAGTTCATCACTGGCTGGAAACTTCACCCGGACCTCCAGCAGCGTGGGTTCTGGTCCTCCCCCCTCCTCCGGACTCTGGAACCTTGAGCTCCAGATGAAATGAAAACTTTACTTGAATCTGAAATGAGGATTTGGACCACTGAGCAATGGTCCGGTTCTGGTTCTGTTCTGCTCAGCCCAGGTAAGATGCTTGTAGCCTGTGATCTGGATCCGTCTGAGTGTAGTGGATCTAGACTCCAGCCACCGTCCACTCCTGGTGAAGCTCTCCCAGATTCTAGGATGGATTCTGCATGACAATCCTGTTAAAGCTGCGGTTATCCCTGGTGTACCACATTTTTCCTTCCACTCAACCTTCCATGAACATGCTTGTTTATAGCACCTAGGGCTGGGCAATATGGGTTGAAAATAAAATCTACGATTTGTGTGATGCCAAATCCGATTTCCGATTCTTAATTGATTTTATTTTCTTCTCCCTTTCTATTCCTGAAAAAAAAATTTAAATGACAGAAAATATTTTTAAAACTTGCTTTTATTTTGATCATCCTTTCTGGGAGTTCACCTGAATTCAGAGTCCAAATAAACACACACTGTAAAACATGAAGGCAGACCTTCACATCGCTTTGAACTACTGAAACCCTTGGTGACATTTTTTTCAGATTTTCTCGATTTATCCAAAAATAAAATCTTCATAAACAGAATATTCAATTATTCGATAAAATGGACGTATCATACAGCCCTAATAGCACCTTGAAACTTTCATCGTCTCTGCTGATTCTCGGACCTTAAAGACTCCGTTGCTGTACATGTTCTGCTGGCTGAAGGCGAATCCTTGTGTGAGAACCCGGTCGAACCAACCCTTCAGGATGGCTGGCCCGCTGAACCAGTACAGAGGAAACTGCACAAAGACACGACATGAAGGTGACCTTTGATTCAAAAACAGTCAACTGCTCTGTTTGTTTGGTGAAAATCAAACATGTTGTCATTGTTTGAACAATCTTTTTTTAAAGTTTCAAATATGCATAAAATCCTTTGAAAAGAAGACCTGACTTTTAGTTTTCACTGTTTTCCTTTATGTTAATATTATTTATTTCAATAATAAAAAAATGAAACAATAGAATCATCCTTTATAGTCCCACAAAGGGGAAATTTGGTTGCATCAGCAGCAAAGTGACAGATAATAGAAGCATTCACGATCACACAAAAAAGGTAGAAAAAGTATAAAACTGAATTAATTATATATGTACATTAAGGAAACAATTACAAAAACCAAATTACTGTGCAGTTATTAAAAATAAAGTGGCGTCCTCAGATATAATTTAAAAACAGTGAATATTTATAGAATTTCAATTCAATTTCAATTCAGTTTATTTATATAGCGCCGATTCACAACAGATGTTTCATCTCAAGGCTCTTAACAAGAAGTCATTTCAATACATTTATACAAACATTCCAATCAGTTAAAAAGTTTCCTATTTAAGGAATCCCAGCAGATTGCGTCAGTCATTGGCGTGAGGTTGGGCCCCGTTGATGCAGACTTTCCAACCACAGCAATCCTTCAGCAATCCCTCATACTGAGCAAGCATGTAGCGACGGTGGAGAGGAAAAACTCCCCTTTAACAGGAAGAAACCTCCAACAGAACCAGGCTCAGTAGGAGCGGCCATCTGCCACGACCGTCTGGGGGTTTGAGAAGACAGAGCAGAGACACAGAAGGAACAGAAGATCTGATATAAGAGAACTTTCTATGTTACAGAAAGTAAAACGTTGATAACAGGACACAGTGGATGTTCAGTTACTGGGAGCATCATCCCAGTATGTGCATAGTTGCGCAATAATGTACAAATTACAGCAGTGTTGTAAACATAGAGTTTTTCTGGAGCAGTTCTGGTTGTAACGGCCGCAGGGAGGAAGGAGCTGCAAAAACGCTCCTACATGCACCGAGGATCCAGCCGTCTGTCCCTGAAGGGGCTCTGCAGCTCAGCTGCATCTTCATGCTTGGGGTGGGAGACTCCGTCCATCAAATGACATCATACTGTAACAGAAACCATCAGAAGAGCAAGAGGTGTGACCTCTGACCTGGAAGATGATCAGCTCTGCCTCCTCCAGTTTGCGCTGCTCGGCTACAATGTACAATCCCCACAGAGAAAGGATGTGGAAGCAGATCTCAGAAATATGCTAGAATAAAAGAAAGGATCAAAATATAACCTGAAGGAAATTTACCTTTAAAAAAAGGCTGTAATAAAGGTAGGTGGAAAAAAGCTGCAAAGAGACACAAAGATGCAGGGAAAACTAAAAAAAGAAAAGAAATGTCAGAATGAGAAAGAAATGTCCAAGATAGAGACGCTAGCAGAACCAAAACAAAAAAAGATCTAAAACCAAACAAAAGAGAGAAAACACAGAGGGAAATGATTCCAGATTATAAAATGAACAGAAACAGATGAAGGAAGGACACAGCATCATCACAGCCTGCAGCATGGCGGAAGACGAGGGATTCACCGATGACGTCGTCCTGCGTGGTGCTGCTTCTGAAATTCATGGCGTAGAGGTCAGACACGGTGACCCTGAACCCCTGATCCGCCAGCTCCTGCACCGCCACGTCCCGGAGCGCCCCGTTGAACGAAGCCGGAGTCTGGTGGGCGAAGACGATGAGAACCGCTTTCTGAGCTGTGAGGGATAAACAAGCATGAGTCTTCATACTGGGCCTGGGCTGGGACAGACTGGACCGGACCGGACCGGACAGATGTGCCTAAACCGGATTACACCTGAAGAAGATGGCTTATTCAGAGACGCTGAACGTCCAATCAGGATGGATTATTTCCATTTAAGTTTTGTAATATTATAATACAGTTTTAATGTGCTGATTATTATTATTATTAGCACTATGTATCAATTAAATATTGATACATTTTTGGTTTTATTTTAATTAATAAACTCATTAGTTCTCATCATTTTTATATAGTTTTTCTATAAAATAATTCCAGTTTCAACTCATTTATTTCAATATCCTTCATGATTTCTTTATTATGTAATTCTGAATTTTGCTATGATTATTAAATAAAATAAACATTTAATACTGTCTTTTAATTTTTTTTCTGTATTTCTATATATTTCCTATTTTCTCTTTCAGTGAATTATTATAATTATAATATTATTTTATAAATATTGAAATTAATTAAATAATTGTATTATTTTTACCATGCGATCATAGTACGGAGATGATCGCAGGTAATGTAAAACGGTGAGTCTCTTGGTCAGATCTCGCTTGAAAAAAAGAGTAAAACAATAGTTTCTGTGTGCTTCATGAATAATTTCTAATTTGTTGTGTGAATATGCAGCAAAATATTTATTTTTAATTAAAATTTAAAGCACATTGAGTTTTCAGCTGAGGAAACATAACAAAGGGTTAAATGAAGAAGATTTTCTAATTTCAATTCAAAATATGTTGAAATAAAAATAAACCAAGTTTCTTTGTAGTTCAGTGAGATGATTCCAAAATGATAGCATAACATGTTATCTTCATTTAGTGTCATGCAAAAAGAAATCATAGTTATGTTTCATTTCTAACTCAATTATTAACAATAACTTTGATAAACTAAAAATACCTTTTTAATCAAACTCTTCATAATAAACAGAAAAACCTCCCCTCAGACCTGTTGAACCGGGTCATTGTGAAGAATTATAGAGTTTGAAGGCAGATAAAGGGAAATAAACGCGATCAGAACCTTACCCATGCTGAGTGTGTGGGACGGTCTGCAGCCTGGAGCCGCTGCCTGGGTTCCTATACTCCCTGAGGCCAGCGTAGCGTGAGAACCGTGTTGGATCTGCTATCAGGATGCAGTGGATGTGTGTGGTCATCCCTGCTGCATTCCAGGTGTCAGGTCAGCTTTAAAACGCACGGAATCATCAACCCCAGCCTGTTCTCCGAGGAAGAAAAAACAAAATAAACTCCAGCACAGAGAAAACTCTGAACCCAGACCTTGCTCTTCTGCTAAAAGTAAACAAAAGAGGTTTCAGCCAAAAACAAGAGATATTTCTCCACTTGGAATCCCACTGAAAAACAGATTCGCAGCCTTGAGTTCCCCGAAAGATGACGCATCCCCCGGGACCAGTCAAAGCCACCAGGAGAAACCCAGCCGCATCAAACGGACACATAAAGTAAGAGCGCCCCCAGCAAAGATTGTTATCATACAAGACGGATCAATTAATGCAATTGAGGCTTTTTGTAGCAAGAACACCAAAGTTTATAGCTGCTACAAAAATACAGTGAGAGAAATATCAGAAAAAAATCCAGAACATCTTGGACCAACATCCTACTTTGGAAAAGCTTGTCATTCACGCTGGATCAGCAGATATCGAGATGAGACAATCAGAGATTCTGAAGAGAGACTTTTCTGATCTCCTACAGAGACTTGATGGACTTAACGTAAACATCCTCATCAGCGGACCAGTCCCTGAAGGGAATGATGAAAGATTTAGCAGACTCCGCATGCTCCATAAATGGTTGAAGAAACAATCAGCTGAGAAGTCGTTCACATTTATTAATAATTTCAAAGTATTTGGAAGTGCTAACCATCTGTTCAAAGAAGGGATGCGCTATTTGAACAAGGCCGGAGTAAGGCTGTTAGCAGCAAACATTTTTTCTTATCAACATCAGAAAGCAAAACACTTGCTCCCAAAAGCTGACCTTGAGGCGCCCATGGATATCAGAGAACAAAAACAGCAAGTCATGATGACACCACAGGACCGAACAGATAAACAACCATCAGAGATTAAGTCTTCCTCTTCCTGTGACTCAGCCACATCAAATGAGTCTCCATTTAGAAACTTTACAGACAGACTGAACGAGCAAATCAAACTTGGGACACAATTAACACCTAAACTTAGACTACACCAAACGCCTGGGACTGGTGTCCATAAGCCTGGGAGCTTCCCCCCACTGATTATTACAGATATGTGATATTTGAGGGAACCGGGCAATAAATCCACCCCTACCGTCTCCCAGAACTCACCCGGCACCCCTGAGGCTATATCAGTGATTATCAGCAGCAGGAAACATAAACCGTTAACCACACGCTCTCATATTAAACAAAATCTCAAATTGATAACCTGTCAGAACGTTCAGCTGCCCATGATCACAATACTTAAGTTAGCTTTATTAAACATTAGATCTCTATCCGGGAAGTCTTTTCTTATCAATGACTTCATCACTGAGCATAATTTACACGCCCTTTTTTTATCAGAAACTTGGCTAGATGAAAATAACGAAACAACTTCATTAATAGAATCTAGTCCTCCAAATTATAATTTCTTAAGCGAGAACAGAAAACACAGACGAGGCGGAGGTGTAGCCACCATCTTTCACAACTCAATGAACTTTAAAAAGGTAACTCTGGGCGCGTTTGATTCTTTTGAATACCTAGCCACCCAGATAAATGAGCCTAACAAAGCGTTATTTCTAAGTTTATATAAACCACCAAAACTTAACTCTAACTTCTTTAATGATTTCAATGACCTTCTTTCTGTAATATGTATCGACTATGACCAACTAATCATCGTGGGGGACTTTAACATCCATACCGACAACCCCCAAGATAGACAAGCAAAAACGTTAGATTATACTCTCCACAACTTCGGCCTGACCCAGCATGTCAAACAACAAACACACAATAAAGGACACACTCTGGACTTAATTATCAGCAAAGGTTTAAATATTTCCAACATCTCGGTAATTAATATTGCATTATCTGACCATTTCTGTGTTTTCTTTCAAAGTACCATCTCTGCTAAATTATCCAGCCAAAGTAAGACCACTATAAAAAAGCGTTTTCTAGGGGACAGTTCAGTAGAAACCTTTAAACGTATTTATCCTTCCACCACATCCCCCTCATCTCCCAACTCAAACTCAGTAAATAAGTTGGTAGATAATTTCCTTGCGAAAATCTCAGACATCATGGATTCCATTGCTCCAACTAAAGTGAAAGTAGTCTCAGGTAGAAAGAAGTCTCTGTGGACAAGTAATCCACTGGTACGTAGTGAAAAAAGAGAGTGTCGACGAGCCGAGAGAAAATGGCGGAAAACTCGACTCCAGGTTCACTGTGAGATCTACAAAGAGAGACTGAATAGATATCAGCTAACTATAAAAGATGCTAGGGAATCGTTCTTTTCTGAAATCATCAACAGAAACATTAATAATGCACGGACTCTATTTGCAACAGTGGAAAGACTAACTAATCCTTTAGTGACAGTAGCCCCTGAACTAAACTCTACCAGGGCCTGCAATGAATTTGCAGCTTTTTCACTGAAAAGATTCTAACAATTAGACGGTCAATCTGTACCTCAATATCGAACCCACAACCAGTGCCATCCCCAATCAACAACAATGTAGAGAAAATGTCTGAATTCCATGAATTAAACCAGAACAGCCTTGAAAAAATAATCATCCAATTAAGCTCCTCCTCCTGCTGTCTTGATATCCTACCCACAGCTTTTCTAAAGAAAGTTCTTCCTGTTATTGTGTCTGATCTTGTTCAAATAGTGAACTCATCACTGCTATCAGGTGTCTTCCCTCAGGCTTTAAAAACAGCAGTTATTAAACCACTGCTAAAGAAGAAGAATCTGGACAACACGTTAATGCAGAACTAAAGACCAATCTCTAATCTTCCATTCATCAGTAAGATTATTGAAAAAGCTGTTTCAGCAGTTAAATAGCTTCATAACAATGACAAACCGCTTTTATGTTTTTCAGTCTGGTTTCCGTGCTCACCACAGCACCGAGACTGTCCTCGTCAAAGTATTCATTGACATCCGCACGAATACAGACTGTAGAAGAACCACAGTGCTGGTTCTGTTGGACCTCAGTGCAGCATTTGACACTGTTGATCATGATATTTTATTGGAACGACTGGAGAGCTGGGTCGGACTCTCTGGTACAGTACTTGGCTGGTTTGAGTCTTACCTAAAGAACAGGGACTTCTATGTTTCAATAGGAAACTTTTCATCAGAACGAACAGAAATCACATGTGGGGTGCCCCAGGGCTCCATCCTGGGCCCCTCTTATTTAATATCTACACGCTCCCACTAGGCAAGATTATAGCAACCAATAACATTAGCTAGCATAACTACGCGGATGACACTCAGCTTTACATTAAAATGTCACCAGGTGACTCTGAACCTATCCAAACCCTAAATAAATGCATCAAGCAAATCAATGGATGGATGTGCCATAACTTTCTCCAGCTGAATAGAAACAAAACTGAAGTAATTACTTTTGGACCCAAGGAGGAACGATCAAGAGTCAGCACACAGCTTCAGTTAATCCAGCTAGAAACTACTGATCAGGCCTGAAATCTAGGTGTAGTAATGGACTCAGACCTGAACCTCCAGGGTCACATAAAGGTCAATAACAAGGTCAGCCTTCTATCACCTGAAGAACATTTCTAGGATTAAAGGACTGATGTCACAACAGGACCTAGAAAAACTCATTCATGCGTTTATCTTTAGTCGGATTGATTACTGCAACAGTGTCTTTACAGGTCTTCCTAAAAAGTCAACCAGACAGCAGCAGCTGATCCAGAACGCTGCTGCTCGTGTTCCTCACTAGAACCAGGAAAGTAGAGCACATCACCCCAGTTCTAAAGTCCTTACACTGGCTCCCTGTAGCTCAGAGAATAGACTTCTAAATACGTCTACTAGTTTATAAATCATTACATGCATTACAGTGGCTTGCAAAAGTATTCGGTCCCCTTGAACTTTTCCACATTTTGTCACATTACAGCCACAAACATGAAAGACGTGAAAGACCAAAACAAAACAAAGTGGTGTACACGTGAGAAGTGGAACGAAAATCATACATGATTCCAAACATTTTTTACAAATAAATAAGTGAAAAGTGGGGTGTGCATAATTATTCAGCCCCTGAGTCAATACTTTGTAGAACCACGTTTTGCTGCAATTACAGCTTCCGGTCTTTTAGGGTTTGTCTCTACCAGCTTTGCACATCTAGAGACTGAAATTCTTGCCCATTCTTCTTTGCAAAACAGCTCCAGCTCAGTCAGATTAGATGGACAGCGTTTGTGAACAGCAGCTTTCAGATCTTGCCACAGATTCTCGATTGGATTTAGATCTGGACTTTGACTGGGCCATTCTAACACATGGATATGTTTTGTTTTAAACCATTCCATTGTTGCCCTGGCTTTATGTTTAGGGTCGTTGTCCTGCTGGAAGGTGAACCTCCGCCCCAGTCTCAAGTCTTTTGCAGACTCCAAGAGGTTTTCTTCCAAGATTGCCCTGTATTTGGCTCCATCCATCTTCCCATCAACTCTGACCAGCTTCCCTGTCCCTGCTGAAGAGAAGCACCCCCAGAGCATGATGCTGCCACCACCATATTTGACAGTGGGGATGGTGTGTTCAGAGTGATGTGCAGTGTTAGTTTTGTATTTTGGTCTCATCTGACCAGAGCACCTTCTTCCACATGTGTGCTGTGTCCCCCACATGGCTTGTGGCAAACTGCAAACGGGACTTCTTATGGTTTTCCTTTAACAATGACTTTCTTCTTGCCACTCTTCCATAAAGGCCAACTTTGTGCAGTGCACCACTAATAGTTGTCCTAGGGACCGATTCCCCCACCTGAGCTGTAGATCTCTGCAGCTCATCCAGAGTCACCATGGGCCTCTTGGCTGCATTTCTGATCAGCGCTCTCCTTGTTCGGCCTGTGAGTTTAGGTGGACGGCCTTGTCTTGGTAGGTTTACAGTTGTGCCATACTCCTTCCATTTCTGAATGATCACTTGAACAGCGCTCCGTGGGATGTTCAAGGCTTGGGAAATCTTTTTGTAGCCTAGCCTGCTTTAAATGTCTCAATAACTTTATCCCTGACCTGTCTGGTGTGTTCTTTGGACTTCATTGTGTTGTTGCTCCCAACATTCTCTTAAGGCGCATTCACACCGGTCAGCGCGTCCAGGCAGCAGGGCAGCTAGATTACATGCAAGTCTATGGTATCTACGCATCTAGTGGGCGTCAAACTGCCAAGCAGCAAGTCGCGCGCGTCGGCGCAGCTGGCATCAGCGCGTCCACGCGGCTGATGCCCCGACGGTCCGACGGTCCGTCGGGCCGTCTGCTGCGTCAAGTTGGGAAAACTGAACTTTCGGGCAGCAGACGCGCGGCGTCAACCAATCAGAGCGACTCGTTGTACTGACGTAGTAACTCCTTCCATGGGTGAATCGGCAAATTTTTTATTCAAGATGGAGGACAAACTGATCGTCGCTGTATGTAATGTCCGTGAACTGTATGACCCGTCTTCGTCTTTTTACAAAGACAGGAAGAGATCGGATCTGATTTGGAGGAAGATATCGGAGGATATTGGAGTGCCAGGTAATAAAATATTTTTTCTTTTAACTTTCTTGTTATGTTAGCTAACGCTACGCTAGCTAACGCTAGCGCTGATGCCCCAACGCGCCGACGCAGACCACAAGTGTGCAAGCAGCTGGGTTTTAATTTTAAAGCGTTGACTTTCGTCCGTTTGAGCGATTTGACGCCTGGACGCGCTGACCGGTGTGAACGCGGGTTTAGACAACCTCTGAGGCCGTCACAGGGCAGCTGTATTTGTACTGACATTAGATTACACACAGGTGCCTCTATTTAGTCATTAGCACTCATCAGACAATGTCTATGGGCAACTGACTGCACTCAGACCAAAGGGGGCTGAATAATTACACACACCCCACTTTTCAGTTATTTATTTGTAAAACATGTTTGGAATGATGTATGATTGTCGTTCCACTTCTCACGTGTACACCACTTTGTTTTGGTCTTTCACCTGGAATTCTAATAAAACTGATTCATGTTTGTGGCTGAAATGTGACAAAATGTAGAAAAGTTCAAGGGGGCCGAATACTTTTGCAAGCCACTGTAGCACCAAAATATGTTGAAGACCTGTTGTCATGGTACCAACCACCAAGACCACTCAGGTCCTCCAACTCTAGCCTACTAAACATCCCTAGAATTAGAACCAAACATGGAGAAGCAGCTTTCAGTTTCTATGCTCCCCTTATCTGGAACAAACTTCCTGACGAGTGTAGAGCTGCTGAAACTCTGAACTGCTTTAAATCAAGACTAAAAACCATCTGTTTAGAATTGCCTTTGAGTAAATGCTTGATGTCATATGTATGAAATGTGTTCATGCTCTCTTGCTTTATTGATTTGCTTTTTTGATTTGTGTATCATGTGTAATGTGTGTTTCTTTTACTTTTAATTTCCAATGTTATATTCCATGTGTTTTTTTTTTTATCACCAAATCATGTAAAGCACCTTGAATTACCTGCTGTTGAAAGTGTGCTATACAAATAAAATTGCCTTGCCTTTGTCCTAAAGTGTGGGGCTGTCGTCTCATTTCTGCTTCCTAAATGTTCCAACTTCCTGTACATAAGCTGGAGAATGTCATTGTTCCTTACAGACTAAGATCTATTTAGGATCAAGTTAGGAAAGGAATCATGTCCACAAAAATCATGTTGCATATCAGCGTCGTTTTTTTTTGCAGCAATTAAGAGAACTGCTTTTATTTCTGTGGACCAACATGCTCTGATTTCAGGTTGTATTTTTCCTGTCAGTTCCATGGTTGTAATGTGTGATCTGGTTCTTGAACACGGTGTGAAATGATCTAATTTCATGTTTGTCACTGTTTATTTCAAAAGCATGAAGTCAACGTGGAAACGTTCCCAGGAAAAATGTCAACTGTTTTCAAGCTTGGCCTAGAAGGGAAGGAACTCTTCCCTGCATGAATGTTTGCAGCTGGCGGAGGAAAACACCCTGACTCACTCACACATGTTGATGTATGAACTGGAAGGGGGCGTGAAGCTGCTACGCTGGGGCAATCTGCTGAGGAAACACTCGTGTGACTCACAAAATGAATACGCGGAGATCTAAAAGTTGAGGTCACCGACGCAGATGAAGTCATTTCGCTATCAAGCACGTTTGGAGGTTTGAGCAGATTGAGCAACGTCAGTTTCCTTCTGCAGAAATGAGCTCACTGTTGCAGGAAGGTTTGTTTTGTCGATTCTTGTCGATGCTTTCATCTATCATGTTTTGTTTGTGTCTTGCTGTTTAATGCCTTGAAGTATCTGTGTGTGTTTCTTCCTTTATTGCTGTTTTTACTTTATATACTTTGTGTTTTAATGCTGTTTTTATTTTACCCCTAATCATGTAAACCACCTTGAATCACCTTGTTGTTGAACGTGTGCTATACAAATAAAATCACCTTGCCTTGCCTATTCTGGATTTAACAGGGAGCCAATGAAGGGAAGCTAAAACAGGAGAAATGTGATCTCTCTTTTTAATATTCATCAGAACTCTTGCTGCCGCATTTTGGATCAACTGAAGGCTTTTAATGGCATTTTGTGGACTTCCTGATAGTAAAGAATTACAGTAGTCCAGCCTTGAGGTAACAAATGCATGGACTAGTTTCTCAGCATCACTCCTGGACAGGATGTTTCTAATTTTAGCAATATTCCGGAGGTGAAAGAAGGAAATCCTATAAACATGTTTAATAAAACATGTCTCTCCAGGACCTTCATGATGTGGGATCTCAGGGCAACAGGTCTATAGTCATTGATGATTCAAACGTTTTTCTTAACTGTCTTTGTGTATTTTTAAGTATTTATGATTCTTCACGACACCTTGTGATTCTTATATCTTGAAAGGTCCTCTATAAATAAAATTTTACTTACTTACTTATTAGTAAGTTACTTAGTTATTAGGGTCTCATCTTCTTCATTGTCAGAGACCATGTGAGAAACTGGAGGATCCTGGTTTAAATCTTCTGACATGTTCCTCATGGTCCTAAAAGAATGCACAGCTTCTCAAATTCGTTATAAACAAAGCTCCTTTAACAGGATATAAGCATTACAGCTGAGTGCTGCTGGAAGCATGCACCACTAGAGCACAAGTTCAAAACAGATGATGTAAGAGTGTGGGAACCACTTCTGTGTTTTCCTCACACTTCCTAATGAGGCTGCCAGCAACAGGTTAAATTGTCTCATCTTGTGTCTGGATAATCAGACCTGCAGGATGTTTTAGTGGCTTCTACAGTAGAAGCATTAACAGGGCTGAACCTTTCCCACATGTTCTACTATTCCAGCCACGTTTTTTTTATTTAATTTTGTGTAACAGACCAAAATAAAGAGGTGCATCATGGTAAAGAGAGAGGAAAATAAACCAAGCTTGTGGGTACTAGCAGACTGAGTGGTGTCCTGTCGATAAAAGGCGGAGGTACAGTTCATCCATCCATCCATCCATTTTCTTCCGCTTATCCGGGGTCGGGTCGCGGGGGCAGCAGCCTAAGCAAAGTCCCGCGTCGAGGTCAGCAGCACACCATCCCCACTGTAAACAGTGTTGTTGGCAGACCATTTTCCCCCCCTGAGGCGCCGGATGGTGGACCAGAATCGCTTCAATAAAACCAAATATTTGGTATCTATTCTGATTGGATTAAAGGCTGGAAATCCCTCATGTTTTCACCGTGAGATCATGCAGCTGCCATAAAAGATCAAATTAAGGCTAGGCTTTTTTTATGGAGCTTTTCCAGGCAATGAGTGTGTCAGGAGTTGTAAACGTTTCAGTGGGGAAACTTCCTGATTTCTAAATGCAGATGCTGAAGTTTTATATAAGACAGCATGTTGGAAGGGGGAGGAGAGAGCAGAGGCTCAGGATCAATTTACATTCTTAATACTGGAGGGAGCCACATTCCTGAAGGCAGAGCCAGCAAAAACAGGAAGAATCGCAGGGGAAAGAGATGACGACATCCTAATGATAAAAATATTGGGTTTCATAAAATAAACACAGAAAAGAAGAGTCAGAGCCACAATACAGTGAGGAAATGTCTATAAAAAGCTTCTGAGTAATGTTTAATCACTCATGGGGGGGGTTCTCACTGATTACCAGCACTGTCTGACCAGCATTTAACACTGTTGATCATGATATATTATTGGAATGGCTGGAGAGCTGGGTCGGACTCTCTGGTTCGGCTGGTTCGGCTGGTTCGAGTCTTACCTAAAGAAAACGAACTTCTTTGTGTCAAAAGGCCATTTTTCATCAAAACAGACTATTAATATCTACATGCTCCCACTAGCCCAGATCATAACAACCATAACTATGCAGATGATACAGCTCTACATTACGATGTCACCAGGTGACTTTGAACCCATCCAAACCCTAAATAAATGCATCGAGCAAATAAATGGATGGATGTGTCATAACTTTCTCCAGCTGAACAGAAACAAAACAGAAGTAATTACTTTTGGACCTAAAGAGGAACGATCAACAATCAGCACACAGCTTCAGTTAATCCAGCTAGAAACTACTGATCAGGCCTGAAATCTAGGTGTAGTAATGGACTCAGACCTGAACCTCCAGGGTCACATAAAGGTCAATAACAAGGTCAGCCTTCTATCACCTGAAGAACATTTCTAGGATTAAAGGACTGATGTCGCAACAGGACCTAGAAAAACTCATCCATGCGTTTATCTTTAGTCGGATTGATTACTGCAACAGCGTCTTCACAGGTCTGCCTAAAAAGTCAATCAGACAGCTG
The DNA here is from genome assembly GCA_963556495.2 of Valencia hispanica. Lineage (NCBI taxonomy): Eukaryota > Metazoa > Chordata > Actinopteri > Cyprinodontiformes > Valenciidae > Valencia > Valencia hispanica. The sequence goes on from OY747701.1 coordinate 60,562,036, forward strand.
CAGCTGATCCAGAACGCTGCTGCTCGTGTTCCTCACTAGAACCAGGAAAGTAGAGCACATCACCCCAGTTCTAAGGTCCTTACACTGGCTCCCTGTAGCTCAGAGAATAGACTTCTAAATACTTTTACTGGTTTATAAATCATTACATGGCTTAGCACCAAAGTATGACGAAGATCTACTGTTACTATAGCAATAGCAATGTGTGTTTAATGCTTTATTGCTTTTTTTATTTTACCCCCTAATCATGTAAAGCACCTTGAATTGCCTTGTTGTTGAAAGTGTTGCTATACAAATAAAATTGCCTTGTCTTGACTTCTGTCTCAGTCACAGAGAAAATGGCAGCATTGATGCATTTTATATGATGGATTAATGATCGTCCAAAAACAATGATGACCTATGCTTAAAAGCTGGGTCCGACTCAGATGGTGCCAGCACCATGTTACAACGAACTGATTAAAGAACCAACTCTGTTCCAGAAACCTGACCAGCTTAAAGGTGCCCTGCCACACAAAACCGTTTTTACTTGTATTTTTTTGAAATGTGTTAGGTCCATATGTGCTTGTGTTATGTCGTGAATGTGAAAATGAACCGCTACATCAGGGGTGCCCAATTCCGGTCCTCAAGGGCCGGTCTCCTGCATGTTTTAGTTCTTTCCCTGGTTCAGCACACCTGAATCAAATGATGGCTCATTAGCAGAACCTCTGCAGAACTTTGACATGCTGAGGAGGTAGTTGGATGATTTGAATCAGCTGTGTTGGACCAGAGACGCATCTAAAACTGGCTGGAGACCGGCCCTTGAGGCGCTACATCCTCTGTCAGCTCCAGCCAACAAAACGAAATAAGCAGAGAAATTAGGCCAGTTAAAAAAGCTCGTCAGTTTGACGTGGAAGTGATTCGTTACTCATTATTATTCATGAGCTCTCCCAATAGAGATGCGCCCACAGAATTCGTGTAGCTCAGTGAGCAAAGATGGCTGAACGTCAACGGGCTTGTGCCCTATGCAAGAATAGAAGTTCAACAATGCACATGTTGCCCAAGAACCCAGAGTTGAGGATGAAATGGCTTCAGTTCATTTGTGGAACAATGTCACAACAGGAGCATACGAATGTAGTTATCTGTTCAACACATTTTGAAGAGGGAGACTTCGTCAACTTTGGGGAGCACAGCAAAGGCCTGGATCGGTACCATCGCGTCAGTCTACGGCCAAGTGAACAGCCCGTAAGTAAAACTCTAATGTCAACTCAAGAAAAAGCTGTTATACAGGTTTAATGCACTCGCTAGCCTAGCAGGTTTGATTTTAATCTGGACAATGCTAGCACTCGCTAGCCAAGCTTAGTTCATGCCATAAAGCTAAAATGATTTGATAACAGCTGTTGCCAAGCTGTCATGTAATGGAGGAAACCAACGCAAACAGGGCCGGATTATGTTAGCAGAGGCCCTTGGGCACAAAATGTTCAAAGGGCCCTCGCCTAAACCTGAAGAAGCCATTACTGCCGCGATTCCAGAAGATAGTAAACGAAGTTCCTCTAGCCTACTTGTTGCGCTGGGTGAAGGAATAGCCATGCTCTCATATCTTAGCGATTAGCCAATCAGAGTCAAGCAGCTTAGCTCATTGAATATTAATGAGAACTGGCGCAAATCCAGCTGAGTCTTCCTGCAGGCTTTAATGCTAGAAGCTAGAATGGCTTGAAACAAGGTAACCAAGGCATTTTTTCCACAAAAAATTTTTACAGAGTCCATGGTAAACTTCAGAAATTACCACAAAAGTAATGAAATAAGTGTGGCAGGGCACCTTTAAAAGATTCCAAGAGAGAAAAATTATTCAGAAAGGGTGTGGTCCAGGTGCATCTAGCTAAGAGACATTCAACCACATATTAGTGGGGGGGTGTATGTGTAATTCTGACCCACTGAGGAAGAGAATCTACCATTAATTTGAACTTGTGCTCTTTGCAGCCTGGAAAAACAGCTCAAATAAATCATTAAAAACCCCAAAGTGAACGTGAACTGAGTAGAAACCTGAAGGTGCGGGCAGGTCTGGTTGGATGGATGCTGCAGGGTTCCGATGGTGCAATAAAAGCTGTTGGATTCGTTGTTTGGGGAGTTCGGGATGTTAGGGAGTGAACTCTAAAAATAAGGCAGACCCTCAGAGGGAGCGCGTGGAGGGCAGGGCTCGTGATTCACAGTAAGGAAATGGTTTTTTTTTTAGGATATTCCCATAGAAACGTCAGAAACAGAGTGGAGCTTGACTTATTCTAACTGCGCTATATAACCAGGTGAGATGTGGCCGCAGGACTCACTCCTACTCCTAGCTGACCGAGCTCAGGATGACGCTGCCCAGTCTGCACATGGTGGGTAACATGAAGGACTTCGGTTCGGTTCGGTTCGGTTCGGTCTAGCAGATCCAAACGTGTGCTTCTGCTGCAGGTCTCCCTCTGCGCGCTCCTGCTGCTCCTCAGCGCGGCGCGCCGCTCTCTCTGCGCTCCGCACCTGAGCGGGACCGCGCACAGGTACCCACAGGATCCCCAGGGGCCCAGCTGCATCACCGAGGAGCAACTGCGCAGCCGCGAGGAGAGGTTTCTAAAGAGGTACGGAAGGACCGACGAGGGTGCGCAGAACAGCAGCACAACGTGTGCGCAGGCGCTGGAAGAAATGCGCAATTATCCGCAAAGTTACAAGGAGAAGAGCCGCAGGTCGCTGTCACCGTGGGAGTACAGGTGAGTACGGGGTCCCGTGAGGGTCCAATGCTCTACAGGTAGCTGCACCTGATGGATCAAAGCGAGACATTCTCTATGTTTTTATTCTGATAAACGCGTTTAGCTCTGGATTAAGATTATTTTAACCAGAAAACAAAGTATGTAGAAAATATTTAGGAAGGAGTTCGGATCAGAGATGATGCTATACGCTCCAAAGTATTCACACCCCTGGAAGGTTGAGGTTTAAATTGATCTTTTATTTTTGATCGACACGTTTCTTCAAACTGGAGGTAATACGAATGTTTGGAGTCCTGACCTGGATCTGAGAGAGAACCTGTGGAGGGAGCTAAAGATTAGGGTGATGGTGCGGAGGTCTTCCAGCCTCAAAGCTTCTGAGCTCATCACCAAACATAAATCATCATCATCAAAGCAGGAGGAGGAGGATTGCTGTAATGCCAATGACGATTTTATTTCATTAGCTGTAAAAAGGGGAAGAAAATAAGTTTTACATGAAATTTTTTAATAAAGTGGTTGTTGTTGTTTTTAAACCAGAGGCTAACAGATTGTTTCTCATTTTACCAAATTTTCTTCTGCCTGGTTTCCAGTGAGAAACAAACTTCTAGTAAATGAAAATGATTTTAAATCTAAATGTGGTGGGGGTCTGAAGGGGGGGGGATTTAGCCTGGGAGGCTGGTTATCTCAAAGGATGCAAGGGGAACCATCATTATTTACAAAAACTTTTATTGTTCTTAGACTACCAACAATATTAATAACATGTTTAACATAAGTCTTTATGTTGTCACAACCAGAGGAGGGTAGAGTAACTAGTTACATTTTCTTGAGTAGTTCATTTTGAAAAAAAAGTACTTTCAGGATTAGTTTTACTGCACTATACTTTTACTTGAGTAATATTATCATGAAGTATTGCTACTCTTTAGTAAAATGTCTGAATACTCCAACTACTGTGAGTTACTTCACAGAATCAAAACAAGCAGGTTTGAACCAGAAATTTACCAGACAAGGACACAAACCTGCAGTTTATGTTAAAGTGAGACCTCCTGTTTGTACACAAGCTTTGTTGCTCTAATGTTTTATTTTATTCTGCTGAGCCATTTAGAGATCAATTCAATATTCGCTAAACACTGGAAGCACTTTACTCAGTTATAACATGGATACATTACCTGTTGTAAATAATAGTTTCATAAATTTTATGCTGAAAATTTTTAATTGAATAAGTGACTAATCCCAAAATGATTCATACAAGTTTAGTCGTACATGTAAATTTGTTGGACACAAAAAAATGAGCTTCTAGGCATCGACTCACAACTATTATGGTTTGGCAGACTTTATTTTCTTTCTTGTTTTTTTTTATAAATTACATTATAAACTCACCAAAGTTGACATCTTAAAGGCCGGTTTTAGTGACATATTTCTCTCCTACTTAGAAAACAAAATCTATTGTTTTTTTCATCCCATATAAACAAATGAACTGAAATTAATTCGATTCAGTTTATTTATATAGCGCCGATTCACAACAGATGTTTCATCTCAAGGCTCTTAACAAGAAGTCATTTCAATACATTTATACAAACATTCCAATCAGTTAAAAAGTTTCCTATTTAAGGAATCCCAGCAGATTGCGTCAGTCATTGGCGTGAGGTTGGGCCCCGTTGATGCAGACTTTCCAACCACAGCAATCCTTCAGCAATCCCTCATACTGAGCAAGCATGTAGCGACGGTGGAGAGGAAAAACTCCCCTTTAACAGGAAGAAACCTCCAACAGAACCAGGCTCAGTAGGAGCGGCCATCTGCCACGACCGTCTGGGGGTTTGAGAAGACAGAGCAGAAACACAGAAGGAACAGAAGATCTGATATAAGAGAACTTTCTATGTTACAGAAAGTAAAAAGTTGATAACAGGACACAGTGGATGTTCAGTTACTGGGAGGATCATCCCAGTCGATGCCCCCCGTCCAACAGGGCATTGCAGCCAAGCAGGATACCAGACCAGGTATATCTTCTATGGAGAGAAAAACACTGAGAGAAAACAAAGTTAACAGTCGAAATAACAGAATGTACTGTAATACAACTGGAGAGTAGTAGGAGAGAAAAGTAGCAGAGTGAAGAAAAGTGGTAAGTCTGTCCTCCATCAGTCTAAGCCTATAGCAGCATAACTACAGAGATAGCTCAGGATGACCTTAGCCACTCTAACTATAAGCTTTATCAAAAAGGAAAGTTTTAAGCCTGGCCTTAAAAGTAAACAGAGTGTCTGCCTCACGGACTAAAGCTGGGAGCTGGTTCCACAGGAGAGGAGCCTGATAACTAAAAGATCTGCCTCCCATTCTACTTTTAGAAATCCTAGGAACTACAAGTAAACCTGCAGTCTGAGAGCGAAGGGCTCTGTTAGGAACATATGGACCAATCAGATCTCTGATGGATGATGGAGCTGATTATTATGGGCTTTATATGGAAGAAGGAGGATCTTAGATTCTATTCTGGATTTAACAGGGAGCCAATGAAGGGAAGCTAAAACAGGAGAAATGTGATCTCTCTTTTTAATATTCATCAGAACTCTTGCTGCAGCATTTTGGATCAACTGAAGGCTTTTAATGGCATTTTGTGGACTTCCTGATAGTAAAGAATTACAGTAGTCCAGCCTTGAGGTAACAAATGCATGGACTAGTTTCTCAGCATCACTCCTGGACAGGATGTTTCTAATTTTAGCAATATTCCGGAGGTGAAAGAAGGAAATCCTAGAAACCTGTTTAATATGGGATTTAAATGTCAAGTCTTGGTCAAAAATAACGCCGAGGTTCTTTACGTTATTACTGGGGGCCAATCTAATGCCATCCAGATGAAGTGATTGACTAATCAGTTTCTGTTTAAGAACTTCTGGTCCAAAGACAGAAACTTCCATCTTGTCAGAATTTAAAAGCAAAAAGTTTAGATTCATCCATGTTTTTATGTCTTCCAGACATGCCTGTAATCTACCTAACTGACTGGGTTCATCAGGATTTATGGATAAATATAGTTGTGTATCATCGGCATAGCTGTGGAAATTTATCCCATGCTGTCTAATGATTCTACCAATTGGGAGCATATATATGGTGAAAAGAATTGGTCCAAGGACAGAACCCTGTGGAACTCCACAAGTAACCCTTGAGAGTGAAGATGACTTATCATTTAGATGAACAAACTGGAATCTATCAGACAAATATGATTTAAACCAGCCTAGTGCTGTTCCTTTGATCCCTGCAACATGTTCAAGCCTTTCTAAGAGAATATTATGATCGACTGTGTCAAAAGCTGCACTGAGATCTAACAAAACCAGAACAGACACAAGTCCATTATCTGAGGCCATGAGAATATCATTAGTAACCTTCACCAGTGCTGTTTCAGTGCTATGATGAGCTCTAAAACCTGACTGAAACTCTTCAAACAGCTCGTTACTGTTTAGATGCTCACAGACTTGATTAGCAACAATTTTCTCAAGGACTTTGGATAAGAAAGGAAGGTTAGATATAGGTCTGTAATTCACCAAGTCATCTTGATCAAGGGAAGGTTTCTTGAGTAAAGGTTTAATTACAGCTATTTTAAATTCCTGTGGTACGTATCAGTTTACTAAGGATAGATTCATCATATCCAAAATGGGGCCAGGAACCAAATGGAACACTTCTTTAAATAATTTGGTTGGTATTGGGTCCAACATACAAGTTGAAGGTTTAGATGAGGCTAATATTTTTGATAATTCCGAAAGCTCGACTGAATCAAAACAGCCTAAGCACAAATGAGGTTCTACAGTTCTTTCCGATGCTGCCTCATTTACTGAGGAAGACGTAATCATGTTAGGGAGGATGCCAATGATTTTATTTTTAATAGAATTAATTTTATTTATGAAGAATCCCATAAAATCATCACTGCTAAGAGCTGGGGGAATAGTTGGCTCAACAGAGCTTTGACTCTGTGTAAGTTTGGAAACTGTACTAAAAAGAAACCTAGGATTGTTTTTATTCGCCTCTATTAATGATGAAAAATATGCTGTTCTAGCTTGTCGAAGGGTCTTTTTATACAGCAGCAGACTGTTATTCCAGGTTAAATAGGAATCCTCTAGGTGTGTAGAGCGCCATTTTCTCTCCAACTTCCTAGTATTCTGCTTTAAAGTACGCAACTCTGCGTTGAACCAAGGAGTCAGCCTCCTATGGCTAGCCACGTTCTTTTTTAAGGGGGCTACACTATCTAATGCCAAATGCAATGAGGACGTAATGCTGTGAACCAGACCATCAATTTCTGAAGGGTTAGATATAGAATTGCTGCCATCCACTGTGTTACTCTGAGACACTAAGGAAAGTAAGAATGGAACAGATTCTTTAAAAATTGTTACAGCATTGTCTGATAAAGCTCTACTATAATGAAATTTTCTTTCAGATTTAAGATGGTCAGTTAAAGTAAATTCAAAAGTTATCAAGAAGTGGTCAGACAGGACCGGGTTATGTGGGTGGACTGTTATTTCCTCACACTCAATACCGTATGTCAGTACAAGGTCCAAAGTGTGTTTACCTGAGTGGGTCGATCCCTGTACTTTTTGAGTAAAGCCAATTAAGTCTAAAATGGCACTAAAGGCTGCATTTAGGCTATCACTTTCAGTATCCACATGAATATTGAAGTCCCCCACTACAATAACCCTATCAGTATTTAATACTAAATCACATAAAAGATGTGAGATCTGATCCAAGAACTGAGAGTAAGGGCCTGGTGGACGATACAAAACCACAAACAAAAATGGTCTTAATGTTTTGCAACTTGGATGAGGAAAATTAAGGGTTAGATGTTCAAAAGAGCTGTAGCTATCAATTGGTCTGGGACTAATTAGTAAATCAGAATGAAAAATGGTTGCAACTCCTCCTCCTCGCCCAGTATTTCTAGGAAAGTGAAAATGTAAATGACTGGAAGGAGTTGACTCATTTATACTGACATAATCCTCCTGCTGCAGCCAGGTTTCTGTGAGACTGTCACGCTGCCCTATTCCTGCCTGATTGTCTTCACCTGTCTGTCTCATCATCCACACCTGATCCTACTCACCTCCTGCCTTTAAGACCCCTCACTTCCTTTCACTCCCGGCCGGATCATCCTAGTCCTCCTTCCTCCTAGTCCTCTATTGTCTTCATCCCCATGGTGTGTCGTCTTCCTGCCTCTTCGTTCCAGCCCGATGTCCAGTGTCTCCGTTCACCACCATCATCACGATCTCCTCACTTTAATAAAACATCCTGCATCTTCCTTCAGCGAGTGCGTTTGGGTCCATTCTCCACACACCCCGTGACAGAGACAAAGGAAATCAATGTGATTATCACAAATCAAGTCATTTACTAACAAAGTCTTTGAGGAGAGAGATCTTATGTTTAATAAACCACATTTAATAGATTTATTTTCAGTCAAAGTTGTATTTATTTTTATGAGATTTCCATAATTTGCTTTTGTTGGCTTAACTTTTAATCCATTTAATTTTGGCCGTGGGCAAGACACTGTTTCTATAGGGTAATGGGGGGGTAACAGTACAGAAGCAGCAGCGAGGTGGGTTAAACTACGACTCTGCTTCCTGGTCTGGACCCTGGGTTGTCAGTGTTTTAGAGGACTAATAAATTCGGCCATATTCCTAGAAAGAAGAGCTGCTCCATCCAAAGTGGGATGGATGCCGTCTCTCCGGATCAGACCAGGTTTTCCCCAAAATGTTCTCCAGTTATCAATGTAGCCCACATCGTTTGCAGGACACCACCTAGACAACCATTGATGGAATGATAGCATGCGGCTAAACATGTCGTCACTGGTCCGATCAGGCAGGGGACCAGAGAAGATTACCGAGTCTGACATTGTTTTAGCAAACTTACACACCGAAGCAACACTAATTTTAGTGACCTCCGATTGGCGTAACCGGGTGTCATTACCGCCAGCGTGAATAACAATCTTACTGTATTTACGCTTATCTTTAGCCAGCAGTTTCAGGTTGGATTTGATGTCGCCCGTTCTGGCCCCTGGCAAGCATTTGACTATGGTCAATGGTGTCTCTAATGCCACGTTTCTGACTTTGGAGCTGCCAATTACCAGGGTCGGCTTCTCAGCGGGTGTGTCGCTGAGCGGGGAAAATCTGTTAGAAACGTGGACCGGTTGGTGGTGGCCCGGGGGCTGGGTCCTAGAACTATGCTTCCTACGTACCGTCACCCAGCCGGCCTGAGGTCCCGGCTGCGCGGGCTCTACCGGAGGACAGCTAGGGGGTTCTATCCTTGTTGGCCCCGCGCTGGCTAATGGGCGGAGCCGTGCTTCTAATTCTGATACCCTCGCCTCCAAAGCTACAAAAATATTACATTTATTACAGTTACCATTATCACTAAAGGAGGCAGGGAAGTAACTAAACAAAGTAAAGTACACCACCACAAAACGTGTGTTTTAGTAGCTTGTGTGTTAAAATAACTTAGAAAGGCCTCAGCACAGAGAAAATAAGATCAATTCAAGAGAGTTCTTATTTAAAATGATTTCGGGCGGGTGGGCATTGTCTAAAAATGGAGCGTCAAACATTTCCAGCCACATTTATTTTTGATCAATTTGTTGTATTTTTCTGTCAAATCTTTTGCAAAACGTAAATTGCTTCACATGAAAATAAAAGCAGTTTTATATATAATGCATAAACATATTTTTAATTCCAATTTATCAATATGATTATCTTTTGCGCTCTCCTTAGCAAATGTTCATGGATTTTGAGAATTCATTCAATTTCCTCTTCAAAATCCAGCAGTTTACCACGAACAGTCACCCAGAAGAGTTAAATAATAATACTAAACTATTATCGTAGAGAAGATTATTCAAAAAACTCTGTAACGTTATTAACTTCTGTACCTTTTAGAGATGCCGGAACATTTTTCAATCCCAAACTCCCAGGTTTCCAATATTCTTCTGTCCAACATCATCTTTTTGTAAAAGTATTTTGTCATTTTGAGTAAAAATATAAACAAACTGTCCTAAACATGCCAACATGTGTTAGCATGGTTTACCTCTTATTAAACTTAAGTTCATTATTTCCAACCTCCCTCTCAGGCCCATATTCCAGAAATCCAATAATAATTTCGCGTAACTGTCTCACAGGAACTAATTGGTGATTGTTCTCCATTTTTCCCCGATCTTAAACCCAAAGTTCTCCTTGTTGGAGCTGCTTCCACCCTAACTAGATCTCCCAGCCTTTCCATGAACAGGACAACTGCAGGTTTTTATTCTTTATATTATGTATAGAGCAACCTTGGGTTCTTTAAATTAAATGCATGATTATTATCATTTTTTAATATTCCTTTCATCTCTCAAAGCGGTACAGATTTGTTCTCCAGACTTTCTGAAGGTTCTTCTGAGTTTTTCTGTGTTCTGCATGTTAAAGATTTAAATCTTGTGACTAACCACATAAAAGCTCAGGAAACTACAGAAAACAGTTTCCCTTAATAGTTTATAAACTGTGCTAATTTATCACATTCATTCACTGTATTTAAATCTTTTTGATTAAATTTTTTTGAGGGGGGTAATCCTGCAAAATTTGAGAATGAATAATTCCTGGAATTGTGATGGGAAACGTGTCGGAACTGTGTCCAGTCCAGCTCCTGACCCTTTTCAGTTTGTTGCTGCCTCCTAAACTCAAGGGATGAGCCGCTGTCGTGTCGTCTCGGGGCCAAATTTAGATTGGATAAAATATTCCTGTGTTATGATGAAATTGGAAAGGCCGGAGCGCCGGGCACAGAAAGGGAATAAATGAGGGCTGGATCAGGAGTTTTAGAACACATCTCTGAATGTGAACAAGAAATTTTAGATCAGCAAACATATTATAGCTGCTGGCTTCATACACCAAAGGGCGCTGTTGCTTTACTGTATCATTTCCCCACTGACTTCAACTTAGTTGCATGGAACATAAAAAAGTTATTATATTTTACTGCGTATTGGGAGCCTTTTGGTTGAGGTTCTGCAGAGCTGCATCGCTCCTGCTGCAGAAGAGACTCTGGTTTCCAGTCCTGCACGTTTGCAGCCTTTGTGCGTTTGTTGACTGATGTTTCCTGTCGGATCATTTCTCTCCAGCGTGGATCGGGACGATGAGAGGATCCCCACTGAGATCGGCGTGGCCCGGTGTCTCTGTGAAGGTTGCATTATCAACCTGCGGGAGGATCCGAGCTACAACTCTGTGAAAGTGTTCGTTCAGATGATGATCCTGAGGAGGAAGCCGTGCCCCAACGACCCGAACAAATATGAGGTCAAGAAGGAGTTCATCATGGTCCCGGTGGCCTGCACATGTGTGAGGCCCAGTTACTCCTAATGAAAACATTAGACAGAACCTGCAGGTCCGAGAACATCAGACAGAACCTGCAGGTCCGAGAACATCAGACAGAACCTGCAGGTCCGGAAACATCAGACAGAACCTGCAGGCCCAGAAACATCAGACAGAACCTGCAGGTCCGGAAACATCAGGCAGAACCTGCAGGTCCAAGAACATCAGACAGAACTTGCAGGTCCGAGAACATCAGACAGAACCTGCAGGTCCGGAAACATCAGGCAGAACCTGCAGGTCCGGAAACATCAGACAGAACCTGCAGGCCCATAAACATCAGACAGAACCTGCAGGTCCGGAAACATCAGACAGAACCTGCAGGTCCAAGAACATCAGACAGAACCTGCAGGTCCGAGAACATCAGACAGAACCTGCAGGCCCGGAAACATCAGACAGAACCTGCAGGTCCGAGAACATCAGACAGAACCTGCAGGTCCGGAAACATCAGACAGAACCTGCAGGTCCGGAAACATCAGACAGAACCTGCAGGTCCGAGAATATCAGACAGGTGTGGTAATGTGTGGTATGGACAGCAGGATTCATGTTTAGAGGTTTTCATTATTTTTTTATTTTTTTCCATTATAAACGTGTCCTGTCTGGCAGTGTGGAGCTCAGAATCGGTGTCTGAGTACCAAGTAGAAGCCCAACAGATTTACTTTCACAAGCGGATCAGTACAGCTTTTGCTATAGTCCTCCACTTGATTTATGTGTGAAAAATCTTTATAATGAATTGCTGGGGGTTTTATTTCCTGATGTTATGGACACGGAGACGGAAAATTAAGGGGAAGAAAGAAAGAAGATGAAGAAGAGAGGTTGGAAACAAAATGTCATGAGAGAGGATGAGTTGAAAATACAAGAGAGGAAGGAAAACAAAGAAAACACAGGAAAACATTGAAGTCTGCCTCCATACCCACAGGACGGCAGAGAGAGGGGGAAAAACAAAAAAAAAAACGAAAAAGGAACATCGATGAAACAAACCAAACATCGTGAACTAAGAACTAAACAACCACATCACACAAAAATGGATATAAAAATACAACAACAATGTCACAGAAAAACTCATGGTACCGATTAATCAAGCTCTAGTAATGATAACCTCAGCCCAAGAATATATCTGTAAACACCAGAGACCCCACATCTATGTGTGTGTGTTAGCATGCTGGTGCATATAAGGTTATAAGGGCGGGCCGGTCCATGGACCGGGAGAGCCGGTGCCCAGGGGCGCCCCACCCCCCAGCAGGGATCCGACAAGGGGCCGTCCGACGAGGGGCCCCCGGCACCGCAGGGGCCGCGGCCGGCCGCCACGCGCCACCACCACCCCGGGCCAATCCCCACCGCCAACATCCCAGCGCCCCACCCCTGCCCCACATCAGGGCGCCCCACCGATAGCCGCAGCGGACGGACGGCATCCCAAGGCCAAGCTCAGCCAGCACCTGGACACAAGTTGTACCAGCTCCCGAGTCCTGATCCCACGCAACGCAGAGCGTTGAGACCAGGCATCCAACAAAGGCCAGGGCCGGTCCAACCCGCCAATAAACCGACCACGCACAGTCCAAACCCAAACCCCGGCAACGTACCTGCCCAGACCAGGAGCAAACCGATGAACCGGGTGGCCAACCCTCCAGGCCGACACCCACCAGCCCCATTCCCTTGTGGAGCGACCACTGCTGCTCAATGGCCCGGCAGGCAACCAAACCCAGTGCCCCACCCACCTGCCCTGCCCTGCACGCCCAATACCCGGCCAGTCCACCCGCAGGTCCGACCGAACCCGGGCAAACGCCCGACCCCAGCGCCCCGCAACGCACAAAGACCAGGACCCAGGAGCTAAGTCCAGTGCGAAAAAGGACTGATCAGGCCCAGAAATGCCACCCAGCCGCCGCCACCACCAGCCAGGCACCCCAACCAGCAAACAAGGTGAGACGCCATACAGGGGCCGGTGATGACAATCGGCCCAGAGAAAAAGAGAGAGGCGGCCGCACATGCCGGCCGGCCCCGACCCCCACAGGCAACAGAGACCCCACGCCGGCCGACCCCCGGCCAGGACCACCGCCAGGGGGCGCGGCTCCCCAGAGCCCCGAATCTCCAGGCCCACCCCAGACCCTACCCAGGCGCAGCACAGCCACCAGGCCAGTAACCCATGTCCGCCAGTGCAACCCCCCTAAGGTACCGCATGCAGCCATCAGGAGTTACCACCCAAAGCCACCAAAGCTCAACCCCAGGTTGGGGCCACGACGTCCAGCGCCCCGTCCGCCCAATGATCACACCCCCAGGGATCCCCCCCACATACCTCCAACCCCAAAAACCCCCACATCAGCAACAGTGTCCCAAACGACAAAACCAAGTGCCCCCCACCCCTACTACGTGATGGAGCCGATCAAAGGAGCCCAGAGAGATTGATCAGATATGGAGCCAGAGGCCGTCTCAAGACCAATATGGTCCAACAAGAGATTTCTATACTGATTAATATTAAGAGCCTTTTTATTTTTCCAGTTCAGGAGGATAGTTTTCTTAGCGATGCATAAGGCAATGTGAACCATTAGAACTGACTTTGTGTCCATGGTGACATCATTTAAATCTCCTAACAGGCAAACTGAGGGAGATGGTGGGATTTTACATTTCAGACACTTAAGTCCTCACATATCTGGCACCAAAATTTCCTAACAGGTGGACAGAACCAAAGCGCATTAATATAAGTATCTGGTATATTGCTTGTGCATTGTAAGCAGGTATTAGACGATGTAAAACCCATCCTAAACATCCGTTGGCCTGTATAGGGTACTCTATGAAGGATTTTGTATTGTATTAATTGCAAACTAGGATTTTTAGTTATTTTAAACATATCTGAGACCAGAAGTTTTGGTCAAAGCTGGCTGATAAATCCACCTCCCATTTTGAAATAGGGATGGCTATTGATTCATCTAATGTAGATAAAGTTTTGTATATTTTAGACAGCAATTTGGGGGGTTGAGATCAAGAAAATCTAAAACTCTTGCTGGAATTTGTAATTCAGCTGTATTGAGCCTAAATTTACCTTTAATAATAGATTTAATTTGTTGATATTCTAAGAATTTGTTTTTATCAATTCCATATTGTGTAATGAATGTATTAAATGGGATAAAGTCTGTTCCTTCAAATATATGTTCCAGGTATTCAATTCCATTGCACCTCCAGACTGGAAACCTTATCATACATTTTTTTTGCAAGATGTCGGGGTTATTCCAGATGGGTGTGCGTCTGCATGGGATTATTGTGGACTCTGTCATTTTTAGAAACTCCAACCATACAAAATAATGGTTATTATTATTAAACGTTTGCTATATTTGGCTCAAATGTTATGGGGATTTTTTTACCGCCATATTACATACGCACAGCTCTCGCGAGATCTCAGCAGCAGCTCATCTCCTCAACACCTGTTGAGATGTTTTCAGATGAGGCTGAGAGATCTTCAGCTCAGATTGAACCAGAACCAGAAGGTTCTGTGTGGATCACCGGAACCAGTTTAGATCAGAAGAATTTGGGGGTAGTCCTCCTCCTTCATTGTCTGTGACAATGCGCCAGTACCACTGGCAGCTGAATTATCCCATAGCATGATGCTGCCACTACCATGCATGACAGTTGTTACAATGTTTATAGATCTGAAATCCTCTGACTTGTTTCTTCTTTTTTTGATCGAGACTTTCTCAGTCCACTCTGATGAGTTTTCACTGGGTAGACTGATGTTTAAAGCCATTCTAATTTTGTCTTGTGTAATTAGTCAGGACAAATCGTTGAAGCACAAATACCTCATGTTTTTTTTTCTTTAAATCGATTTATGACCCAAACACTGAAAAGGTGGAGATTCAGTGATTCTCATTCCTGAGCAGGAAAAGTGTTGAATTATTCCTTTAAACGTGACCAGTTGAAGGAGGAATCGGTTCAGGCTGTCTCTGTTCTATGAACAATGTGATCTACAGATGTTATTCAAACCAAATGTGACGAATCGATGCGCAAGAATGAAGGACGGGTCATGAAAGCCTGCTGAAGGTTGGAACCGCCCCAGAGCCCGGATCAGAGCTTCTGATTGGCTCTTTTTGTGTTTGAGTGCAGATGTTAAGAAGTTCTGATGTGTTCAGCCTCTTCACAATAAAAGCTGCTTTTGAGCTCAGCTGCTTTTCTGTGTTTTTTGTTACAGTGAAAAAGTTCCTTCACCTCTTAATTTCACATCTACAGCCAGACTTGTTGAACTGTCATCAGTTATAAAGCAGAAACTAAACCAACACAGAAACGATGAGTTCAGACGTTCCAAAGGGAATCGTCAGCCAGAGAACCTCCATGGTCAGTTTGCTGCTCTGGAGAACAGAAACCAGAACCTTACTGGTGCTAAACCTCAAAAACTACCAGTTGGTCCAACGGTTTGAAGCGCATTTAGGCAAGGCCATTTTATTAGTATAGCGACACTTTCAACAACAGGAGATAAAATAAAAATAGCAGTAAAACACAGACAAAGTATATAAAGTAAAAACAGCATTAAAGCATAAAACACACACAAAACATGATACATGAAAGCATAAATCAAAGCAGCTGTAAACAGAAACGTTTTTAGTCGTGATTTAAAAGAACTCCGTGTTTCAGCAGCTTTGCAGTTTTCTGGAAGTTTGTTCCAGATTAGAGGAGCATAGAAACTGAAAGCTGCTTCTCCATGTTTGGTTCTGATTCTAGGGATGTTGAGTCGACTGGAATTAGAGGATCTGATTGGTCTGGGGGGGGGTTGCTATAGTAACAGTAGATCTTCATCATACTTTGGTGCTAAGCCATGTAATGATTTATAAACTAGTAAAAGTATTTAGAAGTCTATTCTCTGAGCTACATGGAGCCAGTGTAAGGACTTTAGAACTGGGGTGATGTGCTCTACTCTCCTGGTTCTAGTGAGGAACACGAGCAGCAGCGTTCTGGATCAGCTGCAGCTGTCTGATTGACTTTTTAGGCAGACCTGTGAAGACGCTGTTGCAGGAATCAATCCGACTAAAGATAAACGCATGGATGAGTTTTTCTAGGTCGTGTTGCGACATCAGTCCTTTAATCCTAGAAATGTTCTTCAGGTGATAGAAGGCTGACCTTGTTATTGACCTTTATGTGACCCTGGAGGTTCAGGTCTGAGTCCATTACTACACCTAGATTTCAGGCCTGATCAGTAGTTTCTAGCTGGATTAACTGAAGCTGTGTGCTGATTGTTGATCGTTCCTCTTTAGGTCAAAAGTAATTTCTGTTTTGTTTCTGTTCAGCTGGAGAAAGTTATGACACATCCATCCATTTATTTGCTCGATGCATTTATTTAGGGTTTGGATGGGTTCAGAGTCACCTGGTGACATTGTAATGTAGAGCTGAGTATCATCCGCGTAGTTATGGTATCTAATCTGATTGGTTGCTATAATCTTGCCTAGTGGGAGCATGTAGATATTAAATAAGAGGGGCCCCAGGATGGAGCCCTGGGGCACCCCACATGTGATTATATAATGATCAACAGGGAGGTCCAACAGAACCAGCACTGTGGTTCTACTAAAGTCTGTATTGATGCAGATGTCATTGAAAACTTTGACTAGGCCAGTCTCAGTGCTGTGGTTACCACAGAAACCAGACTGAAAAACATCAAAGCGGTTGGTCGTTGTTATTAAGCTATTTAACTAATTTTTCAATAATCTTACTGATGAATGGAAGACTAGAGATCGGCCTGTTCTGCATTTAGCTCCATCTTGTGTCCAGATGTGGAACGACACCTGGATGTTGAAGGTCCTCTGAAGGGTCAGCAGATCCATCTAACCTTCCATCTCCATAAAACCAGCCTGAGGACATCTGAACCTGGGTGGGTTGTCGGAGATATGGAGCAGATGGTGGAAGCTTCCCAGCAGCATACCTCCATAGTTTGATGATCAGTGTGAGGAGATGAGATTGGTCCTTGTTGATGGGATCAGAGTCAAATTTCTGTTCCTCCACATCAGAACCAGACCGTGGATCCTGTCTAAGAACTTGAACCCAACCTTTCTGAGGAAACAGTAAAATGAATCCCTGTGATCTATGAATAAAGGTGAACTATACGGCGCCGGATATCGGCTCAGAACATGAGCTGCTTTTCCTGGTCGGTTTCTGGAATCTGCAGTGAAATCCAAATGCAAGGATTTAGAAAAATTCTAGGAAGTTCTGGTTTCCCTTCCCCATCCGTTCTGTGAACATTGTTCTGGTTCTGGTTTCTGCGATAAAGCTGACTTCTCCTCTGTCATCCAGCTGCTGATGCTAGAAGATGTTTCCTGGAATCTGTCTGTGATGAAGGAACGGGTCAGAACCTTTTACCCTGGTCACAGTAAATTCACGGCCCAAACGGTTCCTGCAGTGACAGACGGTTCAAGTGTCTCACAAAGGTTTTCTTCCAGGTTTTACCCCTGACCTCTGACCCTAGGCTCACCTGCTGCATGAAGACACACCCACCAGACGTTGAGCAGAATCGGTTCTGGAGGTGCCGGGATTCTGGGGAACTTCTTCTCTGCAGCTCAACCTCTCAGCTCGCAGTCTGGATGAGACTTTCCCAGCTTTACCTGAGCTGATCACATGACTGCAGAGACAATAAGCTAGCTCGTCAGGTTCAGCTAAAATACTGAGAAAATGGCTTCTCAGAAGATCTATGTTCCCAGTATCAGTAACGAGGAAATGTTCTGATCCGGTCTCTTCTAACTGATCTAAAATGAAAGCAGCTAGAATAGGGAAGACGTGGTTTTCCACATTAGACCCGGATCTGCTGTCACTGGAACCGTGCAGCACAAACATCTCAGGTTTGTTCTGTGGGACCAGAAGAAGAAGTGAAACTCACAGAGGAAGCTTCCTGTTAGCACAGCAGTAACGCTCCAATTTTAACGATTATTTTCATGTTCAGAAGCTCAGAAAAGGATCATTTATTCCTGATTAAAGAATAAAAGATTTGCAATAATTAAAATGATTATAACAACTAGATGCTCATTTTCGTCGCCAAACTTCAGGATGAAAAATAAATTTTCTCTCTGAGGAATAATGTGGTTCTTGTGAAGACGTTTTCCTTTTGGATGAAGCTTTTATGAAAACATGATTCTTAATTTTAAAGCAGAGCTTTTACATCTAATCCACATGAATCCTTGTATCAGTACAGTTATTCTTTCCCTTAAAAGCCGCAGCGGTTCTAGTGACCCAGATTTCCCCTGATGTCCTCAAACTGCTCAGCAGAAGTAAAAGTTGGACTATGCTCATGTTTAGTTGGAAGAATGAAATCCTCCACGTTGGTGTAATAAAGCAGCTGCAAAGATGTAGAGAGCTGCTGAGGAGGCCATCGTTCCTCCATGACCTTCATGCATCTAGAACATGCTTGCTTGGCTCCATCTGCTTTCCTGAGTCTAGTGGAGCATCATCTGCATAGCAGCAGAGTCTGCCTGGAATCCGTCTCAGCTTCAGTGAAGATGTTTCTGCAGATCTCTGAGTTCCATGTGAATAAAGAGAAACGTTCCGTCTGAGACAGATTCCTGCAGCTTTCATCAGGATGAAGAAGATCCCTGTTGGTTCTGTTGGTTCTGCTTTTAGCAGAAACTTGCTCTTTGTTTCTCTGTAGAGCAGCAAACATCCTGAGTGAGAGAGAAAGAAGAAGCAGCAGCAGCAGCAGAGGAGGAAGGAAACCTGCTGCTTTCTGAGAACACAACTGTTGATGAATGAGACGGGCCGGAGATGTCAGCAGGATATAAACGGAGCCGATCGGATCGGTCCTGCACACACTTCCAGAACCTCCCTCCAGGAACCATGAAGACCCTGCTGACCCTCTACCTCCTGACTCTCCTCTGCTTCCTCTGGTCCAGCTCTGCAGGTGAGGAACTCTGCCGGTGTCGGCTGTGTGGGTCTGAGCCGGGTCGGTACTCAACTTCTGTTTGTGTTCTCAGGTCCACTGGGTCCACAGATGCTGACTGAGGGTTCCTGCTGTTCTCACAACTGCAACACAACAGTGATTCCTAGAGGGAAGGTGAGGAACCTGGTGATGTCTCCGACCCACTGCAGACTCCGATCGGTCATGTAAGTTCTCCCACGCTGCAGAACCTGTTAG
Organism: Valencia hispanica; assembly: GCA_963556495.2. NCBI lineage: Eukaryota > Metazoa > Chordata > Actinopteri > Cyprinodontiformes > Valenciidae > Valencia > Valencia hispanica. The sequence goes on from OY747701.1 coordinate 60,581,160, forward strand.
AACCGGGTTCCGTGGTCCACATGGACTCCCTGCAGGTTTCACACATCTTTCTATCTTCTCATCTGAAACCTGAGGAGTCAGAGACAGAGCTGAACCTGCAGAACATCACGTCTGGTTCTTCTAGGTTCTGCAGGACAGCAGGTTCCTCTCTTAGATAAACGTTCCAACACGTTCAGCGTTTGGACCGATCCGATCAAATATTAGAACCTGTCCCTGAAAGCCAGCTCAATGGTCCTCTAGAAGCTGGACTTTGTCTCTGGCTGCTGGTGGACTCAGACCTTCAGCTCTCTCAGATTTCTCCTCTGCAGCTTCATCTCAGTCCGGCTGGTTTTTATTCTGTCTTGTTTTGTTCCGACCCAGAAACTGTGTTCTGTCAGCTGGTCCAGAGTTCTGAACCTTCTCCATGTTGTTCTCCTGCAGAGTCCACACCGTGATGAACAAGACGTTCTGCCTCGATCCCGACTGGAGCTGGACTCAGAAGCTACAGAGAGAGTTTGGGAAACAGAAACGCCTCCACTGAACTCTGAATGTGGGTCAGAACCGAGCAGAAAGAATCATTCTGATGGAAATCATGTTTCCAACGACACACTGAACGTGTCACTTATTAGTTTGACGTCATAATTTATGATTCTGGAGAAACTTTGGCTTCTTGTTCCTCCTTGTTTCAGTTTGCTAGAAAACATGTTGCTGGAACGTTCAGTGGAAGGAAAAAGTGTGGTGGAAACCTGTAGAAGTTCTGCTCATGTTCAGCTCTGTTTTCATGTACTTTACACAACAAAGTTACTCATTTCTCAATAAAAGCTTTATTTTTCTATTTGCTGTCCTGTGTGCTTCGTTTTGTGATGTCTCCGTTTGTCAGGTACTTTCACATTCAATCAATCAAATCAAATTTTATTTGTAGAGCACTTTTCGTGATAAAATCAGCACAATGTGCTTTACATCCCCTCACTGCAAAAACAATGATCAATCCGTTCCCGAGTCTCTTTAAGTGAACATACAATAAAAATAAACATCTAGAACGATACCACTGAGAGAAAACAATATTTAGGAGATCCATCCACACTGGAAGCCACAGAAGAGTCACTACAGGGACCGCCATGATCAGGACAGGCAGGTATCCACAGCACAGCCAATAAGACTGCAGCACAGAGCCCCGCCCACCACCACAAAAGCGACCAATGACAGCGACCTCCATGGCTGAACTGGCAGAGCACTGGAGTTAGTCTGTAGAAAACAATTCATAAAAACACTTCACTAACACTTGTTCATAATTATAAAAATAAAAATGAGCAGATGAATAACAATGATTGAAAATATAAATAAATGAATAAAATGAACTAGATAAAAAAATAACTCCATTAAAAGCCGAGCTAAAAAGGTGAGTCTTGAGCTTGTTTTTAAAAACATGAGCAGTTTCTGCGGCCCTGAGGTTCTCCGACAGGCTGTTCCACTTTCAGCCAGTCTGTTGATTCAGATAAATCCATATTTGATTTTATATGGAAGATTTCATAGTCCAGGTAAAAAAAACAAACAAAAAAAAGCCCATATCATTAGCCCTCCACCACCGTGCCAGACAGTTGGTCCTACGTAAATTACTCCAGTCTGATTCCATTTTGCAAAGCTAAGTTGTGCAGCTATATTCTGTTTAAAGAGAAGAATCTTTCTCTTATTTGTTCATCCTGTTTCCTGCCTGTTAAACTGATATTTGGGGACTCTTTTTCATAGATTCAACCAAAGAAATGGGAAGAAACTGCTGGTTTGAACAGGCTGTGGGGGTGAACTGACCAGTGGAGCAACATTTATATCATCCTCTGTGTGAAATGAGGTGAAGGTTCTAAAGGCAAAGCAAACAGCTCCGGTGTGCCGCTGCAGGGAACCGAATCAAGCCGGGCCGCCCTGAATGCAGCTGCTGAGGTGTTTGTGGAGGATTCTCATCCGTTTCCCTGCAGAGACGTGACACCCGAGCACCGCCATCCATCACAGAGGAGCTTCATCAGCGCGTTGTCACTCGCTTTCAGACGGCAGCGAAGACGTGATCAACAAACAGGAGGAGAAAGCAAGCCGGTCGCTGAGAGGATTCAGGTTCTGGGTCAGAATGAAACATCTTCAGTTTACATTGTTTATGAGAATAACCGCATTTTAATTATACACCTACAGTCACACAGTTGATTCATGTAGATGAAAACAACAGGAAACAATAAAAATGCAAACATTTCCAAAAGTGTTATCAGCATGTTGATTTATTAAGTGTGTTCCTCTGATTTGAGCTCAGCTGGTGTTTTCATTATCATGTAGCTCCATACTCATATACTCCACATCACATCTCAGGGTCTGTATCGGTTCTATGGAATACATTTTATAGATGAGGTTCACGTCATTTAATTGATGCAAGAACGGAACACAACAGATCCGAAGAAAGGAAGAGGAAGAACAGCCTAAAGGTGGATCAGGTCTGAGACTATTGCAATTCCCAACTACGCCACTAGATGGCAGTGAAACGTGAAAAAACCTTCATCACTTAATTATTAAAATACAATTACTGTTTTACTTAAATCTGTCTGTCTGTCCTCTGCTTAAGATGAAAATGTTGTTAAAGAGTTTGAATGCATTATTATCCTGGACACTGAGGACTTCCATGGAGGTTTTCCCCGTCTATGAAGGTTGAGAGCAGACTGGCAGATACGAGAGAAACCAGTCGGGTGGAGTGTGGGTGAGACCGATGGATGGGAGTCGGAACACGATATCAGAACCTCACAAACAGAAAAGTCCACCGTCCAGGTTACCGTGGAGACCAGCTGCCTGCAACTGAAACAGCTGGTGTGTTAGATCTGTATTTTCATTTTAGATCAGAACTTCCAGGTAGAAGAAAGGACCTGGACTCAGATGTCAACTTTCAGGAGGGTTACTCAGAACGTCTGACCTCCAAGGTGTGTATTATGTCATTCCAAGACCCATCCTCTGACCTCCATCCTCTGACCTCCATCCTCTGACCTCCAGGTTCTGACCTCCAGTCCATCTGGACCAAACAACCAGACATGTGAAATCTCACCCCAGTTCTGAAGGGGAGTTTAAGGTCACCAGTTAACTTCTCATCTCTGTTCTGGTCTGTTGGGGAAAACTGGAGTAACAAGGGAGGATACGCTGAAGCTTGGATCTGGGAATGACATCCATCCATCCATCCGTCCGTCCATTCTCCGCGGGAGTTCGCTTCATTCATTCTGGCCGCTGTTTACATCCCGCCAGACGTGCGCGCAGCTCAGTGCGCCCTCACGGAGCAGATACTCCACATGGAGCGGATTTATCCGGACTCTCTGATTATTGCTCTTGGAGACTTTAATAAAGCCAATCTGAGAGAGGAACTTCCCAAATACAAACAATATATTAAATGCCCGACCAGAGAGGAGAGGACACTGGATCACTGTTACAGCACGATAAGCGGGGCCTATCACGCAGTGCCCCGCGCTGCACTCGGACTTTCGGATCACGTGATGATCCATCTGATCCCCGCGTACAGACAGACGCTGAAGCTCTCCAAACCTGTCGTGAGGACTAAAAAACTGTGGAGCAACGAGGCTGTGGAGGAGCTTCGCACGTGTTTAGTAACTACAGACTGGGACACAATCAGGGCTGCTTCTAACAGCTTGGATGAGTTTACAGATACTGCCACCTCCTTTATACACTTCTGCGAGGACAACATTGTGCCATCACGCACCAGGGTGAGTTATAGTAATAACAAACCCTGGTTTACTCCTAAACTCAAACAGCTGTGGCTAGAAAAGAGAAAGGCGTTCAGAAGCGAAGACAGGGACTGCTACAGAGAGGCCAAGTACAGGTTCAGAAAAGAAGTGAACACTGCTAAACAGCAGCACTCTGAGAATATTCAGCAGCAGATCTCAGAGAACGACTTGGCCTCTGTGTGGAAAAGTTTTAGGATCATTACCAACTACAAGCCTAAAACTCCCCACTCCACTGATGACTTGCTGTTGGCCAACACCCTCAACCACTTTTACTGCCGTTTTGACCAAGCAGCCCTCACACCTCCACCAGTCCCAACAATAGAGACACTTTGGACACTCATCCCCCCACCCCCACCACAGAGCAATTAACACCATCAAAGACTTCACCCACAGCAACCCCCTCCTCACCCCTCACCTATGACGAACTCACATCAACTCCAACTAAAACCCTTCATATTCATGAACAGATGTGAGGAAACAGTTTAAGAACCTAAATGCTAGAAAAGCTCCCGGCCCAGACGGTGTGTCTCCTGCCACTCTCAGACACTGTGCAAATGAACTGGCCCCAGTGTTCTCTGGCATTTTCAACTCCTCACTGCAGGCATGTCATGTGCCTGACTGCTTCAAGACCTCCACCATAGTCCCTGTCCCCAAGAAGCCAAGGATCACTGGACTTAATGATTACAGACCTGTGGCTCAGACATCTGTGGTCATGAAGTCATTTGAGCGCCTGGTTCTGTCCTATCTCAAGACCCTCACGGCCCCCATCCTGGACCCTCTGCAGTTTGCCTACAGAGCCAACAGGTCTGTAGATGATGCCATCAACATGGCTCTTCACTTCATCCTGCAGCATCTGGACTTCCCAGGAACCTACGCCAGGATCCTGTTTGTGGACTTCAGCTCTGCCATCAACACCATCCTCCCAGACCTTCTCCGAGGCGAGCTATCCCAGATGAACGTGCCTGATCCCATCTGCAGGTGGATCACTGACTTCCTGACGGACAGGAAGCAGCATGTGAGGCTGGGGAAGAATGTCTTGGACTCTCGGACCATCAGCACCGGCTCCCCTCAGGGCTGTGTTCTTTCTCCTCTGCTCTTCTCCCTGTACACCAACTGCTGCACCTCCAACCACCAGTCTGTCAAACTAATTAAGTTTGCAGATGACACCACCGGTATTGGACTCATCTCGGGCGGGGATGAGTCTGCCTACAGGATGGAGGCTGAACTTCTGGTGTCCTGGTGGAGCCGCAACAACCTGGTGCTGAACGCCCAGAAGACAGTGGAGATTATTGTGGACTTTAGGAAGCACACAGCCCCACTCCCCCCCATCGTCCTGACTGACACCCCCATCACCACTGTGGACTCATTCCGCTTCCTGGGTACCACCATCACCCAGGACCTCCACTGGGAGCCACCATCACCTCCGTCATAAAGAAGGCCCAGCAGAGGATGTACTTCCTGAGGCAGCTGAAGAAATTCATCCTGCCAACACGGATGGTGATGCAGTTCAACACTGCAATCATGGAGTCCATCCTCACCTCCTCCATCACCGTGTGGTATGCTGGCGCCACCATCAGGGACAAACAGAGACTGCAGCGTGTTGTGCGCTCTTCTGAGAAGGTGATTGGCTGCAGACTCCCATCTCTGCAGGACCTGTACACCTCCAGGACACTTGAGCGTGCAGGTCGGATCACAGCCGACGTTCTCACCCTGGACACAGACTGTTTGACCTGCTCCCCTCAGGCAGGAGGCTCCGGTCCATTCGGACCAGAACCTCTCGCCATAAGAACAGTTTCTTCCCCTCTGCTGTTGGACTCATGAACAATAACCCTGACTGTTCCCACCACCCACTCAGTTACATGACCCATATGGTGTTTTTTTTTGCACCTGTCTGATTTGCACCGATCGTTACCTGCTCTCATGTATATATCAATCTGTTTAGCATATTATATTTTTATTTAGGTGTTTGTTTGTTTGTTCTTGTATGTTTGCACAAAGTACCGCAGCAGTTTCCTAATGTTGTAAACCTGCCCAACATTTGGCAATAAAACCCTTTCTGATTCTGATCCATCCATCCGTCCATCCATCCATCCATCCATCCATCCATCCATCCATCCATCCATCCATCCATCCATCCATCCATCCGTCCATCTATCTATCTATCCATCCATCCATCAATCTGTCCATCCATCCGTCCATCTGTCCATCCATGGGTGCTGCTTAATGCCTCAGCTGGAAAACTAGACTTAAACTCAGTTTTAAAAGAACCAGGTAAGCAGCATTTATGGATTGAGGTGAAAATGATCAGCTGTTAGCGGCTCTTTGACCCACTTTAAGCGAAAGGAAGAATCAGAGACGGTCGGCCTCTGTTGTTCTGATGCTAATCTCATGTTATCATCCCTGAAGGTTTTTTTTTACTGTTTTAAATTTGATCAAAAAGTAAATTCTGCTCCTGATGAAAGTGGTTCTTTCATCTGGTCCAGTAGGTTGGGCTGGGTTGGGCCAGAGCTGGAGCTTAGTAAGGTGGAAACACAAAGAACCTGTTCTCACTTAGAACTGTTTTTTTTGGTGGAAAAGCTCCAAAGAACAAACACCCAAGGGAAGTCTAAATTTTCCATTTAAATGTTGGGTTGCTGGAACCTAGCATGCTCGCTTTTGGATGGTGGGGCGTTAGGCGGAGCACCCAGAGAGAACCCAAGCAACCTGCGGAGAACATGCACCACTCGGGTAAGGATTTAAACTAAAGGACCTTCTTATGGAAAGGCAGCAAATCCTCTAAATGTGAATCTTTACTCATTAAAGGGTTGAAGCTTCAGAACTGAAGACTAAACCTAAAGCCTGGTTTATACTTCTCTGTCAGCAAGTTTACACGTGTGTAGATGGAGGCGTTTTCCTTCTAAACATCTCCCGTGACGTGTCAGTATTGCTAAGCAATTCCCCTCCAGGACAGCAGGGGGCGCAGACCTTTTTCTGAAAGGTCTGTCTACCATTGCTCTGGTCGAGGACAGTTTATTTACTTCAGCTTGTAAACGCACATCCAGTCAAGGAGCAATGGCCGACAGAGAGCGAGTTTAGATGGAGCTGGAAAGCTTTTTACTAGAAGTGCAGCTCATAGAATCCTCTAAAAACTCATGGAAACAAACAAACTCAGCATCTGTTTAGTTGTTCTCTACAGCTCCTGGTGTTCAACATCACCAAAAGACTAGATGAGATAAACTGGCCTTGTTATATAAAGCATCTAGTGGCCAAAAGCTGCATCGACTACTAATTACATCGACTACAGAGCATCGTTCTGATGAAATGATCTGGGGCTGAAGTTGGGCTGACCAATCACAGACCTGCGCTCTACGTTGCGTTCAGGCTCTATTGCGTGAGTGACGGAGAGAGCTTTCGTCCATGGATAATGGCACGGCGTGTCTCCGTACCTCCGCAGACGGAGAAGCATAAACTAGCCTTAAGAAGGAAGATATTAAAGGAAGATTCCAGAACTGGAGACCAAACATCAGTCGGTCCTCAAGGGCCAGGATCCTGCATGTTTTAGATGTTTCCCTGGTTCAACAGAACCTGAGGAGCCGCTGAGGATGTATTCCATCCATTTACATCAGGTGTTCTGGAGTAAGGACACATCCAAGACCAGCAGGTCCTGCAAGACCAGCAGGTCCTGGAGGACCTCCAGACCCTGCAGGACCTCCAGACCCTTCAGGACTGGAGTTGGACATCCATCCAGGAGTCTTGGAGTCGTTTAAAGGTTTAAAGGGACGGAGAGTCTTCACTTAATATGCCCTTGTTTTAAACATGTGGTCCATGTCTGAGCAGCATCAGAAAGCAGAGCGTGGAACCGTGGACTGAGGCGTCTTGTTGGACATCGGTCCATCACTCTCCTTTTTGGACACAGATGAGAAGTCTTCCTGCGAGAGATCGCTCATCTCCTCTTGTCGCTCCTGCTTCCACACCCGCTCGTATTCCTGCTTCAGCTCCTGGTAGGAGCGCGAGAAGGTGTGGAAGATGGAAGTGGCAGGGAACGCCATGATGAGGATGCCGCTCAGGATGCTGATGAGCGCCACCATCTGGCCAGGGACACTTCGCGGCACCATGTCGCCGTAGCCCACCGTGGTCATGGAGATGATGGCCCACCAGTAGGAGGCCGGGATGCTGCTGAAGCTGTGGTGGGGGTGCGTAGCAGCGAACGGCGCCAGCTCGCTCTCGGCCAGGTGGACCAGAGGCGAGAAGAGGGTGACGGCCACGCAGACGAAGAGCAGCAGCAGGCCGAACTCCCTCATGCTGCGCTGCATGGTCACCCCCAACGTCTGCAGGCCCAGGGAGTGGCGCGCCAGCCGCATCACGTAGAGGATCCGAAGGGCCCGCAGCAGTCGCAGGATCAGACTCAGCTTGTCCAGGTAGCCTCTGCCGGCGCCCATCACCGCCTCTTCCTGCGCCTCCTCTCCCACGTCGAACACCAGGGACACGTAGTACGGCAGGATGGCGATGGCGTCGATGATGTTGAGCGGGCCGCGAGCGAAGGCCAGCTTGCTGGGAGCGTTGGCGAAGCGTAGCAGGAACTCCAGGGTGAACCAGGCCACGCACACGGACTCCACCACAAACATGTTGCGACACTTCTGGGAGCATTCCCCCTGCAGAGGAGCAGAACACAGAGTTAGGTTAAAGCAGTGGTTCCCAAAGTGAGAAGGGTGCAGAGTCATTGCAGGGGGGACGCGGTATGAATGGATAAAATTTAAAAGCTAATATAACTGACAGGTTTTTGACGAGACTCTCACATGAATGCAAAGCAGAAGATCAAACATCGGCAAATAAGCTTCCTTCCCCGTCAAAGAGTAGAAAATATGACGAAGCAGATCTTGCCTTTGGTTTTGTTCCACCAAACACCTGCAAATGCTCAATGAGTTCATATAAAGTTTTGTACATAGTGGCACAGTGTGAAAAACCGCACACAAGGATTACATACATCCCTGCACTATTGACATGGTTCCATCTATGATTCATAACAGAAGCCAGCAAAGTATCGGTTATTCCTCTGTCCAATATTCGCATTTATTAGATGTCAATGGACATAAAGGGACTTTGTAGAGATCTGCACAGATGGGGCAAAGACTATGGCTGGGAAACTAGCATGGCTGCAGGCGTTCATGAATCGAGTTATACACCCCAACCCACTGGCGTCTAAACAGCCGAGTCCCGATCTGGATGATGTAACGATCGATGTCTTCGGCACAGTCAGCTACATCAAAACACAACCTGTCAAAGCTCCGATTATTACGGTTCTGTGCAAGAAAACGGGCTCCGACAGACAGCCGAGTCCCGACAACCGTGTGGGAAGGAGCTGTCCAGGGTCTTTAAACTGCCAGATGAGATTCGCATCTTTTTGAAGGAAGAGGGCAGAGATCTTAGCCATAAATTTTACTGTAACAAGTTTGTACTGAAACTTTCCTGTAGTGGCATATTTCTGAATGTTCAATGAACCAAATTCAGTGACACATGGCACAAACACACACCTCCACCTGGCAGATGCAGTGACATCACAGCAGGCTCACACCTGGTATTGAAAAGTTGATGATTGAAGACCTCAGTTTTGCAAAAAAACCTTTACAATTTTTTTTCTCCTCTCAGAGTTCTTTATGTTTTAAACCAATTGTGCACAGAGACAAAACGTATTGAAAGCAATGTCAGATAATACTACACAGTCACAGGGGGGCGTGACCATTGTCTTATAAACCAAAGGGGGGGCTAGCAGAAATAGTTTGGGAACCACTGGGTTAAAGGGACATTACACCAGTCAGCTCATTGTGGCATGTGCAGCTCAAGGAGTTAAAACGAGGAAACAGGAACTCATATTAGCTCATTGATCCAAGATGGCTTTGAAATATGTGGAAAATGGTGTCTAGTGAGCGACCAGGTGGAGATCTGCTGCAGATAAGAAGATGCGTAATATGTCATCATCCAGATATCAGCGGGTCCAATGTTCGCACCACAAAGGACCGTTTGGAGGAATGACTGTTTGCTAATGTATTCCAAGTGTTACGAACCTGCATTTCTCAAGTTAATGTAACATTTTTAGTCGGTTGAGTGTCAGGGCAGCAGAAGATCAAACCAGACTGAAGATGCTGGAGGTCACAGAATGATGGACGGAGAAGAGAAGAGGCAGATGTCACGCCTGAAATCAAAATGTTTTTAATATCACGCAACACCACAGATTCACGGCTGGATTCAGGTCTGGACTTTGACTAGGCCGTTCTAACCCATGAATCTGATCTAAACCATCCCTTAATAGCTCTGGCTGGATGTTCAGGCTGGTTGTCCTGCTGGAAGGTGAAGCTCCACCCTAGGCTCAGGTCCTCTCTGCAGCCTCTAACAGGTTTTCCGACTGGCTTTCCTGTTCCACAGCATGCCGCTGCCACCACCATGCTTCAGTGTTGGGGATGCTGTGTTATGTGCGGTTAAGGTTGGGGTACGTTTCCTCTGAACAGGGCAGCTTCTTCCACGTGTCAGCTCTGTCTCCTACAGGCTTTGTTGCAAACTGCAAACAGAACTTCTTCTGACTGGTTCTCCATTTGTCCCACCTGAGCTGTGGATCTCTGCAGCTCCTCTAGAGCTTCTCTGATCAAAGCTCTCCTGTCCATGTCCTGGTAGGTCTGCAGGTGGTCCATCCTCTCTCCAGATGATGGATTGAACAGAGATCTGGGAGACGTTCAACGTTCTCCTTGACCTGCCAATTCAACTCAGTTTCCATTCTGTCTGCTGGGTTCCTTGGACTCCATGATGCTGGTTGTTCTCTATAGAACCTCTGAGACGAGAAGAGCCGCAGTTCGCCTGAGAGGACAGATGAAGCTGAGGCTCAAAGCCTGCAGAACAGCAGCTGTTGGGAAGGTAATAATGTGGCTCTCCGTCTGCTTTTTTTTTTTTGAAAATAAAATCAGCTCTGAAAAGCTCGAACTCGTCCAGATGATCTTCAGGTTAATGAAGGTTCTGCTCCGTAAGGTGGAGACCTGGCTAAGAGGTGAAGGACAGGTGGATGGTGTTTCCAGGAAGATCAGAAAACAGTGGGTGTCATAGTTCTTAGGTTAGGTGTTTGAAGTTAGTTATTTCCCTTATTCGGTTTAATTATCATTTTAATGTATTCTTTGGTATTTGTTTCATGGCACTTCCTTGTTTTCAAATCCCCTTCATGCTCTTAGATGTTTTCACCTTTTGTTTGTGTCCTCCTTCTCATTTGTATTTCCTTAGTTTATTTCTCTTTAGATGGTTTCCTAATTTACTTCTTCCTTCTGTTCTCCAGTGTTTCCTTAAGTTCCCCTTAGATTCCTCCTTAGACATATTATCTTTAGTTCTAGTTTAGGATTGTTTTCAGTTTCTTATCTGTGTTCCTTTCCTGTTGTCTTCCTGCCACTCTCCTACTGACCCAGTTTTCACTAATCACCATCACCTGCAACCGTTTCTCTTAATTAGTCCTCAGTCCTTTCTCTGTCACTCCTCCCTCCCTCCTCAGTATATATGCTGCTCTTATTCAGTAACTACTCCCTGGTCCGTCGTCTATCTTCCCCGTGTTTGGTTCCTTGTTTTTTGTTGTAGTAAAATCTTTTCATTTAACTGGCTGCATTTGGGTTCTTAAAACACAAACATGAATGGATGCTGACTGAAGGGTTTCCAGCAGCACCCTTCCAGCTACCCGTGGAGGAGATCTGCATGCAGACAGGCCAGCTGACAGCTCCGCCTGGACCAGGATAACCTCCACCCACCATATTCTATTACCAGTAGAAAATTAATTCATATTCATCGTTTAAAGACATGACTGATGATGCATTCTTTCTCTTCCCTTCCTACTCCTGTCTGCTCCTTAGTTTTCCTCACTGGAAGCGGTTCAGACGATATTCCTTTATGGAAGGCAAACAGTGACACAAATCCTGAAAATAATCATTGAATACATTATTTTATTTGGTCATTTGTGCAAAAGGTGATTTAAAGGTCTGTTTATTCCTAAATACGTTAGGGGAGTCTAAATAAAACGTAAATTTTTTAATAAAAAAAATACATAAAAATTGTATGTAGTAAATATTTTTATTATTATTCTTGTGCAAAAAAAACATCACAAAATAATTACTCCATGACATATGATTGGTTAACCTACACAGGAACTCAACTGCAGACTTATCACCGTTTCTATAGTTGAGCTATAGTGTCAATGATGAGTTTATGAAATAATTAACTGTTAGAACATAAATTGGTTTAAGATAAAGATAGATTAATTTAGTTGATTCCAGCTCCACTTATTTTCACATGTATAAATGTCAATTTTGGGCCTTTTTTAATGTATTGAATTGTGGCACCTATGGGCTTCCGTACTTTCTTTTTCAGGCTTCTGCTTGTGTGACATGTTCAGATCTGAGCTCTAAACACAGACGGGCTTAATTCAGCAGGCCTGGTTCTTCTCCTCCAGCCCAGATTTGAGGCCTGGGAACATTAATCCAGGGCAGGTTTAATGATTTCCAGGCTCCAGATGGTACCGATCGGACCGGTTCTAGGTAGAACTTCCACCGGCAGAAATGCACAGCAGTGCTCTCAAAAAAAAAAACGGTGGAGTTTGTGGCGCCCTTAGATCAGAGGACACAGAGATAAGAGATCCAGCTGCAGGTGAAGGTGGAGTGGAGAGCAAACCATGGTCACTGACCCGGTACCGGTTCTTTATGTCCAACTGACCCAGATTGGAGCATTTGATTCTTTCCTGGAGCGACTTAATGAACTCAACGTGGGACATTCAATCTGTGGCGTAGTCATGATAGAACCCAGGGCCCGGCGGGAAATGTGCTACTAATGTAAAGAGTGAGTTCTTCATACTCCAATAGAGCGGTTCCGAACCCAGAACGTTTAAGGAAAAAGAACCAGGAGCTGAGCAGCGACAGGATGGACTCGGCTTGATACAACATCCTGTTTTAAGACCGAGTCTCTGAGGTTAAAGGTCACGGTAGGAGCAGAGTCAACAGGCTGGTCTGCCTTGAATCTTCGGAGATGTTGGTCCAACTTCACGTGACAGCATCTCACAGCTGCTGTAGATCTGTCAGCTAAACATCCATGATGAGAACCCAAAGATGTTCTGTTGGACTGATTCCTTCAGACGGTGGAGACCGTTGGACTACAGTGAACTCATTGGTCCAGAAAGCATCTTGAGATAATCTGAGCTTTGAGTTGCTGGAAGGAACCATCAGAAGATGGGTCCACTTTGGTCATGAAGCGATGGAAATGGTCACCATCGAGATTCTGGTAGTCTGTGGGGTTTAGAAGAAGCTTAGTTGTCGCTGATGGGTCCAGAAAATGATGCACCGTGCCAGGATGGATCCCTGCGTTTATGATGTTTCCACCAAGTTCTGACATGAACATCTGGATGTCGCAGCTGGAATCCAGACTCATCAGACCAGGCAACCTGTTCTGGTCCAGTTCTGTGTGAACGGTAGCTTCAGCTTCCTCTGGTGTTGTTGTAGAAAAGGCCCGTGTTCTGGAGGAAGTTCACGAGTCCTCACACGTTTTTATGTGGAGAAACGTGAAGATTTGTTTAACTGAATGAAGTCTGGCATCAGTAAATCTGTCTTAGTCACCAGGTCAGCAAAAACATCCAATGATTTCTCAGAGTGAGATACTCAAAGCAGGGAAACATCCGTTTCCTATCACACAATTCGTGCGTAAATATGAAGTTATGAAAATGTAGGGAAAGAGCCGAGAGAAGAAAGGAAGATGGCTGCAGGTTTGAATACCATCGGTATAATGTAGAATCAATAACCTGACATTTAAGTATTTGAATTCTCCGCATGTTGGAAAAACAACCAGTAGTGGTACCAGGTCCGGTCTTCTGCTGCTTCAGGGTTCCTCCTGTTGTTCCTCCAGAGATAGTGTCCTGCAGACCTCGGAACCAGTAATGTTGGACCTACTGAACCCATTTTCTGTAAACCCGACTGGATCAGGGTGAAGGAACGAAGTCCGTGTCTGTTTTACGCTTCATCTCAGACGTCTGTCGGGAAGATGCTTCATCAGAACCGACCTGCTCTGTCCAGCACCCATGTTTCTTTCTATAACAAACCTGATCGGTCAGGAGATGCTTCTACTGCTGTTCATCTCTGATCTGGAAACCCAATCTGCTCTGGAGTTACCATGGTGATGGAGACAGGTACCGGTTGATGCAGTTCAGCTGCCTGAACATTAAAAACTCATTAAAATCCCAAACTGATGCCTTATCTGATTTATTGTGATAGAAAGTCTCTGAAGGTTTCTTTCAGGCATACCTTGAAATATCAGACTTGTGGAAATGCTTCATTAGATGGAGAAAATATGAAATGTTCTTCTACATTTCAAACCATCAAACAACCGCTTCCTTCGATAGCATAAAATACTTCTAGCCTTTGCTACTGAAAAGCTGCTGAGCATCGATTTCCTTCATGCTGGAATGTAAAAAAAAAAAAGAAAAATCTTTTAATGAGTAGAAAGATATTTTCCTTCTCTTCCTGTGAGATTCAGCAACAACAAAAGAACGGAGGCAGGGTCACCCAAAACACCGACGAACACTAAGAAGGGCAGAAATGATTCTCTACATAAATAACGAGGCAGCTGGCGAAGCACGGCTCCACGTTCGGTGATGTTTCTCCTGTTTGGATGCAGCCACAGCCACCTCACAGCCCGCTGAGAGCAAACTGTGATTCATGTTAGATCTGAGCACAAAATAATCCAGAGCTCAGAAGCAGCAGACTCCTAAGAGGCTCAGGGTTGATCCATCTGGCCACATTTGGCCACTATGGGGCGCCGTTTGGAAAGTCACACAACAAACGTTAACAGCAATAACTTATGTTATTTAGCCTGTCATAAGAGAAATGAATGGTCGTTCATTTCTCAAAGTCATATTTGTGTCCATGTTATTTATTTATAAATGTCACAGTTTCAAACTCAATATTTAGTTAGCGTGTTCCCATTAATTAATAGAGGTAATGGTAAACAAGGTGTGCACTGAGTAGTAGTGAAAGTAATAAACAGAATTATACTGGTACATTTTTATTACTCAGTAAACACCTTTTCATCTTGATAAACTCATTATTACGCAGTAAATACATTTTTATCCTAACTTTAATGATGATTGTATTATGTAAAATGTATAGCCTTACGTATAACTCTCTTACAACTATCAATAATATGAGTTTTCCTTAAATAAAATAAACAGTAAATACACCATAAATACAGTGTTACCCGTTAGGGAAGGATATTTTTTATAGCGTACTCCTGAGATGAAAAAAATATGAACACAATTAATGCAGTTCAAGAGTTTTCTTGTATTAAAGTTAAAGCCTTAAGGGTGGCACCGAGTGGCATTTACCCATGTTAAATTGTAAGAAACTCCCTGGGTCCAAAACACATGTACAGTCAGCTAATCGTGGATCAGGTAACTGTTGGAACTGATGGAATAAGTCCTGAACCTGACTTGTTCAAGACTCTGCAGAAGGAATCTTTGAATTACAGATTCCACCAAAGAGAGAAACAGCGCCTCTTTGCAGGCGCTTGTTTGCCCCAGGACCGGACCAGGGACAAAGAAGCTTCTGAGCTGGGAGGACAATCCGACGTCCGAGCTAACGGTGGCTAGCTGCGGCCACACTAGCTACACCCCCGCGAGGCCTCGCTGCTAGCCGAATCGGCTAACCACAGCCACTTTCCTTTATGGCTGAATTTCCCTCACCAATGGATGTACCTTCAACAGAGATCTAAGAATCGTTCAAGTAAGGTTGTGTCTGGGCAGAGATAAATTAGCTTAGGATAAACAATTTAAGGATTGTTTTTATTATCTATTTCACTGTGTTTTTTTGTTTGTTGCTGCATTTCTAAGATTTTATTCTTCAGATTGTTTATGTACAAACAGTGTTTTTCAAAGGTTATTGACAGATAGCTAGTTTAATCATGCATCATGAGTTTCTCCGTTCCACCCTTGTTCTCTGGTGTTAAGCTATACGGAATGACCCGTTAGCCTCTGCTACATACTAAAGTAACTTTGTGCATCATCAGTGCTGATAAACATTGTTTATCTTTTTACCGTTAGCATTCATAAACATTAAGGATTGCTATCTATGGTATTCAAAATACTGATCTGCTTTAAAATAGATAATTTAAAACACCAAAAACTAATTGTATATAAGTTTAAACTAACTCAGCTTTCCACCTAAAACTCTTTAATACAAGCCTTGGTCTTTAAGAATACATATTCATACTGAACTGTGACATCACGATCAATTCATTGGTTATTGTTTCTACTTCTTTTCATATTTGTCCATTTTACTTTCGGTAGTTCGTTGTATTATTCATTCTTCTTTTTCTTAGTAGTTTAGTTGTGTGTTACTACCTTAGTGAATTTAATGATTAAAGCATTTTGACAGGAAACTTGAATTCTTTTTGTAAATAAAAGCAGGTATTTTGAAAAGTCATTGTTTGTTATTATTCCACATACATATTTAGTAACTTGCAGTTCAAAGAACGCCAAGAACTTATTTTTCTTCATCTATGGTTTAATTATCTCAGCCTTATCAGGCAGGTAATTAAACATCAACTGAGAATGAACTATTTGGCTCTTATTATTTTTCCTGGATCCCAGTATGGTGCCCCGAACTTGGTAATTTGGACATAAAATTAATAATAATTGCCTTAACCCAAAACAAACCTATTGTGTCACAACAATCTTTAGTGTTATATTTAGCTAGCCAGTTTAGCATGCTAACTAAATAACTCATAGAATAGACTTTAAAATACTTTTACTAGTTTATAAATCATTACATGGCTTACCATCAAAATATGTTGAAGACCTGTTGTCATGGTACCAACCACCAAGACCACTCAGGTCCTCCAACTCTAGCCTACTAAACATCCCTAGACTCAGAACTAAACATGGAGAAGCAGCTTTCAGTTTCTATGCTCCCCTTATCTGGAACAGACTTCCTGACGAGTGTAGAGCTGCTGAAACTCTGAACTGCTTTAAATCGAGACTAAAAACCATCTGTTTAGAATTACCTTCGAGTAAATGCTTGATGTCATATGTATGAAATGTGTTCATGCTCTATTGCTTTATTGTGTATCATGTGTAATGTGTGTTTCATGCTAATTTGCTACTTTTACTTTTAAATCTCCAATGTTAGAGTCGATGTTTGTTTTGTTTTTTAATCACCAAATCATGTAAAGCACCTTGAATTACCATGTTGTTGAAAGTGTGCTATACAAATATAATTGCCTTGCCTAAATATTCAGTTTGAAACTGTGAGATTTATGAATGAATAAATAACATGGACTCAAATATGACTTTGAAGAAAGAACCCCCATTTATTTCTCGTACGACGGGCTGAATAACCCAAATTATTGCTGTTAACTTTTGAGTGTACAAACAGTTCCCCATAGATCAATAATGCACGGTAACTGAATAATTACAGACCAACATATAGTGTTACCTCCTGCAGCTCTTGAACTAAAACACGCTGCTGTCCGCTTGGATACAGCATGATGCTGCCACCGCCGTGTCTCATCATAGCGGTGTTCACATAACATTTTCCACAAAGTACAATTCTGGTCTCCTCTGATCAGAGCAGCTTTTTTCCCTTGTTTGCTGTGTCTCCAACAGGGTATGGTGAAGACTGCAAACAGAACCTTTGTTTGTTTTTAGTCCCCCCAGCATGATGCTTTGACTACCATGCTTCACTATAACTGTGGTGTATTAATTACCTGCGCTTTGCGTGTAAACAGAAAAGTGAACTTTGGTCTAATCGGAACACGTTTCTGCACATGGTATGTTGGTCTATCAACTAAAATTTTAATAAAATCTGCAAGTGTTGGTTGGAACGTGACAAAATGTAGAAAAGTGCAACTGGTTAGAATAGAAATGTTTTGAAATAAATGCAGACCTAAGCGAAGCTGAGAGATGCTCCAGCTGCAGGCCAAGTCTTCAGTTAACAACTTTTTGTTCCTCCTCCTGTTGGAGAACTGGATCTTTCTCAGATTCAAGTAAAAACTGGAAAAGGTTGTTTTGATGACAAACAGATAGGGCCACAAACCCAGAAGTGCTCATTTAAAAGATCAGCAGACAATCAGGTCCTTGGAAGGCAAACGTATAGAAATGAGGGATGGACCTGCCGTACCAGACCACCAGAAAGCTTCAAACTCACCCTGTTCTCCTCGTCTCGGAGGTCCGGCATGGTGCTGATGCAGAGGCTTATGACAGTGACCAGAACCATGATGATTGAGAGGCAGGCGAACATCTTCCCAGCTAAACCCGAATGAGGGTTTTCCATCACCTCCCGCAGCATCGACAACAGTCTGCGGTATCCCTTCTCCATCTGCGGGGGTCTCTTCTTCAGCTTTATCCTCTTCTGCCTCCACTCTTCCTCTTTCCGCTGGCGCTCCGCCACCTCGTCCACTCGGGTGATCATCCGCCGCCGGCAGCAGCGCTCCATGTGGCCCGGGTCCACGCCCCAGTAGTCGAGCTCATCGTGCAGAGAGACGGCACACAGCTCCCGGAGAAGACGCAGCTTTCCTGCCGCCAGGAAGTTTAGGATGATCCTGAAGGCTGTGGGGTTCCGGTCAAAGAAGTACTCCTGGCACGTCTCGTCGTAGTCGTCGCAGAGTCGAGCGATCTCCTCCGGGGTGGTGCAGAAGCGAAGGCGACCCAGTCGGCTCTGGGGAAACTGCTCCAGCGTGCTCCATGGGAAGGTGTAGCGGTTCCCCCCCACGTTAATGAGGACCTGTAAGGTGTGGTCGACCATGAAGGAGGCCTTGGGGTCGCGCAGCAGCTGGGCGCGCTGGAAGTAAACCCCCTTAAGCGTCTCGGTCTCAGGGATCTCAGTGAAGAAGCGGTCAAGGCTGCTGTCGTCGCTGCTGATGGAGTACGTGCTGAAGTCATGGTTGGCGTTGCTGATGATGGGCATGCTGGCAACAGGCTGCAGACAATGGAAGGGATGGAACAACTTTCTGTGGGTCCTGCTAATGAGGAAGATCCGTAGGGAGGAAGACCACCTCGGATGAAGCAACTGAAAAGACAGAAAAATCTAATTTTAGCATAAAATACAAGCAATGCTGCCAATAAAAGAGCTTTACAACATCCTGGAACACCTGAAATACCCAAAGAATGATCCATCTTCAATGGACAGCAGCTTTGTGCTCCGGTTTTTAAAATCCATCAGCCACAACTTTTTGGCTCTAGGAGTCAACTGGGGGAAACTTTGCTGCTTGTCCGCCATTAAACCCTGTCAGAGATCCCTGCATGATGGACGAGGGCGGTGAGACAGTAGTGAGGCGTGAGGAGAGGCAGATGGGGCGGAGTTACATCATGGATCAGTACCCAATTATAGTGGTGATGGACAGGTGGACAGATGAGGTCCTCAGATACGAAAATCATAGTGTTTGCAGATGATGTTGTGATCTGTAGTGAGGGTGGAGAGAGAGATGCTCGGGGCAGCTGCAGGACGTAGAGGTATTGAGTTTAACTGCCCTCAGCATCAAAGTTGGAATCGAGTGTGGACGCTTGGGAAGGCGTGGGAAGGTATGAGTGAAAAGCCAGGTGAACAACAGAGCACCAGGAGCAAACAGCCAGAAGACGGACAACAGCAGGAGAATCCAGCAGGGGAAGAGGATTGCTTAAATACCGAGGAGGGAGTGAGGAATCCTGAGAGAAACCTGACGACTAATGAGTGGAAAGCAGATGCAGGTGAAACAGAGGGAGCTGGGAGATTAGGGATGAGCTGCAGCTGGGCGGGAAGCAGAATGACAGGGAGCAAACGGAGGAATAGCTAAGAATTAAGCATAAAACAGTGGACAAGACCATGCAGAAAATAATCTTAAATGCATAAGGATCTAAACCCAACACCATATAACTGAACACAAACAGGTAAGGATCATGGCAAAACCCGTTCCCCCTTAAAGACCACATCAGTCCAACTCTTCATCAACTCCGCTGGCTCAAAATTCACTACAGGATCATGTTCAAAATCCTAATTTTTGCTTTGAAATGCATCAATGACTTGGTTCCATCCTATCTCAGTGATCTCATCGACATCGTCTCTCCCTCCCTATCGCTCTTTAGGCTGATCCTTCCCATTGGCCGGTTTACCACCATGGAGCCGGTCTGCTCCCCGACTCTGGGACTCTTCAAGCTTAAAACATAATAAACTACTTTAAACTACTCATTATGACCACTACTCACTACCTTCTCGACAATCAATTTGATCTATTTTATATATATGTGTTCTTTTATATGTAGGCTACTTTGAATGTGACTCATAAGCCCCTTTCGGACTGTAGGGAACCTTTTGTAGTTCCTGTAACCGTATCAGGAACCAGGCCGTTTTTTTCCCCGCACATTCGGACAGATAATAACTAGGAACTATGGCCCTCGTTTCCTATAACCATTTTAGCTCCTACTCTGAGGCCGGGTCTTTTCGTGGTTCCATCGGAACTCATATGACGTAAGATTTCCACTACTTAAGACCCCGCCATTTTTTTTAAAACTACAGTTGCCAGGTATTACAGCGCAGCAGCAAAATGGACAAAACCTGCGGCAAGTGGACTGACAAGGAAGTAAAAGCTCTTCTGGCTTTCTATTCGACCAAACGTGTTCAGAGAGGGTTCGAAGGTTCCCAGCGTAATATTAACATTTCTTTTAACGATAATTATGCAATTAGAGAAAAAGTATTGACACACCGCGAAGCAGTGCAGGGAAAAACTGAAGAAACTTAAACAGGACTATAAAAAAAAATCAAAGTTCATAACAACCAGAGTGGTACGACACCCTGGATGCAATCTGAGGCCATCGTCCGGTTTACCATGGGAATACCGGGACCAAGGACTCCTGCACGGGCCTTTTGGAGTCCATCAGTCGTGGTGAAAACAGCAGCACCCCCAGAGGGTAAGATGGTGGTTCTAATTATGCGGCTATAGCTACTAATTATTATTTTGAACCATCACATCCATTAGATCTTTGTTGTTCTCCATCTTCCATTCGTTTGTTGTTTGGCTCCTTAGACAGAACCTCTCTCAGAGTCTCCCCAAATAATCGTCTTCTCTGTTCGCTCCTGTTCACCAGAGAGGAACTGCTGCTGGGTGGGACGGAGTCACTCTGATGTCACTTTTCTCCAACAATCCTTCCTGAACCTCACCACTGAGTCCAACCAGCTCGGAGAGAAGGTGTGAATTAACAATCAGAGCTTTAAATCGCTGCCAGACTCAGCCAACAATCATCTTATTCATCCTTCTGGAGCAGGAACAGGATGATGGAGGTCTGACCACCAGGTTCCCTCAGCAGATCCACACTTATAGTGTAAATCTGTTGTGTTTTGGCCTAATTCTAACGATGTATCTAGATAAGTGTCTTTATTGTCCATTAAATGCACATAAAACTGACATTTTCCTTCAGCATCTTACAATAAACGCACACAAGCTTACAGAGAGTCATCCATCTCCAAAAACATCTAAAAAAGCAGAGCAGCAGCGTTCTCTAACTACAGATGTTACTCCTCAGCATTCCCGTCCCTTCTGCCAGGTTGTTTTAAATGTAATACCACTTTCGTCCAGCAGGAGGAGCCTCTGACTCCTCTCAGTCTTCACAGAATCTGAGCTCATTCTGCTGCTTTATTCCATCAAAACCACGGTAATAATATCATCTGATGTTATATTGGATGCAAACACGCAGCTCAGATTAATTTAAATCATATGCAGATGAAATCAGCTCCTGAAACTGAAACCTAACAGACTAAAATCACCAACAGATGAACTTTTAGCGCCACCTGTTCTCCAGCTGCTTCGTTTTTCTGCGGTTTTAGCTTGTAACGGCAGGTGTTCCTCATACCTGAGCTCTCTGATGAACCTGCTGGGAACTTCTGGACCCTCATTAGAAAGGCAGCTGGTCCAGTTGGAGCGTCAGAGCCGAGCTGCAGCTGCAGCTGCAGGGATCGCTCAGCGTTGTTTGGGATTTAAAGAAAAAAAGAAAAAGTTGCATGAAATGAGATGTGAAGCTGAGTCACCTCTCAGGGCGCGCAGGGAAGCTGCTCCTCTTCAGGAGGAGATGAAGCCATGGTGGAGCTGCATCAGCATGAAGTTTGCAGAGTCTCCCTCAGCTCCAGCCTGCAGCAGCTCTCCGTGCTCTCCACTGTTCCCCACCGCCTGCACACACACAATAAACCCGATTATCTAACAGCGGTGCCCTCCTGAAACCTGCTGCCGTGTTTTCATCTGGCTCTGACAGCAGGATCCTCCTCCTCCACCTCCTCTTTTTACACCCCCCTCCCATCTAACAGGCTCCACACAAACAGGCAGCTCAGTATAGTTCGGAGCTTTTATCCCACAGAGTAAAACCAGGAAACGGATCTGGACAAGCGCAGACTTCACCTGAACGTCCAAGTAGGAAGATCTGATGCAGGTGAAAGCTTCTCCACGGACAGAACAGGGACGTGCGTGAATATGATGGGCTGACACGTCCAGAGCGGCCGCCAGGGGGCAGCAGGGGGGAGGCGGTGCCCTGTCAGGAAATGCAGTCGCCGGAGCGTCTGACAGTCAGTCTGAATCAGAGCTCTGGTGCCGTGCAGCAACAAGGTCCTGGGTTCAAATCCCAGCCTGGGGTCTGTTTGCATTGAGTTTGCATGCTTTCCCTGTGCATGCATGGGTTCTCTCTGGGTACTCCGCCCTGCATGGATAAGGGAGTAAGGATGGACGGATGGATGGATGATGTGAGATCAGATGCAGATGAGGGCTGTGGTTCTGTAATCGGATCAAAGCTGTCGAGCCTTCCAGCCTGTTTCTGGAGAAGATCGATCTGAAGCTCAGACAGAGCCGCTTTTATTCTTCCTTTGCTGCTTCTGTTTGCATCTGAGAGCAAAACTCTCCACAAAACCCGTAACAGAATAACTTCTGTCGACGTCCAGTCACAGAGAGGACTATTGAAGCAGAAGATCAGAACCAGAACCTGGGTGTGTCTGTCTGCAGCGTGCACGGCGAGGCGCGCTCCATGATGTCCTGGAGGATCATCAACAAGCAGGTGGTTGTTTCACAGCTGATTTAATAAGCAGGACATAGGATGGTGTGAAGATGATATCTGAGCTGTTTTACTCCAACCAGGGTGGAGGAACCGAGGATCCAGGCTGGTTCTGGAGGGTCACACCTGAGCTGGGATGATTCCCACATTCCCTCCAGTGGAGCTGATTTTTATGTCTCATTATTTCTTGTTTCTTTTTAACTAAGGAGACTGAATTTCATAAATCCAAACTGTTGAAAGCTCACAGGAAGAAAACGTCAGATTAAAGTCAGACAGCTCCATACAGAAAAGTATTCACTCCCTGAGACGTTTTACCCTTTTATTGTTTTTACAAATCAACTAAATTTGTCTTTTTTGACAAAAGAAACTCTTTGATATCAAAGTGAAAACTGATTTCTACAAAATAATGACAGTTAAATAAAAATATATGAAATAAAATCATTGATTGCATAAATATTTACGCCCTTCCAGTCAGTATCCAGTAGATCCCAGCAGGTCTCAGTCAGAATGCACTTTTCCTCCATTAAAACTCCTCCAGCTCTGTCAGCTGGGATGGAGGTCTGGGCTTTGACTAGGCCACTCCAGAACATCCAATCGGGTCGTTGTCTTGCCAGATGATAAATGTTCTCAGACCCCCTGAAATCTCCCCCCAGGTCTAACGTCTCATGATGCCAGCAGATATGAAACCATTCAAAGTTCCTCGTGGAGTTGAGAAGGAGGAGATGATTCCTTAGAGAGACTGATCTGGAGTCAGCAGGATTAAATCCGGAGAATCATCCAGACGCTTTCTGCTCCAGATTACATTTGCTGACATATTTGTTGGGGTGTTTGTCCGTCTGCTTCCTGCTCATTTTCTCCACCTTTCTGGAGATTTCCACCAGCAGCTGAGGGCGGAGCCTGCCTGATGCACCTGCACAGGTGCGGCTCATTGGGCTCATCACCAGTTGAGGATATAAGGAGCCATCCATATAACGATATGATAAAAGTCCTCTTCGGTGTTCTTGTGTGTTCCTCGTGACAAACCTGTTTGCCTTCTCTGGGGTCTGTTCTTCACTAGACCGGTATCTAACTTACCTTTTTTAAGCAAATTTTTGGAAAAAATAGTTTTAATTCAACTTAATGATTTTATTAACGCTCATAATGTCCTGGAGAAATCTCAGTCTGGTTTTAGGGTGAACCACAGCACAGAGACGCCCTTTTGAAGATTTTAAATGATTTTAGATTAAACTACGATGCCCAGAGGGTGACAGTGTTGGTTCTACTGGATCTAAGCGCTGCCTTCAATACAGTAGACAACACTATTCTTTTAACCCGTTTAAAACAGATCGGCCTCTCTGGTGCTGTTCATAAATGGTTCACATCCTATCTCACAGACAGGACTTTTATGGTAAGTTTAGATACCGGCTCCTTTAAGGTCCATAGGATTACATGTGGTGTGCCCCAGGGTTCAATTTTAGGCCCAGTGCTTTTTAACCTGTATATGCTCCCTCTTGGCAGCGTCATCAGAAGACATGGAGTTAACTTTCACAGTTATGCTGATGATACACAGTTGTACATCTCCATGTCTCCTGATGACACACGGCCAATGGATGCACTTTTTAACTGCATTTTAGACATTAAATCCTGGATGGCAGAAAACTTTCTCCAGCTCAACCAGGACAAAACTGAAGTTTTATTCATCGGTCCTGAGGCTCAGAGAGAGAAACTTTTACCAAAACTACAATCATTGTCTTTTAATCCCTCTTTACAAGTGAAGAACCTGGGCGTGATTTTTCACTCTGAGCTGACTTTTATTCCTCACATAAAAAATATTACTAAAATAGGTTTTTATCAACTAAAGAACATCGCCAGAGTCGCCCCATTCTCTCTCGGGCCAACATGGAGACACTGATGCTTTTATCTCCAGTAAGATTGATTACTGTAATGTCCTGCTTTCTGGTCTTCCCACAAAGAGTATCTCAGGTTTACAGCTTTTACAAAATCCAGCAGCACGAGTCCTGATGAAGACCAGGAGGCGGGAGCACATTACACCGGTCTTAGAATCACTGCATTGGCTCCCCGTACATTTCAGGATCGACTTTAAGGTTCTTTTAATGGTTTTTAAGTGTCTTAATGGTCTTAGGCCTTCTTATCTCTCTGAACAGCTTTTACCATATAAACCTTGGTGGTCTCTGCGCTCCTCTGCAGCCGTCTCCTTGTCATCCCTAAAGTCAGGACACACACTCATGGTGAGGCGTCTTTCTGTTATTATGTTCCTCACCTCTGGAACAGGCTGCTGGAGAACCTCAGAGAACGTTCATGTTTTTAAGAGCAGGATCAACACTCACCTTTTTAGCTGAGCTTTTAACTGATTATTATTTATTACTGTTTGTTTAATTGCTCTGCATGTTTTATATGATTATATTTTTATCAGTTTTACTATTTAATCTTAGCACATTAATTTACTGTTTATTTTTATTCTTTAATTTATCTTAATCCCCGTTCCAGTGTTTCCTCTGTGGGAGCCCTCTGCCCCGGGAGCGGTGGTCGGCTGTAGCTGCTCTCCAGGTGGAGCTTGGGTGGAGGTGGGGGTCTTGGCCTCCCCTCCACTGGTCGCCCTGTGTCGGTGCCTCGGCTGCTGCATTTGATCTACCGCTGCCGGGGCAGATGGCTCCTCTAATGGCGTTTCCTTGCATGGTTCATTTACACTCGGCCCAATGTCCTTTTTTACTTTTTCTTTTAACTGTGTGTGTGCATGGGAGATGGGTTGGGGGGAGTTGGGTATAACTGTGACCATGCTTTTAAATCTGTGGGGGAGGGAAGGGAAGGTGGTTTTATGTGGGGTCATTTTAATCTTTAAAGCACTTTGTGATGCAACTTCTTGTACGAAAAGCGCTTTATAAATAAAGTTTGATTTGATTTGGAAGCTCTGGTCATCTTCCACGTCTGACTGGCTCCCAGTTCTTCTGTGATCCATCCATCGTTTCCAGACTCCACCTTCTCCAAGTCTCCAGAAACTCAACAGGAAGCTCTCGCAGACATCCCGGCCTTCCCAGCTCTTCCTCCCTGGCGTTCCATCTACCACTCGCCAAGTAAGCCTGGCCTGAGCTTATTCAAGCAGCATTCTCCATCTGTGGATTCCTGCCTCTTCAGTTCATCTCACCCACGTTCCCTCTACAGTTGTTCCCACGCTCCATCATCGTTTAGCTTTATTTTCATAAGTGGTTTCCTGCATGTGGGTCAAAAGGCTTAATGGCAACATGACACATGAAAACATCTCTTTATTTTCTCACATTACAGCTTTAATGTGTCATTGAGGGATTTTATGGGTCAGAGCAAGATGAAGCAGTGGAGGGAAAATTATACATATAGTTGGTCAAAATGCGCTCCCCTGAATCTGGACTTTGACTAGGCCATTCTAACCCATTGATCTAAACCATGGGTGTCCGATTCCGATACCAGGTTAGACGCAGATCTTATTCCAGAGCTTGGCTGCAGCTACTATGATGGAGCGATCACCCCAGTGCTTGTATCCGGACCGGGGAAACTCCAGAAAAAGCTGCGACCAGCGACCTTGTTGCCCTTATAACAGATATAAAACGGGGCTAATCCGTGAAAATTATGATACTGAATTCTAAAAATTACAGGAAGCCAATGAAGTGATAAAAGAATGAGGGGTGAGAAGGCGTGCAGCAGCGTTCTGAACCAGTTACAGGCGAGTGATGGAGGATTGGGATAAACCGACGTGTATAAGGCATTAAAGTGTGGAGCTAATAAATGTACGAATGTTTTTTTTCTCCAAGTCTGTGCACTGTAAAAAATAGCCGTATTTTTTACGGTGAAAACCATTAAAACAATGACAGGAAAACACTGTAAAGTGTAAAACTGTGTATAACAGGTTTTTTTTCCTGAAGTTGCCGTAAATAAATTAACTGGTACAATTACTAATTAGTACTTTTTTTGTGTGTGAAAAAAATGCAGAATCCTACTGTAAAGGACCCTTGCATAGTTGTTTTTTTTACAGAAATCTTCGGTAAAACTTATAACAATCAAACACTATCATTTTTAAATTTATTTATTGACAAAAAACAGGTATTCATTGCTGAATGTATAGTTGTGGTGGAAATGAATATGCTGCAATATGACATTGTGATTTTTACAGTTATTTGACATAACAATTGATAGATAGCATTTTCTAAGAAACCCAAAGCACTCTACATTGAATCTGTTCTTGATTCACTCCACATATATTCACACATTAATGGTAGTGAGCGATGTGATGTATATAGCGAAGATATACCTGGTCTGGTATCCTGCTTGGCTACAATGCCCTGTTGGACGGGGGGCATCGACTGGGATGATCCTCCCAGTAACTGAACATCCACTGTGTCCTGTTATCAACTTTTTACTTTCTGTAACATAGAAAGTTCTCTTATATCAGATCTTCTGTTCCTTCTGTGTTTCTGCTCTGTCTTCTCAAACCCCCAGACGGTCGTGGCAGATGGCCGCTCCTACTGAGCCTGGTTCTGTTGGAGGTTTCTTCCTGTTAAAGGGGAGTTTTTCCTCTCCACCGTCGCTACATGCTTGCTCAGTATGAGGGATTGCTGTGGTTGGAGTCTGCATCAACGGGGCGCAACCTCAAGTCAATGACTCCATGCAATCTGCTGGGATTCCTTAGATAGAAACCTTTTAAACTGATTGGAATGTTTGTATAAATGTATTGAAATGACTTCTTGTTAAGAGCCTTGAGATGAAACATCTGTTGTGAATTGGCGCTGTATAAATAAACTGAATTGAATTGAATTGTGAGCTCTGAAGAATAACCAGTGTACTAGAATAATATATTTAAGCTTTACATTTGAGTATAACTATATGTTTGCATGTCTTTAGCTTCCCTGAGTTTTGTTGTGTTATTTCTAATACACCACATTATCATATGAATTGCCATATATGGATGTCTGGAGTTCTTTAATGTTGAAACAAGGTTTGCTAGAGCAATTTTGGACTTACTTTTTAAAGAGTAGGCCTATAGTGTGTGTAGTTAAATGTACAGCACAACGATTAAGGAAATGGTTGAACCTGGAAACACCGCAGAGCTGAAAGAAACCCCCTTTAACCACTGCATTCATTTGTTTGTCAATTATTAAATTGTTTCTCACCTGTTTGCACTGGGAAGCTGAGGGGCCAAGATGTGATGCAACACTGGGGTAAAGATTTTACATCCTGTCTTGTTAAGAAGTAGAACGTTTTTGGGAAGCCACAGTTTAAGATCATCAAGACAGTTTAGTAAGGAAGTAACTGTGATGTCAGAATCTGGTTTTATGGGCAGGTAGAGTTGTACATAATCTGCATAACAATGGAAACGTAGTTTGTGCTTTGCCAGAATTCCTCCGAGTGGTAGAGGACCTAGAACTGACCCCTGGGGAACACCGCTGGATAGCGGGGCCCCCGAGGAAGGAACATCACCTACCATTACCAAAAAACTTCTATCAGGGTGTCTTCACAAGAGGACGTTGTTACAAAATTCGTTTTGGTTTTCATTCGCAGATTCAAAAGAAACTGCATTTATGTGACAGCTCGCTAGATCTGATCTCGTTTTGCACGACGCGGCGGATTCGCTGAAACCGATGTAGTACCTATTCCAGGTCTTTAGTAGGCAGTGTAACTTTGCAACGGTATGTCCCGTGTTTGCAGTGTTTTCCTTCTCCTCACTATACCGGAAAAGGAAATTCGCTCTAGCAGCACAGAAGAAGAACAGCATACTGGGATCCGCCAAATTTTGTTTTCTAGTAAAGGCCTGGGAACTTTTTTCTTCCTTACATGTAATATAACCAACTTCAAATAAAGTTTATTTAAAAAATGTAAACATTTTCCGCCATTGTTGTTGCTTTCTTTGCCCAACTTGCAAATCGAAGGAAGGCGGAGTGGGCCAGCCCAATATGTTGTGGGGAAGCGCCAGAGACGTCGCCATTGTCAAAAGTTGGCGCCCTACCTTCACACGACAATGAATCGCGGCGCGTATCAAGAAAATTCCACTTTGGAACACGTTTCCGAGACTTTGCGGAGTCCCGGTCTCCGTGTAAACAAGACGCCAAATCGCAGAATAAACTTTGCGGAAGGTGGTCCCAGCGTTGTCGTGTAAACACCACCTCAGACAGACGGGATGCAAACCATTTGAAATCTGTACCACCAAATCCAACTTTTTTCAGGCGTGAGATAAGGGTGCTGTGGTCGACTGTGTGAAAAGCAGCTGAGAAGTCCAGCATAACCAGAACGACTGGGAACCTATCATCAACAGCCCTGACAAAGTCATTATGCACCGTCGGCAAAGCTGATTCGGTGCTGTGGCGTGATCTAAAGCCACGGTTTTTCCTTCAGCATTGAGAAGCTCAGAGAAATGAAATGAAGAAGGCGATGCACCGGACCTTAAAAGGAAAGTTTCAGTTCAGCTGCTGGTTCTGGATCAAACCCTCGTTGGATTCTTCTTTGGATCAGTGTGAACTTTAAGAATCAGAATCACTTTATTGCCATTGCCAGTAAAAAAAAAAAAATGTACAGACTAGGAATTTGCTCTGATGTAACGGTGCAGAGATGTAAAAAACAAAGTTGGTT
Source organism: Valencia hispanica (assembly GCA_963556495.2). Lineage (NCBI taxonomy): Eukaryota > Metazoa > Chordata > Actinopteri > Cyprinodontiformes > Valenciidae > Valencia > Valencia hispanica. Next base: position 60,610,524 of record OY747701.1, read on the forward strand.
AAAAACAACAATATGTTTTTTGTAACAGTAGCAGGTGAACAGTGTGGCTAGTGTAGTCTGATGGCTGAGGGGGAAGAAGCCGTTCCTGTGGTGGGGCAGTTCTGGTCCGGATAGACCGTAGTCACCTTCCTGAGGGGAGAGGGTTAAACAGCCACAATCCGACCTGCACGACCCAAAGTCCTGGTGATGTACAGGTCATGTAAAGGTCGGAGGTTCTCAGGAGTCCGCACAATGCGCTGCAGTCTGTCTCTGTCCCTGGTGGTGGCCCCTGTGTACCATACGGTGATGATGGACTCGATGATGGCTGTGCAGTTTGGGCTTCCTCAGCTGCCGCAGGAAGAACATCCTCTGCTGGGCCTTCTTAATGAGCGAGGTTATGGTCGGCTCCCACTTAAGGTTCTGGGTGATGGTGGTACCCAGGTAGCGGAAGGAGTCCACAACGGAGATGGGCCGGTCAATGAGGGCAAGGGGGGATGGTGAGGCTGAGACTATCCTGAAATCCACAATCATCTCCACCGTCTTCTGAGTGTTGAGCTGCAGGTTGCTGTGGGCGCACCAGGACACCAGCCGATCCACCTCCCTTCTGTAAGCAGACTCATCTCCATCTGAGATGAGCCCAATAAGGGTGGTGTCATCTCCAGACTTGCTCAGTTTCACAGACCGATGGCTGGAGGTGCAGCAGTTTGTATACAGAGAGAATAGCAGAGGTGAAAGTACACAGCCCTGAGGGGTGCCGGTGCTGATGGTCCGAATCTTCCCCAGCTGCACGTACTGCCTGCGATCCATCAGGAAGTCAATGATCCACCTGCAGATGGAGTCGGGCACGTTGAGCTGAGAAAGCTTGTCTTGGAGCAGAGCTGGTAGAAAGGTGTTGAAGGCAGAGCTGAAATCCACAAACAGGATCCTGGCCTAGGTTCCCGGGGAGTCCAGATGCTGCAGGATGGAATGAAGGTAGAGGTTGACGGCATCAACAGACCTGTTGGCTCTGGGGGCGAATGATGTTCTTGATGTGGGAGAGGACCAGACGCTCAAAAGACTCCAGGACTACAGAAGTCAGCGCCACAGGCCTGTTAAGTCCAGTGATCCGTGGCTTCTTGGGGATGGGGATGATGATAATGGAGGACTTGAAGAAGTTTGCCACCTGCCCCAACTTCAGGGACGTGTTAAAGATGTCCGTGAAGACTGGAGTAATCTCATCTACGCAGTGTCTCGGGGTGGAGGGGGAGACGCCATCCGGCCCGGGAGCCTTGCAGGGGTTCAGCTTGCTGAAGAGAAAGCCAGAAACTCTACAGCTTTGTCATCAGGAAGATGTTCTTCTTCCTCACTAGAACCAGGAAAGTAGAGCACATCACCCCAGTTCTACAGTCCTTACACTGGCTCCCTGTAGCTCAGAGAATAGACTTCTAAATACTTTTACTAGTTTATAAATCATTGAATGGCTTAGCACCAAAGTATGTTGAAGATCTACTGTTACTATAGCAACCCCCCCCCAGACCAATCAGGTCCTCTAATTCCAGTCGACTCAACATCCCTAGAATCAGAACCAAACATGGAGAAGCAGCTTTCAGTTTCTATGCTCCTCTAATCTGGAACAAACTTCCAGAAAACTGCAAAGCTGCTGAAACACGGAGTTCTTTTAAATCACGACTAAAAACGTTTCTGTTTAGAGCTGCTTTTGATTTATGCTTTCATGTATCATGTTTTGTGTGTTTAATGCTTTAAGCTGTTTTAACTTTATCCCTTAATCATGTAAAGCATCTTGAATTACCTTGTTGTTGAAAGTGTCGCTATACTAATAAAACTGCTTTGCTTTACATCCTCACATAAGGACCAAACATAGTTCATTGTTCAGAGATCATTTTAAATCCCTACTTAGGACAAACCTATTTGATCTGGCTTTTAATGCAGGTTGACTTTATTTTAATTCTTCTTTATTGATCGTTACTCTTTGTGTTCTATGTCTTGTCCTGTA
>OY747701.1:60622495-60744995 GCA_963556495.2 Valencia hispanica
GGTTGTGAATGTTTCACTGCACTGTAAATTAAATCAACCAGCTATTTTCTGTGAGCTGAAGTTCTACATGTAGCAGCTACTGACAGCATATATTTCTGAGCCGGTTTTATACCAGTGTCCAACCCCTTTTTCCAACTAATTTATACCCTTAAAAACTTGTAGACTAACTCGGCTACTTAAATAAATAAAACACTTTAAAAATCAGGCGTGGTCACCATTCTGTGGGGGCGATAAAAGCATGGGGGGCTTGTGTTTGCTCCTTTGTCCAAAGTGGGGAATGATAAAAAAAGTTTGAGAAGCACTGGTCTAAACTATGCGTAGTTCTTTTGTGAGGCGGTAGGCTGTTCCATAACCTAGGACCAGCCACCGATTATGGGATGGATTAGATTAAAGCTGATTCATGGGTTAGAATGGCCTAGTCAAAGTCCAAACTTAAATCCAACTGAGAACTTGTGGTAAGACTTGAAAACTGATATTCTCAGATGTCTGACTGAGCTGGAGATGTTTCAGTCTGTAGACGTTCAGAGCTGCTGGAGATGAACCCCGAAGACCTGCAGGTCCGGCTGCGCAGGTCCGGCTGCAGGTCCGGCTGCAGGTCCGGCTGCAGGTCACGAGGTTCTGCAGCGTTCTGACTCATTTCCATTTGCAGTTTGACCCTGCTTTGTGTTGGTCTGTTACAGAAAATCCCAATAAAACAGAAGGTTGTGGCAAAATGTGGACAGGTTTAAGGGGTGTGAATACTTTTGCCAGGCTTGTTAAACACATTTTAGCTGTGGTTTTACCAATACAAACAATTAAAACAGAGAAAATAACCCTAGTGACATAAATACTGAGATCTGAGCTCTCCTCCCACCATCGCCCCCACAGAGACAAACCAGCGGACACACTCAGCCTGACGGCTCATCTGTTCAGGTCTGGACAACTGATTGGATTTCCTCTCCTCCGTCGCCTACTTGACCTTTTTCCTCAGCTTCTCCAATCAGCAGTAACAATTTCCTCTCATCGACTTTCTGCCCCCCGCCTGAGGACACCTCTCTCCGTCTCTGCTAACAGCTCTGAGTCCAGGAGGACAAATCGTCTTCGGACTGAACAGAAGTCAGTCCATCAGTCAAATACACTCATCAGTGTTTTAGACAGAGTGCACTGTATGTTGTATAGTAAAAAACAGAACCTATATATATTATCAGACACTAAAGGAAAGTTGATGAAACTCAGTTGTTTAATCCGTTAATATTTTTCTAGAACACTCTCCAATCGGCAGTTGGAATCAGGAACGGCCATTCCGGTTCGATCCTCACTGCTTTTCTGTTATTATTCGGCACAAAACAAAACAAAAAGGTATTCATCAAACTGAATCCTTCAGCATCTCCATCTGTAAATGGCAATTGTTGCTGAACATTTCTGTTTGATTCACAAAGCAAATAGCACAGAAAATATTCCAGCATGAACATGCCCCTCAAGTTAGCAGATGTGAACAATTTGAGCTGTTTTTGTTTAGGTTGAACTTCTCATACATCTATCTAATACTTAGTAAATTATAATTGTTTCATCTCGATTTTATTATCTCATCAGCTCATCATGAAGCGGTGAGGAGGTCTGGAAACCCAGACCCTGAACACTGCATGTAGACAGAACGAAGCAAGCAGATAAATGAAAACAAACATTTGGCCACTAGAAACAGGCCTACTTTTTTAACAGTGTTAGAACATAATTGCTAATATCATTATAATGTATTTGACGTTTGTATGATCGTTCATGCAAGGACGGATGGATGAAAGAGTTTCTGATTGTTTTATTTGCATTATTGTTCAGACTAGAAGCAATATTTGCAAAATGTCCTGAAATCTGAAGGAGGACGACTGCAAGCTGAAGCAGCGATGGATGCAGACTCCTCCAACCTGTTGATGGGTGTGCTGCTTCTGGATGTATTTAGAGCAATCTGCTTTGTAACTCTGGTGCAGAAATAAAGCAAAGAAAACATGATCAAATGGTGCAGCTTTTTTCCCCCCAAACTGTACGAGTTTACTGTGTGGCCTGCGGCCCAGATCTGAGTCCTGCTGGACACGATGGACCTTCACGAAGGAGAGAATTAGACTGAGATCTAAGATCCAGGAGAAATGGAGACAGATTCTTCTGGAGGACTGCAACAGTGCATGAATTTGGATCAGATGAGAATATAAACACATGACTTAATGTTGAAACATGAAATCTGCTGTGTTGTTTCACACAGCTCTCTATCAGATACAGTATGTTCTGGTTGGACGATGCCTTCAGTTCTCCTGCTGGTCATTTAAAGTCAGTTCTCATGCAAGCATGTCTAAATCCCTCCAAAATAAAAGCATGATAACAGTTTCTGCATCAGCACCTGGACTTGTCTGGAATACAGCTTAAAACACACAAACCTTTGGAGACTCCAGGTGGGTCCGCTGTGATACCAAGGATGAAGATGTAGAAAAGATAATGACAACTAAAGCATGGTGGGGGGTTATGATGCTGTGGGCCTGTTATTCTTCCTGAGGAGCCTTGGTTACATACCTGAACTCTTCTGACAAACAATTTTACCTACCAAGATTAGCTACCATAACTATGCAGATGATACTCAGCTCTACATTATGATGTCACCAGGTGACTTTGAACCCATCCAAACTCTAAGTGCATCGAGCAAATCAATGGATGGATGAGTCATAACTTTCTCCATCTGAACAGAAACAAAACTGAAGTAATTACTTTTGGAAAGTAAAAGTAAAGAGGAACGATCAACAGTAAAGGACTGATGTCGCAACAGGACCTAGAAAAACTCATCCATGCGTTTATCTTTAGTCGGATTGATTCCTGCAACAGCGTCTTCACAGGTCTGCCTAAAAAGTCAATCAGACAGCTGCAGCTGATCCAGAACGCTGCTGCTCATGTTCCTCACTAGAACCAGGAAAGTAGAGCACATCACCCCAGTTCTAAAGTCCTTACACTGGCTCCCTGTAGCTCAGAGAATAGACTTCTAAATACGTCTACTACTTTATAAATCATTACATGGCTTAGCACCAAAGTATGTTGAAGATCTACTGTTACTATAGCAACCCCCCCCCCCCAGACCAATCAGGTCCTCTAATTCCAGTCGACTCAACATCCCTAGAATCAGAACCAAACATGGAGAAGCAGCTTTCAGCTTCTATGCTCCTCTAATCTGGAACAAACTTCCAGAAAACTGCAAAGCTGCTGAAACACGGAGTTCTTTTAAATCACAACTAAAAACGTTTCTGTTTAGAGCTGCCTTTGTGTAATGCTTTGATGTATCATGTTTTGTGTGTTTTATGCTTCATTGCTGTTTTTACTTTATTCCCCAATCATGTAAAGCACCTTATTGTTGAAAGTGTGCTATACAGATAAAATGTCCTTGCCTTCTGATCGGCCGGTGAATTAAAACCTTTGAACTTACTGAATAAATGTGCTCCAATTAAAGGTTGGGGTTTTATTATTAATATTTTGATTTTATTTTAGGGGCTTTTTACACGTCTTTACCAGGAGAGCAAATGATAGAGTGTTTCTGGGATTGGATCCAGCATTCCAAGCCTGGATCCAATAAACTAACCTGTTCTTTTTATCTTTATTGATTAGAGAAAAATCAGTTTTGTTCCTTAAACCAACCTTCATCCTCATCATTGTCGTTGTCATGCTTTCTGTGCTGAACCAGTTTGCATGCAGCAGACCGGTTCCTTCCCTCGAGGTCAGATGCTAAAAATGAGCAGCGGCCCAGTTATTCAGAACCACGTCTGACATCAGAAACGTGCAGCAGATGAAACAGCAGGAGAATCTGTTCGCTTTATCCAGAACAGAAACGGCCCTCCATGAGTCGGATGATTTCTCTGAACATCAGAGCATTTCTTCCTGAGCAGAAAACAAATCCAGGGTTTGACGCTGAGCCTTGAAAAGGTCACGTAATCCTAAAATCAGCTTAAAGAACCACCATCAAACCGATTATTCAGATATTTCCTTTAAATGCCGAGGCGTTCTGAAAACACACAGAGTAGGAGTTGTGAGATTCTGACCATCCTCACACATTTTCATCATGCATATTAAACAGGCCGGCAGTGATGATCTCTGCTTCTCACCCACTTACTCCCCTCTTCTGTTCTGACTGTAGCTATTCCTGTAGAGCGGCTCTGACTCAAAGCGTCCTGCAGGACTGGAACAGGGAAACAGCTTCAGCACAAAGCTCAGTGCTGCTGACACCGACCTGCAGAACTGACCCAGAAGACCTGCTGCAGGGGAGGCTCATCCTCTCTGCACCCACACGGGGCCCAGACCCCGCCTCGGCTCATAAAGCAGCTGGAAACATGACAAACCAAAGGCCAATCAGCAAACTCAGCCTGTAAGACCCAACCCTGCTGACAGGCTGGTTTCACCTTGGTGAGTTCATGCTGTTGGTTTCTGCAGCTCCAACAGGTGGATTTACTTCAGGCGTTCAGATGCTGTTAATCCTTAATCATTAAGATCAATACAGAGACAGAGCTGATAAAATGACCCTGATGCTGGGTCATCCATCCATCCATCCATACATGGATGGACAATAGAGGATTATTCTATTCTATTCTAAGTATTACAGCATGCAGATGAAGTTATTCCCACTTCTTTACTGGGTTCTGCTTTGTTCCAGGAAAAATTCACCAGTGTTCCAGGTTTTCTTCATGTGTTGATAGTATCTCTCTCAGAAATGTCATTTCTCATTTGGTCCTGAATTTCTTTAGGTCAGGGTAAGATGTGTTGCTTTTTGAGATCTTTTAACTTACTTCTTGTTGTCAGAAAGTTGCAATTACTTAGACCCAGGCTGGTTTGGGTGGCTTTTCTTCCCTTTTTTAATAAAATCATCACTTGAATGTTAAAGTAGTTTGGGGGTTTAGAAGATTTAAATGGGACAATAAGCAAAATCTGAAGAAATCTGTAAGGGAATGAATACTTCTCACACAGCTGAAGCCTCAACAAGGCAGGAAGAACAAGAACAAACTTGGTGATGAAGATATTCCGTATTAGTAAAAGAGATGAAGCTTCATGTTGTCCTCTTCACTGTGTTTATATATATATATATATATATAATATGATGAAATTAAATAACAAATAAAAAAATAAATATACATATATGTATACTTTTATTTTACTTTTTAAATTTAATTACACTATTTTAATGATATATTGTTTTATTTTATTTTTTAAAATTTATGCACATATATATATATTTTTTTTTTTTTTTCATCCAAATCAAAATTCTGCTTCCATCCTTTCCTAACTTTATCCTGTGTACGAACAACAGGATTATGAAAAACAAGAACAGAGGAGTGGATCGTCGTCATCGTCACTGTAGCTGAAATCTCGCGATATTTGGTGGAGCTATAAATTCCTCCGCAGCCTCATCTCGGCCTTTCTTTGCCCCCGTAGCGGTGAAGGTGCAACAGTTATCGGTCGTCCCGAAGCCGGGTTCATCCGACACCCTCACCAACCAAGCTGAACTGAGCTCAACCTCCACCACAGCAACATGCCGCCCAAATTCGACCCCAACGAGATAAAAATCGGTATGTTTTCTGGGTAATAAACGCTGAAGTTGGCTCAGAGCCGAGATGGAGCCGCTGTTAGCCGGCTCCCTCCGCGCCTGGTGGCCCGCGGGCCGAGCGCTGAAAACGGTAAAGATTGGACACTAAACCCGGACTGGAACACGTAGATGATGTGTGTTTGAATGTGATGAAGAGTGTTCGGATGGGTGTGAGGCAGCCGTCAGGTTAAATTACAGGTGTGAGCAGGAGAAGGCGCCGCTCCACGTGCGGAGAAACCAGCTAGCTAAATGCTAGCTGTGGTTAGCTAGCATTAGCATCAGCTGAATATCGGGCTTGTTTATCAGATCCTGTTGAATAAAAATCACCTAATCGTTCAGTTAGGAGTCGGTCATGCGCAGTTTGATCCAACAATCTGCGGGAAACGGCTGTGTTTACATGTTTGGTCCTTGTTTTATAATCTAAACCTTTTCAGGTTAACTTTTCGATACATTAAATCATAAATGGCCTCTAAAGCAGGGCAGGTTACCATGGCGATAGCTAAAGTGGCTTAATTCTGCTTTTCAACGGTGAATAGAGTTCTGGATTTATCGTGGTTCTGAGCTGTAAACAATATTCTTATTAGTCGGTCAGAACCAGAATTTTGTTTGACATTGAAGTGGGTTACTATAGCAACTGCTCCTTTCCTTAACACCGTGGCATTTGTTAGCGGGCCCTGTTTTAGAGCGAGTTGCTGATCTGCTTCTTGTCTTCCAGTCTTCATGAGGTGCACAGGAGGAGAAGTCGGAGCCACGTCTGCTCTGGCCCCCAAAATCGGACCTCTGGGTCTAGTGAGTATCAGAACCCTTCAGAACCGGCCTCCCGCCACTGTACCGGCCCCGCCCCGTGGCCGGGTACAGTCCAGTGGAGGCTCAGAGCGACCCGGCTTTAGGAAACAGGGCGGCCCGCAACGATGGACCGCTCTGTGCCGAAAAGTCCGGAACACTAACCCGGTCTGTCTTGACGCAAGCTGGTTCTGATCCATGTCTTCTCCTGTTCAGTCTCCGAAGAAAGTTGGTGACGACATCGCCAAGGCGACCGGGGACTGGAAGGGCCTGAGGATCACCGTGAAGCTGACCATCCAGAACCGGCAGGCTGCTGTACGTAAGCCCAATCACCAGAGCCGGGTTCTGGTTCTGCCTCAGGGCTCACAGTAGATCAACAGGATCCAGAGATCCTGCAGAAGTTCCTGAGGCTCTGATCCTCCAGGAGTGGTTCTGCTTTTAAGTTTCCAGCAGACAGTCATTTGGAGCAGAACATTCTGGTTGGTTTAATCTTCAGAGACAGGGAAAGTTCTAGATCAGGTCGGGTTCTGGAGCTTATGGACCCTGTAGGTTGGTACCGGTGACTAACCCGGTTCTCTCTCTCTGCAGATCGAGGTTGTTCCCTCTGCTTCTGCTCTGATCATCAAAGCTCTAAAGGAGCCTCCTCGCGACAGGAAGAAGGTCAAGAACAGTAAGTGACCACCTGTTGAGGAGGCGGGGCTAAATGAGGCAGAGCCGCCATGTTTCACCTGCCGTTTCTGCCTCTTCCAGTCAAACACAGCGGGAGCGTGACCTTCGACGAGATCGTGGGCATCGCTCGTGTCATGAGGCACCGCTCCATTGCCAGAGAGCTCTCAGGTGAGTCGGCTCCGCCCCCCACGGTGTCAGCTGCTATACCGCCGGCCTCCGGCCCCGCCAGCCTCCCGCCACTATACCGGCCCCGCCCTGTGGCTGAGTACAGTCCAGTGGAGGCTCAGAGCAACCCGGCTTTAGGAAACAGGGCGGCCCGCAACGATGGACCGCTCTGTGCCGAAAAGTCCGGAACATATTCCCCCTAAATGAAGTTTATTCTGCCGCCATCTTCCCCAGAGTTAGATCAGTGAAAAAGCATTAACCAGTGAAGTCCTTCTCCTGATCTAGCAGAAGTTGGTTAGCTTAGCATAAACAATGGAAGTGAATGGAAACAACTAGCTGTTTGTCATACAGGAGCCGATTCAAGGACTACATTACAACAAAGCACAGCTGTAAGCCGCCGCTGCGAGGCGGAGGGATATGATGCAGCCCTGCAAGAGCCAACCATGTGATTTCTGTTTACAGTAAAGCTGGAGGTGACCATGTCAGCCAGATGGCACAATTATAATAATTCCTAATAGCCCAGAAACACCTGAGTAAATGGAAGATTACCTACAGCTATCGATGAAGCACTTTGTTCTGTATTAAGACCCAGCACCATCTTTCTGGTAGAATCTTATATTTTTTTCCTTCATAGTCTGGTGTGAAATGCTCCTCACAAACCAGATGATTATTAATTTTCTCCATGGATGTTGAAGGCAGGTTTGTACTAAAACTACAGCAGTAAAAACTGGGTGCAGCTCGTGCATTTGTTTACTGCGTCATATCCTTCCGCCCCACAGCAGCGCTTTGTCATAATGTAGTCCCAGTTCTAAATCTGCTCCTGTAAGTCCTTCATGTTGCGTATTTTCATTTGCGATACGATTGGTGAGGAATAATTAGCATCGTTAATGTTTAATTTTAATCACTTTTGCATACAAATTGCTGGCTGCTGCCAGATAGAGAATAACTGGACTGAATACAAAATGCTGGAATGTCCCTTCAGATATAACCGGGCCCTGCATGTTCTGATCGATCCAGTTCCGCCGTATTCATGGTTCTGTTTCTCTTCAGGAACCATCAAGGAGATCCTGGGAACGGCCCAGTCGGTCGGCTGCACCATCGACGGCCGCGCCCCTCATGATGTCATCGATGACATCAACAGTGGGAAAGTGGAGTGTCCGTCAGAGTGAACGAAGCAGTTCTGGAATAAAGTGTTTAAACCAGTTCTGGTTCTGTCAGTGATGTGGGGGGGGTCCTGGTTCTGATGGGCCGAGCCACTGAAGGCTGAGCAGAAGCTTCAGGCACGAATAAACACTGCAATGATTAGTCAAGTTGGGGTTTTCTGTGATGTACAGTAAAATCTGATTAAAACCTACTGAAATATTATAGTTGTAATAACGCAAAGTTAAAAAAGAAAAATTGTGAAGCTTCAAGGTGGGAAAAGCTACAGTTGAGTGGAAGGAAGAACCGGAATGAGAGGATGCATAAATCTGCTCTGGTGGTGCTTGATTTTTGTCACATGTACAGTAACGCATGCAAAGATTGCAACATTAAATACAGGCTCCAATTTACACTAGAGATGCACAAATGTATATGCATAAGTTAAAATGAATAAAATTACATAAAGCTATAATGGTAAATATCAACTATGCCAGAAAGTGTAGTGTATATCATATGCTGTGATATATTTAGAGTTGAAACATGAAAATGAATGTCCTGATGGCACAGCCATAAGAAGAGACTGCTAGGGGGCGCTGTTATCGGTTTCTATGAAGTTTTGTCCTTCGACTCAACTTCCCAGTTACATGCTTGAATAAAGTGCATAGCAGTGATCCGGCTCGCTGACAATGGGCTGTCTGACGTTTTGTATTAGGATGCATTCATCTTTATAGAAGCTGAATTCTGAAGATGGTAAGAATCATCACAGCAAATGGGACAAACTGCTTCATGTTTGAGTTACAATATTAGGCTGAGATTAACTTTGAGAATTAAAAGTGGATCTTGGTCTCCATCCTTTTTGGCTGCAATTAAAATCTGAAAATTGTGCAAAACTTTAGTTCGGTAATTCAACGTAAACTGAAACACATACTCGTAACATGCAAAGCGAGATATTTCAATCCTTTCATGGTTTACAGCTTATGAAAACCTCAAATGTGAATATTCCATTAAATCAAAACAAGGACGTTAAATATAAACTCAGCAAAAAAAGAAACGTCCCTTTTTCAGGACTATTTCAACAATAATGTTGTAAAAATCCAAACTTTACAGATCTTCATTGTAAAGGGTTTAAACAATGTTTTCCATGCATGTTCAATTAACCATAATCAATTAATTAACCTGTACCTGTGGAATGGTCGTTTAGACCTTAACAGCTTACAGAAAGTAGGCATTTAAGGTCACAGTTCTAAAAACACAGGACACTAAAGAGACTTGTCTACCGACTGTGAAAAACACCCAAAGAAAGATGCCCAGGGTCCCTGCTCATCTGCGTGAACGTGCATTAGGCATGCTGCGGGGAGGCATGAGGACTGCTGATGTGGCTAATGTCCGCACTGTGAGACGCCTAAGACAGCGCTACAGGGAGACAGGAAGGACAGCTGATCATCCTCGCAGTGGAAGACCACGTGTAACAACACCTGCACAGGATCGGTACATCCGAATATCACACCTGCGTGACAGGTACAGGATGGCCACAACAACTGTCCGAGTCACACCAGGAACACACAATCCCTCCATCAGTGCTCAGACTGTCCGCAATAGGCTGAGAGAGGCTGGACTGAGGGCTTGTAGGCCTGTTGTAAGGCAGGTCCTTACCAGACATCACCAGCAACAACGCCGCCTATGGGCACAAACCCACCTTCGCTGGACCAGACAGGAGTGGCAAAAAGTGCTCTTCACTGATGAGTCACGGTTTTGTCTCACCAGGGGTGATGGACGGATTCGTGTTTATCGTGGAAGGAATGAGCGTTACACCGAGGCCTGTACCCTGGAGCGGGATGGATTTGGAGGTGGGGGGTCCGTCATGGTCTGGGGCGGTATATCACATCACCATCGGACTGAGCTTGTTGTCATTGCAGGCGATCTCAATGCCTTGCGGTACAGGGAAGACATCCTCCTCCCTCATGTGGTACCCTTTATGCATGCTCATCCGGACATGATCCTCCAGCAGGACAATGCCACCAGCCATGCTGCTCGTTCTGTGCGTGAGTTTCTGCATGACAGCAATGTCAGTGTTCTGCCATGGCCAGCGAAGAGCCCGGATCTCAATCCCATTGAGCACGTCTGGGACCTGTTGGATCGCAGGGTGAGGGCTAGGGCCATTCCCCCCAGAAATGTCCAGGAACTAACAAGTGCCTTGGTGGAAGAGTGGGGTAACATCTCACAGCAAGAACTGACAAATCTGGTCCATGAGGAGGAGATGCACTGCAGTACTTCAAGCAGCTGGTGGCCAAACCAGATACTGACTGGTGCTTTTGATTCTGAGCCTCCCTTCATTCAAGGACACATTATTCTATTTCTGTTAGTCACATGTCTGTGAAACATGTTTAGTTTATGTCTTATGGTGTCGACTCTTTTAGTGTTCATACAAATATTTACACACATTAAGTTTACTGAAAGTAAAAACAGTTGAAAGTCAGAGAACGTTTCTTTTTTTCCTGAGTTTAGAAATGTGGGACCTGTGTAAAGTCTAATCCTGTATATGTACTCAGTAGTTGGTCTGGGCTCCTTTTGCATCAATGACCGCCTCAATGCGGCGTAGCATGGATGCTATCAACCTGTAGCTCTGCTCAGGTGTTATGGAAGACCTTCTGCATTGTTCCGTCTCATGTCTCTCATCTTTCTCTTGGCGATGCTCCATAGATTCTCTATGGGGGTCAAAGGTCACAGTAATCCCACGGTCATTGAAGCAGGTTCTGGTACTTGAGGCAGTGTGGGCCGGTACCAAGTCCTGCTGAAGAATGAAGTCAGCATCTCCATGAAGCTGGTCTGCAGAAGGAAGCATGCAGTTCTCCATCATGTCCTGGTAGATGGCGCCGTAGAGTCTGGACCTGTAAAGCTCAGTGGACCAACAGCAGCAGATGACATGGATCCCCACATCAACTAGTACTAGAGGAACAGGACATGTGAAGCTCGTGTCCAGAGGAACAGAACATGTGAAGCTCGTGTCCAGGACAAGAGGAACAGGACATGTGAAGCTCGTGTCCAGGACAAGAGGAACAGGACATGTGAAGCTCGTGTCCAGAGGAACAGAACATGTGAAGCTCGTGTCCAGGACTAGAGGAACAGGACATGTGAAGCTCGTGTCCAGGACTAGAGGAACAGGACATGTGAAGCTCATGTCCAGGACTAGAGGAACAGGACATGTGAAGCTCGTGTCAAGGACTAGAGGAACAGGACATGTGAAGCTCGTGTCCAGGACTAGAGGAACAGGACATGTGAAGCTCGTGTCCAGGACTAGAGGAACAGGACATGTGAAGCTCGTGTCCAGGACAAGAGGAACAGGACATGTGAAGCTCGTGTCCAGGACTAGAGGAACAGGACATGTGAAGCTCATGTCCAGGATCCGTCTCAGGCTCCCCAACAATTTTCAATGACTTTTTACTGACAATCCTCTCATTCCTGCTGCTTCTACACCTTTTCCTTCCACCTGACTTTCTATTAATGTGCTTTGATGCAGCTCTTTGGGAACATCCAACTTCTTGAGGCGTTCCTTCCGTATGGAGGGGGTCAGTGATGGTTTTCTGTCAGGTCAGCAGTCTGATTCCTACTGAACCAGACTGAGACCATTTAAAGGGACAGGAACCATTTGGAGCTGATTAGTTTGAGCTGAAAATATTCAACCTTTTCTAATTTTCTGAGATTTTGAATTTCAATTCAATTCAATTCAAAATTACTTTATTAATCCCAAAGGGAAATTAAATGTTGTAACTCATTAAGCAAGTTCCTTCAAAGATCTGTTGTAGATGCTGATGGCTGTGGGTAGGGATGATCTCCTGTAGCAGTCTGCAGATCTGAAGAAGCCTCTGACTGAAGACGCTCTGTAGTTGGATGACAGTCTGATGTAGAGGACGCTCTGGATCTATGGCGTCTTCTTTTCAACTCATCAGGGTTTTGTGGCTGTAGTTGAGGTATTATTTGAGCTTTTGTGATGTTAATCAGCTGCTGCCAGTTGTAAACCACCTTGTTGCCATGGTTATGCATCATAACAAATGTCCAAAAATAAAAAGTATCAGCAAAAATCCTTCCACCTGCACAGCATTCAAAACCAGAGAGAATAGTTGTCCACAAAAACAATGTTTCTACCAGAAATGGAAGAACCAACGTTCCAAAAAAGAAACAAACATGAACCAAAGCAACAGAGCTACTCCAACATGCTGCCACCTTGAGCGGCGCAATTCCGGAATTTGGTGTTTTATAAGCTGTAAATCATAATCATAAATGGAATATCTCGCTTTGTATGTAATGAGTCTATATCATATATTAGTTTCAAGTTAAATTCCTGAAATAAATTAACTTTTGAGCAATATTCTGATTTTTCCATTTTCACCTGTGTTGTTTTCTTCACACCCAATATAATAATAATGGCCTCTTCAAATCTGAGTATGCCAATTTATTTTTTAATAACTGCACATATAATCTGTTCTAGAATCTAAATGCTTCTATTATCCGTCACTTTGCAGCTGTTACAGCTAAATGTCCTCTGTGGGACAATAAAGAATGTTTCTATTCTAATAATCATTTCAGGAATGTGACTGTCTGCAGAGTAAATTAGACTAAAATGTTTGAATTTAATTAAACATCACCTGTTCAGTGCAACTATTCCCTAAAATAATCTAGAGAACATCTAGAGAACTGGTCCATGTGAACATCAGGCTTCTTCTCTGCTAGATGATGGTTCTCCAGGATGATCCCGGCTCCGTGAGGTTCTAGCAGCTGGTGCTGAATGATGGTTCTGAGAACCTGGCTGAAGCTGCTCCGTTCCATCCAGATCCCTCACATCTCCTCGTCGGGACAAACCCAACAGTCTGGTTCAGTTTTGCACAAAAGATTTATTCAAAGGTTTCAGAGGTCAAAAAACAAGTCTAGAAAAATACAAACCGATCATCAAAGCATCAGCTGGGAAAACTACAACTATTCCATCGTGCATGGAGAACATCAGAACCTCTCCATGCAGCATGGAGAACATCAGAACATCAGAACCTCTCCGTGCAGCATGAAGAACATTAGAACCTCTCCGTGCAGCATGGAGAACATCAGAACCTCTCCATGCAGCATGAAGAACATTAGAACCTCTCCATGTTGCCAGATTTGAGAACTTTAGAGGAACGCTGGAGATCCCGAGTCCAGTCCAGGACCTGGAGATGTTCAGCTGAAGGTTACCAGTAGAGATGCTGGGAGAGGAGGAGACGGATCAGAACCAGAAGCCTGCTGGATGTTCTCAGTTCTCCACCTCCTCCTCCTCCTCCGGTTCCTCCTCAGGCCCCTCCTCCATGCGCTGCTGCTCCTCCTCTTCCTCCTCGCCCTCCTCATCCTCTCGGCTCTTGTCGTTCTCAGAGTCGACCTTCTTCTCCTTGTCCTTGCGCTTCTGCTCGCTCACCTCCTTCTTTCCCTTCTGGTCCTTCTTGTACACTGTGAGGAGCACAAAGCAATGCAGTCAGGTGGTTCCGGTCATGGTTCTGGACAGTTCTACAGAACCTGGAGGTTAACGATAACTACTGCCATATATTATATTTTCTTTATATGTGACAAAATGACATTTTATGAACATTCTCGCTTTCCAGGTACATCGCAGCAGAACAACATGATGTTTAGAACGCCCTTTAAAGAACATTTATTGTGCAGAAAGTATTTTAAAAATATTCTAATCTTTTTTCCAAAAAAAATGCGACACAAAAATTCTCACAACATAAAGATGAAGATATTTTTAACAAAACAAAAAAACAACGTTCAAAATTGTCCACTTTCCTGGTTACTTATGAATTCAATAATCGCACAAAAATAAAGCTGCAAATATTTGAATTTAAAACCTTAACTAGGAGCCACCAGGACTAGGAGCCACCAGGACTAGGAGCCACCAGACGACTAGGAGCCACCAGGACTAGGAGCCACCAGAGGACTGGGAGCCACCAGACGACTGGGAGCCACCAGGACTAGGAGCCACCAGGACTAGGAGCCACCAGACGACTAGGAGCCACCAGACGACTAGGAGCCACCAGAACTAGGAGCCACCAGACGACTAGGAGCCACCAGGACTAGGTACCACCAGACGACTAGGAGCCACCAGGACTAGGAGCCACCAGGACTAGGAGCCACCAGACGACTGGGAGCCACCAGGACTAGGAGCCACCAGGACTAGGAGCCACCAGACGACTAGGAGCCACCAGGACTAGGAGCCACCAGACGACTAGGAGCCACCAGAACTAGGAGCCACCAGACGACTAGGAGCCACCAGGACTAGGTACCACCAGACGACTGGAAGCCACCAGGACTAGGAGCCACCAGGACTAGGAGCCACCAGACGACTAGGAGCCACCAGGACTAGGAGCCACCAGACGACTGGGAGCCACCAGGACTAGGAGCCACCAGACGACTAGGAGCCACCAGGACTAGGAGCCACCAGACGACTAGGAGCCACCAGGACTAGGAGCCACCAGACGACTGGAAGCCACCAGGACTAGGAGCCACCAGACGACTAGGAGCCACCAGGACTAGGAGCCACCAGACGACTGGAAGCCACCAGGACTAGGAGCCACCAGACAACTGGGAGCCACCAGAGGACTAGGAGCCACCAGACAACTGGGAGCCACCAGACAACTGGGAGCCACCAGGACTAGGAGCCACCAGACGACTAGGAGCCACCAGGACTAGGAGCCACCAGACGACTGGAAGCCACCAGGACTAGGAGCCACCAGACAACTGGGAGCCACCAGAGGACTAGGAGCCACCAGACAACTGGGAGCCACCAGAGGACTAGGAGCCACCAGACAACTGGGAGCCACCAGAGGACTAGGAGCCACCAGACAACTGGGAGCCACCAGAGGACTAGGAGCCACCAGACAACTGGGAGCCACCAGACAACTGGGAGCCACCAGGACTAGGAGCCACCAGAGGACTAGGAGCCACCAGACAACTGGGAGCCACCAGGACTAGGAGCCACCAGACGACCGGGAGCCACCAGACGACTGGGAGCCACCAGACGACTGGGAGCCACCAGACGACTAGGAGCCACCAGACGACTAGGAGCCACCAGACGACTAGGAGCCACCAGACGACTAGGAGCCACCAGACAACTGGGAGCCACCAGACGACTAGGAGCCACCAGAGGACTAGGAGCCACCAGAGGACTAGGAGCCACCAGACGACTAGGAGCCACCAGACGACTAGGAGCCACCAGGACTAGGAGCCACCAGACGACTGGAAGCCACCAGGACTAGGAGCCACCAGGACTAGGAGCCACCAGACGACTAGGAGCCACCAGGACTAGGAGCCACCAGACGACTGGAAGCCACCAGGACTAGGAGCCACCAGGACTAGGAGCCACCAGACGACTAGGAGCCACCAGACGACTGGAAGCCACCAGGACTGGGAGCCACCAGGACTGGGAGCCACCAGACGACTAGGAGCCACCAGACGACTAGGAGCCACCAGGACTAGGAGCCACCAGACGACTGGAAGCCACCAGGACTAGGAGCCACCAGGACTAGGAGCCACCAGACGACTAGGAGCCACCAGGACTAGGAGCCACCAGACGACTGGAAGCCACCAGGACTAGGAGCCACCAGGACTAGGAGCCACCAGACGACTAGGAGCCACCAGGACTAGGAGCCACCAGACGACTGGAAGCCACCAGGACTGGGAGCCACCAGGACTGGGAGCCACCAGACGACTAGGAGCCACCAGGACTAGGAGCCACCAGACGACTGGAAGCCACCAGGACTGGGAGCCACCAGACGACTAGGAGCCACCAGACGACTAGGAGCCACCAGGACTAGGAGCCACCAGACGACTGGAAGCCACCAGGACTAGGAGCCACCAGACGACTGGAAGCCACCTGGACTAGGAGCCACCAGGACTAGGAGCCACCAGAGGACTAGGAGCCACCAGACGACTAGGAGCCACCAGACGACTAGGAGCCACCAGACGACTAGGAGCCACCAGACGACTGGAAGCCACCTGGACTAGGAGCCACCAGGACTAGGAGCCACCAGAGGACTAGGAGCCACCAGACGACTAGGAGCCACCAGACGACTAGGAGCCACCAGACGACTAGGAGCCACCAGGACTAGGAGCCACCAGACGACTGGAAGCCACCAGGACTAGGAGCCACCAGGACTAGGAGCCACCAGACGACTAGGAGCCACCAGGACTAGGAGCCACCAGACGACTGGAAGCCACCAGGACTAGGAGCCACCAGACGACTAGGAGCCACCAGACGACTAGGAGCCACCAGGACTAGGAGCCACCAGACGACTGGGAGCCACCAGGACTAGGAGCCACCAGACAACTAGGAGCCACCAGACGACTAGGAGCCACCAGGACTAGGAGCCACCAGACGACTAGGAGCCACCAGACGACTAGGAGCCACCAGACGACTAGGAGCCACCAGGACTAGGTACCACCAGACGACTGGAAGCCACCAGGACTAGGAGCCACCAGGACTAGGAGCCACCAGACGACTAGGAGCCACCAGGACTAGGAGCCACCAGACGACTGGGAGCCACCAGGACTAGGAGCCACCAGACGACTAGGAGCCACCAGGACTAGGAGCCACCAGACGACTAGGAGCCACCAGGACTAGGAGCCACCAGACGACTGGAAGCCACCAGGACTAGGAGCCACCAGACGACTAGGAGCCACCAGGACTAGGAGCCACCAGACGACTGGAAGCCACCAGGACTAGGAGCCACCAGACGACTGGAAGCCACCAGACGACTGGAAGCCACCAGGACTAGGAGCCACCAGACAACTGGGAGCCACCAGGACTAGGAGCCACCAGACAACTGGGAGCCACCAGAGGACTAGGAGCCACCAGACAACTGGGAGCCACCAGAGGACTAGGAGCCACCAGACAACTGGGAGCCACCAGAGGACTAGGAGCCACCAGACAACTGGGAGCCACCAGAGGACTAGGAGCCACCAGACAACTGGGAGCCACCAGACAACTGGGAGCCACCAGGACTAGGAGCCACCAGAGGACTAGGAGCCACCAGACAACTGGGAGCCACCAGGACTAGGAGCCACCAGACGACCGGGAGCCACCAGACGACCGGGAGCCACCAGACGACTGGGAGCCACCAGACGACTAGGAGCCACCAGACGACTAGGAGCCACCAGACGACTAGGAGCCACCAGACGACTAGGAGCCACCAGACAACTGGGAGCCACCAGACAACTGGGAGCCACCAGACAACTGGGAGCCACCAGACGACTGGGAGCCACCAGAGGACTAGGAGCCACCAGAGGACTAGGAGCCACCAGACGACTAGGAGCCACCAGACGACTAGGAGCCACCAGACGACTGGAAGCCACCAGGACTAGGAGCCACCAGACGACTAGGAGCCACCAGGACTAGGAGCCACCAGAGGACTAGGAGCCACCAGGACTAGGTAGCCACCAGACGACTAGGAGCCACCAGGACTAGGAGCCACCAGGACTAGGAGCCACCAGACGACTGGGAGCCACCAGGACTAGGAGCCACCAGGACTAGGAGCCAACAGACGACTAGGAGCCACCAGGACTAGGAGCCACCAGAGGACTAGGAGCCACCAGGACTAGGTACCACCAGACGACTAGGAGCCACCAGGACTAGGAGCCACCAGGACTAGGAGCCACCAGACGACTAGGAGCCACCAGGACTAGGAGCCACCAGACGACTGGGAGCCACCAGGACTAGGAGCCACCAGACGACTAGGAGCCACCAGGACTAGGAGCCACCAGACGACTAGGAGCCACCAGGACTAGGAGCCACCAGACGACTGGAAGCCACCAGGACTAGGAGCCACCAGACGACTAGGAGCCACCAGGACTAGGAGCCACCAGACGACTGGAAGCCACCAGGACTAGGAGCCACCAGACGACTAGGAGCCACCAGGACAACTAGGGAGCCACCAGACGACTGGAAGCCACCAGGACTAGGAGCCACCAGACAACTGGGAGCCACCAGAGGACTAGGAGCCACCAGACAACTGGGAGCCACCAGAGGACTAGGAGCCACCAGAGGACTAGGAGCCACCAGACAACTGGGAGCCACCAGAGGACTAGGAGCCACCAGACAACTGGGAGCCACCAGAGGACTAGGAGCCACCAGACAACTGGGAGCCACCAGAGGACTAGGAGCCACCAGACAACTGGGAGCCACCAGACAACTGGGAGCCACCAGGACTAGGAGCCACCAGAGGACTAGGAGCCACCAGACAACTGGGAGCCACCAGGACTAGGAGCCACCAGACGACCGGGAGCCACCAGACGACCGGGAGCCACCAGACGACTGGGAGCCACCAGACGACTAGGAGCCACCAGACGACTAGGAGCCACCAGACGACTAGGAGCCACCAGACGACTAGGAGCCACCAGACGACTGGGAGCCACCAGACGACTGGGAGCCACCAGACGACTGGGAGCCACCAGACGACTGGGAGCCACCAGCCACCAGACGACTAGGAGCCACCAGACGACTAGGAGCCACCAGACGACTAGGAGCCACCAGACGACTGGAAGCCACCAGGACTAGGAGCCACCAGACGACTAGGAGCCACCAGGACTAGGAGCCACCAGAGGACTAGGAGCCACCAGGACTAGGTACCACCAGACGACTAGGAGCCACCAGAGGACTAGGAGCCACCAGACGACTAGGAGCCACCAGACGACTAGGAGCCACCAGACGACTAGGAGCCACCAGACAACTGGGAGCCACCAGACAACTGGGAGCCACCAGGACTAGGAGCCACCAGGACTAGGAGCCACCAGACGACTAGGAGCCACCAGGACTAGGAGCCACCAGACGACTGGGAGCCACCAGACGACTGGGAGCCACCAGACGACTGGGAGCCACCAGACGACTAGGAGCCACCAGACAACTGGGAGCCACCAGACAACTGGGAGCCACCAGACGACTGGGAGCCACCAGACGACTGGGAGCCACCAGACGACTGGGAGCCACCAGAGGACTAGGAGCCACCAGAGGACTAGGAGCCACCAGACGACTAGGAGCCACCAGACGACTAGGAGCCACCTGGACTAGGAGCCACCAGGACTAGGAGCCACCAGAGGACTAGGAGCCACCAGAGGACTAGGAGCCACCAGACGACTAGGAGCCACCAGACGACTAGGAGCCACCAGGACTAGGAGCCACCAGACGACTGGAAGCCACCAGGACTAGGAGCCACCAGACGACTAGGAGCCACCAGACGACTAGGAGCCACCAGGACTAGGAGCCACCAGACGACTGGAAGCCACCAGGACTAGGAGCCACCAGGACTAGGAGCCACCAGACGACTAGGAGCCACCAGACGACTGGAAGCCACCAGGACTGGGAGCCACCAGGACTGGGAGCCACCAGACGACTAGGAGCCACCAGACGACTAGGAGCCACCAGACGACTGGAAGCCACCTGGACTAGGAGCCACCAGACGACTAGGAGCCACCAGACGACTGGAAGCCACCTGGACTAGGAGCCACCAGAGGACTAGGAGCCACCAGAGGACTAGGAGCCACCAGAGGACTAGGAGCCACCAGAGGACTAGGAGCCACCAGACGACTAGGAGCCACCAGACGACTAGGAGCCACCAGGACTAGGAGCCACCAGACGACTGGAAGCCACCAGGACTAGGAGCCACCAGACGACTAGGAGCCACCAGACGACTAGGAGCCACCAGGACTAGGAGCCACCAGACGACTGGAAGCCACCAGGACTAGGAGCCACCAGGACTAGGAGCCACCAGACGACTAGGAGCCACCAGGACTAGGAGCCACCAGACGACTGGAAGCCACCAGGACTGGGAGCCACCAGGACTGGGAGCCACCAGACGACTAGGAGCCACCAGACGACTAGGAGCCACCAGGACTAGGAGCCACCAGACGACTGGAAGCCACCAGGACTGGGAGCCACCAGACGACTAGGAGCCACCAGGACTAGGAGCCACCAGACGACTAGGAGCCACCAGACGACTAGGAGCCACCAGGACTAGGAGCCACCAGGACTGGGAGCCACCAGACGACTAGGAGCCACCAGACGACTAGGAGCCACCAGGACTAGGAGCCACCAGACGACTGGAAGCCACCAGGACTGGGAGCCACCAGACGACTAGGAGCCACCAGACGACTAGGAGCCACCAGGACTAGGAGCCACCAGACGACTGGAAGCCACCAGGACTAGGAGCCACCAGACGACTAGGAGCCACCAGGACTAGGAGCCACCAGGACTAGGAGCCACCAGACGACTGGGAGCCACCAGACGACTGGGAGCCACCAGACGACTGGGAGCCACCAGGACCAGGAGCCACCAGGACTAGGAGCCACCAGGACTAGGAGCCACCAGGACCAGGAGCCACCAGGACTAGGAGCCACCAGGACTAGGAGCCACCAGGACCAGGAGCCACTGCTTACCTTCCAGAGCTTCCCTGAGCGGCTCCAGGAATCGCTGGAACTCCATCTCCTCCATGGCGGCCAGAACGTCTCCGGCGTTCAGAGTTTTCCTCTTGGCCTTCATGGCGAAATTATTGGCACTGAAACCAGGAGAGAATCATTCAAAGGATGGATGGAGAGATAGAGAGATAGAGAGATAGAGAGATGGATGGATAGAGAGATGGATGATAGAGAGAGAGAGAGAGATGGAGAGATGGATAGATGGATAGATAGATCTTTGTGTGTGTCATGGCGGATCTGGTGAGTAAAACGTGCGATGACTCACCAGGAGGTTGCATACAACACAAACACGCTGGCCGCCTGGGAAATGGCTCGCCGGGCTTCTTTGGACACGTTCACCCCATCTGGGAGCTGTGAGAAACAAACGGTGCGGAGGAGTTACATCCAGTCTGCAGCCTCCAAACACACAAGTCCAATCAGGAAATAACAACTGCTCTTTTCTCTCCCATCAGGAGGAGGGAAAAAAACGTTCACACTCCAAAGTCCTCGCTGCTTTCGCCGATTCATGAGTCATGATGAGCAGAGAAACACAACATCCTGCCGGATGTTCCAGTCAGCAGCTTTCCAGTTGATTTTTGCGACTGCAAATGGAACGCACCGTTTAACTCCGTTTTCTACAACAGCGCCTCTCATGGTGGCAGCAGGGCGGTGCAGCTCTGCTACGTTGGTTCTGATTGGGTCGTTTTAGTTCATCATGTTTCTGGTTGAGCTGTTGCTGTTTGGTTCTGGATGCTTTCGTTGCTGTTCTTTTGTTTTTGTTTTTTACATTCGCACCCTTGTAATGATGGGTCGCCATAGCAACAGAGTATTGTTTTATTACAACTGGGAACAGCTGATTAGCATCTCAAAAGCTCAAATAACACCTGACCTTTGACCCCAAATCCCAGAAGAAGAAAGGAGGCTTCATGGATGCAGAGCAGGACCAGAGAGCAGAGGGAGAAGAAGGAAGTTCAAACGAGGGCTGGAAAATATATCGATTTATTCCATTTTTATCAAGAATCTGGTGATACGATACGTATTACGATACAGGGAGGGACGATATATCGCAATACTAAGAGTAAGTATATATATTGTGATTTTAAAAACTGAATTTAACTGTAGAAAAACTGTCCCATCATTCTAAAGCTGTTTCATACTTTAACACTTTATTACCAGATCTAGTTGATCCACTGGAACCAAGAAGGTGAAACAGCCACAAAGCTACCAGTTATACTTTTATATTATCTACAAAAATTACTGTCATCATTAATGGTTCCATTCAAAACCTGAAAAAGAAAACAATCAATAAACTGCTTTTAAATATCAATATGTTATCGTGACAAAATATCGAGATATGTCAGCGTATTGATATTTTCTTACTTCCCTAGTTTAAAGCGATTTTAGCCAGTCCAAGGCCTTCCATCTTGTTTTACTATCATGTTTTTATTTGGATTTTGAATTCAGGTCAACTCCAAGAAGGAATAATTGATGTAAACGCAAGTTAAAAAATATATTTTCTGTCACTGGTAATTTCGTTTTAAAGAATAGAAAGGGAGAAAAGACATTGATTCATATCAAAAATCGAATTTGGCATTAAAAAATAGTTTTAAAAGATTATTTATTTAATACATATCCCC
Organism: Valencia hispanica; assembly: GCA_963556495.2. Classification (NCBI taxonomy): domain Eukaryota; kingdom Metazoa; phylum Chordata; class Actinopteri; order Cyprinodontiformes; family Valenciidae; genus Valencia; species Valencia hispanica. The sequence continues at coordinate 60,644,930 of OY747701.1, forward strand.
CTAACCTTTAATTTTCAGAAACAGTTGTATATCTGATGAAATGTTCAACATTTGAACAACAAATCTTTAAATCAAAAACAACCTTCTGATGTCTATAGTACTAAGGAATGTTAAATATTGATAAAAATAGTTTATTTGTTTTATATCATGATATATATCAATATCGACTGATATGAAAAGTATTATTGTGTGTTTTCTATCAATAATCGCCCAGCCCTTGTTCGAGCCATCTCTTCCATCCATCATAAAGGTCAAAGGTCATTTCCCCAACGTCTCACTAAGCAAAGCAGAGGAGAGCTAGCTAGCATCGGATGGAGTCATCCAGGACATGTTTCTGTGGAATATCATCTCTGCTGCCTGGATATGGAGCTGTTAGCGTGTCAGGATGGTCATGAGACTGTCGTACAGCTACAGTCCTCAGTCAGAGGCCTCTACAGCCTCGCTGCAAGACTGACTGCTAGTGGAAATGCTTCCTGTCCACAGCATCACCATTCACAACGACCCTTTAAAAATAGTTGGTTTTTATGAACTACGACAACATTGAATGGGACAAATAAAGGATTTTTGGCCTTTAATTGTAATAACTGTCTGAATAAGTCAAATCCTGTCTGCAAACAGAAAGCCAGAACAGGAGGTTGAGGAGAAATGATCCCAGAATTTGAGCTTTAAGGATCTAGAACTGCTGATGTTTACCCTCCACACCTGGACTCAGAGAAACAGCCAGCCTAGGCAGCCAATCAGAGCTCTGGGGGCGGGGCTTCTCATTACCATTTTGCACCGTTGGGTTAATGGGAAAAGTTTGTTTTTTTGTTCAATGAGAGATGAAATCAAACAGCTGAGCGTCTCCGGACAGAGAAGAGCTGTGCTACTGTAACACCCAGCAGACTGACCGACATCACTACCTGGATGGTTCCGATACGGCGACGTGAGAACCCAAAGCTTCTGGTGATCTGATCTCAGAGCAGATTTCCTGGTGATAATAACTCGACCTTTACCGGCTAAACCGGCTCTGGCCTGCAGGGAAACCGGCCCTCCTCTTCCCGCTGCTCGGCTCCGACTCACCGCCTCCTTGATGATGCGGGTGATCACCGCGTTGGGAAGGTTCAGGTCCTCTGGCCGCTCCGCCATTTCTTCCCCCCCTTCCGCGAGGCCGTTACCTACCAGCGCGCGCACGGTAGCCGCCGCTCTCCAACCGTCAGCCGCGTGCGGTTCACGGAGAAGCCGAACCGAGGCGCGCTCCCTAACGCGCCGCAAGTTCGATTTTAGACGTTTCCCGCGAATCTTCCAACCACCACGGGGCCGCCTGCGTCAACGATTCAACTTCGACCGCTGACGTAGGCGTGACGTGTTTCCGCAGGTGGAAAAAAATAACATAAAATAAAAATAAAGAAGTTGGGGGAGGGACATTTTCAGAACTGGTGAATAAAATGTTAATCGATTAATTATTTATGAATATCTGCATAACTGCTCTACATGTTTTACTTGATTAGATGTTATCAATGTTTTACACTAAGTAATTTTACATTTTACCAGTGTTTTACTATTCACTCTATATTTTAATATTTTAACCTGTTACGCGTAACCTGTAACCTGTAATCTTCCTTCCATTGTTTCCTCTGTGTTATGTGGGGTTATTTGAATAAAACACTTTGAGATGCTATTTTGTATGAAAAGCGCTTTATAAATAAAGTTTGATTTGAATGTTTTAGTAGCCTATTACTAACATATTTTTAACTGATTGGAATGTTTGTATAAATGTATTGAAATGACTTCTTGTTAAGAGCCTTTAGATGACATCTGTTGTGAATCGGCGCTATATAAATAAACTGAATTGAATTGAATTAGATTAAAAATAATCTATAAAATTGAAAAGTATTTAAAAAAAATATAAAGTGAAATAAGGTAACAAAATCGATTTGAAAAATTTACTAAAACAAAATTTATTAAATGAAATTCCTTTCAATTTGATTACAGTAAGTTAAAAGTATATTTGAGTTAAATTGCAGCAAGAAAGTTAATTTAAATTCAATGAATATGTACAAAACATATAGAAGTAAAATAAATGTAAACAATAACTTATTAAATCTTTAAAATCAACCTTGTGGTAAATATTTCAAAATATACAGTTTCATGGAACTGAATTAAGTTAAACCCAGTTAAGATTAAAAACAATGCGCACAAATAAATTTTTTTTTTTTTAAACTAAGTAAGAGTTCAAACATTTTCAATAAATTCAATTAAATATTAACAAAAATATCCATCAATCCATCCATTTTCTTCCGCTTATCCGGGGTCGGGTCACGGGGGCAGCAGCCTAACCAAAGAGACCCAGACTTCCCTCTCCCCAGCCACTTGTTCCAGCTCCTCGGGAGGAACCCCAAGGCGCTCCCAGGCCAGCCGAGAAACATAGTCCCTCCAGCGTGTCCTGGGCCTTCCCCTGGGCCTCCTCCCGGTGAGACGTGCCTGAAACACCTCACCAGGGAGGCGTCCAGGAGGCATCCTGACCAGATGCCCGAGCCACCTCAACTGACTCCTCTCGATGTGGAGAAGCAGCGGCTCTACTCTGAGCCCCCTCCGGATGACTGAGCTTCTCACCCTATCTCTAAGGGAGAGCCCAGACACTCTGCGGAGGAAACTCATTTCAGCCCCTTGTATCCGTGATCTCGTTCTTTCGGTCACCACCCAGAGTTCGTGACCACAGATAAGGGTAGGAACGTAGATCGACCGGTAAATCGAGAGCTTCGCCTTTTGGCTCAGCTCTCTCTTCACCACGACAGACCGGTAGAGCGCCCGCATAACTGCAGATGCCCCACCAATCCGTCTATCGATCTCCCGCTCCATTTTTCCCTCATTCGTGAACAAGACCCCCAGATACTTAAACTCCTCCACTTGGGGAAGGACCCCATCCCCGACCCGGAGGAGGCACCCCACCCTTTTCCGGCTCAAGACCATGGCCTCGGATTTGGAGGTGCTGATTCTCATCCCAGCCGCTTCACACTCGGCTGCGAACCACTCCAGTGAAAGCTGTAGATCACGCTCCGATGAAGCCAACAGGACCACATCATCTGCAAAAAGCAGAGACCCGATCCTGAGGCCACCAAAACGGATCCCCTCAGCGCCTTGGCTGCGCCTAGAGATCCTGTCCATAAAAGTTAGGAACAGGATCGGTGACAAAGGGCAACCTTGGCGGAGTCCAACTCTCACTGGAAACAAGCCCGACTTACTGCCTGCAATGCGAACCAAACTCTGGCACCGGTCGTACAGGGACCTAACAGCCCGTATCAAGGGGCCCGGTACCCCATACTCCCGGAGCACCCCCCACAGGGCCCCCCGAGGGACACGGTCGAACGCCTTCTCCAAGTCCACAAAACACATGTAGACCGGTTGGGCGAACTCCCACGCACCCTCCAGGACCCTGCTGAGGGTGTAGAGCTGGTCCAGTGTTCCACGGCCAGGACAAAAACCGCATTGTTCTTCCTGGATCCGAGGTTCGACTATCCGTCGGACCCTCCTCTCCAGAACCCCTGAATAGACCTTACCAGGGAGGCTCAGAAGTGTGATCCCCCTGTAGTTGGAACATACCCTGTGGTCCCCCTTTTTAAACAGGGGGACCACCACCCCGGTCTGCCAATCCAAGGGAACTGCCCCCGATGTCCACGCAATATTGCAGAGCCGCGTTAACCAACACAGCCCCACAACATCCAGAGCCTTGAGGAACTCCGGTCGAATCTCATCCACCCCCGGAGCCTTGCCACCGAGGAGCTTTTTAACGACCTCGGTGACCTCGGCACCAGAGATTGGAGAGCCCGACCCCAAGTCCCCAAACCCTGCTTCCAGATTGGAAGGCGTGCTGGTGGGATTGAGGAGGTCTTCGAAGTATTCCATCCACCGACCCAAAACGTCCCGCGTCGAGGTCAGCAGCACACCATCCCCACTGTAAACAGTGTTGGTGGCAGACCGCTTTCCCCCCCTGAGACGCCGGATGGTGGACCAGAATCGCTTCGAAGCCGTACGGAAGTCGTTTTCCATGGTCTCTCCAAACTCCTCCCACGCCCGAGTTTTTGCCTCAGCAACCATCCGAGCCGCATCCCGCTTGGCCTGTCGGTACCTATCAGCTGCTTCAGGGGTCCCACAAGCCAAAAAGACCCGGTAGGACTCCTTCTTCAGCCTGACAGCATCCCTTACCGCCGGTGTCCACCAGCGGGTTCGGGGGTTGCCGCCGCGACAGGCACCGACCACCTTGCGGCCACAGCTTCGGTCAGCCGCCTCGGCAATGGAGGCGCGGAACATGGTCCACTCGGACTCGATGTCCCCCGCCTCCCCCGGGACGTGTTCAAAGTTCTGCCGGAGGTGTGAGTTAAAGCTCCTTCTGACAGGAGACTCTGCCAGACGTTCCCAGCAGACCCTCACAACACGTTTAGGCCTTCCAGGTCTGTCCGGCGTCCTCCCCCACCATCGGAGCCGACTCACCACCAGGTAGTGGTCAGTGGACAGCTCAGTCCCTCTCTTCACCCGAGTGTCCAAAACATGCGGCCGCAGATCAGATGAGACGACAACCAAGTCGATCATTGAGCTGCGGCCTAAGGTGTCCTGGTGCCAAGTGCACATATGGACACCTTTATGCTTGAACAAGGTGTTCGTTATGGACAATCCATGACGAGCACAGAAGTCCAATAACAAGACACCACTCGGGTTTAGATCGGGGGGGCCATTCCACCCAACCACACCCCTCCAGGTCTCACTGTCATTGCCCACGTGAGCGTTGAAGTCCCCCAGCAGAACAAGGGAGTCCCCAGGAGGAGCACTCTCCACCACCCCCTCCAAAGACTCCAAGAAGGGTGGGTAATCTAATCTGCTGTTTGGCGCGTAAGCACAAACAACAGTCAGGACCCGTCCCCCCACCCGAAGGCGGAGGGAGACTACCCTCTCGTTCACCGGGGTAAACCCCAACGTACAGGCGCCGAGATGGGGGGCAACAAGTATGCCCACCCCAGCTCGGCGTCTCTAAGCGGGGGCAACCCCAGAGTGGAAGAGAGTCCAACCCCTCTCGAGGAGACGGGTTCCAGAGCCAGAGCCGTGCACCGAGGTGAGTCCGACGATGTCCAGTCGGAACCTCTCAACCTCGCACACCAGCTCCGGCTCCTTACCCACCAGAGAGGTGACGTTCCACGTCCCGAGAGCCAGCTTCTGCAGCCGAGGATCGGACCGCCAAGGTCCCCGCCTTTGGCCGCCGCCCATCCTGCACAGCACCCGACCCCTATGGCCCCTCCCACAGGTGGTGAGCTCATGGGAAGGGGGGCCCATGTTACCTCTTCGGGCTAAGCCCGACCGGGCCCCATGGGTAAAGGCCCGGCCACCAGGCGCTCGCCAACGTGCCCCACCTCCAGGCCTGGCTCCAGAGGGGGGCCCCGGTGACCCGCGTCCGGGCGAGGGAACACTGAGTCCATCTGTCGTTTTCATCATAGGCGTCTTTTGGGCTTAACAATTAACAAAAATGTTTAATATATAATATATAAAATAAATACCATCACAGAAAATTGATAATGTACTAAAACAAAGTCAAATACATTAAGTTGCAGTAGTTACATTTGACATCAATAAAGTACTTGATTTAAACTGCATTTAGTTATATAAAAGGAATCAAAGCAAAATAAACTTAAAATAAAACATTCTTGAATAAATTAACTAAATTCAAATCATTTGCAACGAAATAGACATTAAAATAGGATTTAATTAAAATAAAATAAATATTATATTAAATGAAATATGCAAAAACGGAATTAAAACCCAGTAAATATGATTAAATGTAAGTATATAAATACTAGTATTAAAACTGGTAAGATTGAGTGTGAATATATTGTCCATTGATGATTTTTGGGCTCAGCTTCCAGCATCATCTCAGTCAGAGAGGAGAAGGTCAGGGGTCTGTCAGGGGAGAAGGTATTTAGGTGGTTTCCATGGCAGCACACATGATACAGCCCACACGCTGAAAACACGCTACGCTGCGTAGCATCAACGCCCACAGAGTTCAGGATCCTGCAGCCGACTCTGGGCAGATCTCCAGGATAAAAGTGAAGTGGACTCAGCTGGGGTTCTGCAGACGCAGCAACATGTCAGCGTACATCACTGCTGCAATGTGAGGGTTGTTTGACTTTCAGATATTTCACTAAACAAGATGGTGACTAGGATATTAAATCCTTCTTTTTGTAGCTTTGGTTTATTAGGGAAGGGAAAAAGTTTACTAGGAGGCCACTAACAATGGTGGGTTGGCAAACAAAGGCTGAATTTCAGGGGTTTTATTCAGGTGCAGTGGATCTGATTAAGAAAAGCACAGCGATCCCCAACAGTCAATAAAAGAGCTTATTTGATGAGTCAGGACATTTGTCCCAACTGTGAAGGATTTTGAAACACTAACTGTAGCTGTCTTTCAGGAAGCACTGTTTGCAGTTATTAACTTTGAGTTGTCTCTGTTTTCTTGGCATTGAAAGTACTCCTGCTCAGTTTATCCCTGGTTTTAATCTGTCTCCTCATCACAGCAGATGGCCACACAAACCAACCCTCTACTGGTTCTGGTTCTGCTGGAGGTTTCTCCCCATTAAGAAGTTGGTTCCTCTCATGTTTGCTGATTACACTGCTGAGGTTAGCTTAGATTCAAAGCAGGCTGCTGATTTCCTTCTTGAAATATTTCACTGATTTTGTATTTTATTCGTAGCTTTTTTTAGCTGGATTTGATGTGGGATTTAATTTCAGTTCATGTTAAGGGCTTTGAGGATGACTCTTACCGTGAACTGGTGCTACATTTAAATAGCCTTATGGAGTTTGGGGGAGGAACCTTTATTTTTCCAGGATGGATTGGACATGTGTTACCAGTGAAGACACAATGCAAAGATGGCAGCAGTTTATTGGTTCATAAAATAGTATCCTTATAAACTGATTTAAGATGTTTGAGATTTTTGTTAAGGTGGTAGAGGTCTGATTAGCTGCTCCCTTCATCCTCCTGCAAAATCTTATCTGTTCATACAAAATAAAAGTTCTAAGAGTTGTGATCATCATTTATCAGATTCTGAGCAATTGGGTTGCGGTAGCTGGGGGCTTTAAATCAAACTGTGGCCTTTTTCCTGTACAACCTCAGACCGGCTCTGGTTGAACTACATAACTCCATTTTTTTCTTCACAACTCGGTTAAGATTTAAAATTGTGAATTTAACATTCACTACAGTCTCATAGAACTGTAGTGAATGTTAATATCATTGATTTTTTTACTAAATGTAAACCTAAAAATTGTTAAATAACATTTTCGGTTTGTCTTGAATGTTAATGAGCCAAAGGCAAATCTAATCTAGTGGACAAGAGAGCTTTATTATATTCTATAGGCTAAATTAAAGAGAGTTTCAAATAAATTAAATCAAATATATACACAGAATTAAATACATTTTTATAATGTTGCATTACAGTTAATTGAATAAATGTACAATAAAAATAGGCTACATTACACACACACACAAAAAATGATACAGTAAACCAAAATATTCTTATTTAATAAATAAAAGTAAAATAGTTTAAATTAAATAAAACTTAAGCTAACTCTGAAATTAACTAAAAAAATAAAATGTGAACAATTAAATAATATTAAATATTAAAACTTGCTTTAAAAAAGGAAATGAAATTATAAGAAATTATAAGTTGCAGCGAATAAATTAAATACGAGTAAGAATACAAAAAGAAACAAGACAAATTAATATTAATTAACTTACAATAAATTAAACAAAATAAACACACATAAATTAGTATAACATCAAAATAAATTAAATAAAAGTAGTTAAAGTAGTATACAAATAGTTCAAAATCAGTTGGTAGCACTGTTGCCTTGCAGTAAAGGGTCCTGGGTTCGAATCCCGGCCCGGGGTCTTTCTGCATGCAGTGGTGGAGCTAGACTTTTATACTCGGGGTGCCCAAGGTTATTTCAGGGGGTCCATAGAACATGACAATAAATTTGTTTCTCGAACAATCAATTGCAATCAGAGTCTCTAAATGTTGAAATATATTTAAGTACATAATAAGAACACAGAAGATGAGATTTGTGAATGTAATTTTGGAGTTATTAAAATATTACATAAAATATAGTAAAAAGTAAAAATATTAGTGTAATCAAAATAAAAATGCAATCCCTGTTAAAAAACAACAACAACATACATTACCAGTAACCAACTTATCAAAAATATCTACTGCAGACTGCATGGAGTTCTCCCTGTGCATGAGTGGGTCCCCTCTGGGTACTCCGACTTCCCCCTGCAGTCCAAAAACATGGCTGTTGGGTTAATTGGTCTTACTAAATTGCTCTTAGGTTTGAGTGTGTCTTGTGTGTTGCCCTGTGAAGGACTGGCGACCTGACCGGGGTGAACCCCGCCTCTCGCCCGATGATTGCTGGATACAGACACCAGCAACCCTGCAGAGGAAGGACGGTGTGGATGGATGGATAGTTCAAAATATAGGCTACTAAAACAAAATAAGAGAAAGTAGTGACAAATTGAGACAAACTAAAATGCAAGAATACGCAGTAGTACAAGTAATAAAATAAAATAGCATTACAGTTGTATTATTTAATTAATCCAAGTGAAACGCTGTAAAATTAAAGATACTTAATTTTCTAGGGAAATAAGGTTGCTTGAAGAACCCGCAGCGCCCCCCTTCTCTGCATGAAGCAGATTTAAAACATGTTTTTTGACCGAACTTCGCCAGTTCTGTTTGGGTTCGGCTGCGGTTCTACTATCAGAACTATCAGAACCGAACCCTCTCACCACCTCTGGACTCTGGAGCGTAAAGATGTTTGTTTCAGCAGCACTACTTTTGTGTGTGCATCCGAGTGGACAAAAAAAAAAAAAAAAAAAAAACCCACATCATCTAAACATGTTTAATTTCCCTTCTACATGACAACTAAGCAGAACGGTGATCCACGGTGTCCACTCGGGACAGATTCACGCGCAGTGTCTCGTTTCGGCGTGGATCGGACGGAACTGCAGGCGTATTTCAGGGATCTATTTTCTGTCGGAGGGTTGTGATGCGGCTCCCTCTCGCCCGTGCCAGGCCGCCATCTTGAATTTTAATGTTAATTTCCAGAGAAAAACAACAATAATGTGTTTGCGGTGATATTTCTTCCAAGGTGTCGTGACGGATCTGGATCGGAACCGGTGTTTTCTTTCTCAACCCATAATATTGTGAGTATTCTGCGTGTCGTGGGCATTTAAACGCGTGGAAAGCCCTCGGCTAGCAGGTACCGTGAGGAGTAATCGTTCCGGGACTCTCGCTGCCTCTTGCGGCCGCTGGAGGCTCACTCCTTTCGGCTGCAGGCGGCCGTCAGCCCTGCTGGGAGGGAGAGGAGGTTAGCAGCGGAGCTAAAGCAGTGAGTGTCTGTGTCAGGAAACAGTCGAGCTCCGCCGGGACATAGCTCAGGTTTTGTTCGGTTTCGGACACCTAGAAGAGCCCGACTTCCTGCGTGGATCAAATATTTATCGATTTATTGTTTGGAAACGGAGAGAAACGTCGGTGAAGCTCGCTTAGCATCCTGCTGAGGCTAGCAGAGAGTGCGGGGATCACGGTTCTTTAAACCGGTTTCTTCACACACTGGACCGCGGTGGGTTTTGTCGAGCAGCCGGGATGCTCAGCGGGGAATTATGGGACTGTGTTTTTTGGGGGGGTCACTGCAGCCGCTGTGTTGTGCTGTCACGCCGGCTCGGCTCAGACGGCCCCCGGGGGTTACTTTTTCTGGTTGCTGGTTCGAAACCAGCGCGGCATGTCAACAGAGTCGGCCTCAGCCGTCGGCGTGGCCTTCCGGGTTCCCACAGCCTCATTATCCTGATCGGAATGCTGTTTGTTTGGTGCTAACCTTTTAGCCGTGACGGCTAATAACACGAACCATTCAGAGCCTGGAGCTCCGATTAAACAACTTCTGCTCCATATCCGTGATTTAAGTACGAAAACTGTGATTAATCAACCGCCGAAACTATGAAAAAGTGGGATTTTAAAAAGTAAATTACAGTAAAGAGGATTGTTCACCTGACAGCTGCTGCAGTGCTTCAGGTTACCACTGAGGGGCGCTGTGAGATCACCTAAGAACGATCATAACATTATGACCACTGACAAGTTAAGTCAAAAATGCCACCTAAGAGCAAAATATACATTGATATGGCTTCCATTGTAATTGAAAATGAATGTAATAATATAAGGGACCAATTTAAGTATGTTTGATTAACCTGAAGAATAAAATAGAGCTGTCATTCCCAAAGTTTGGGAAGTCTTGGTTCCTAAAAATCATAATCCCTAATTGTATTTGTCATATATATATATATATATATATATATATATATATATATATATATATATATATATTAGCTGCTGTTATGGTTTATTTTTCTGATTCAGTAACTTGGTAGTAACGGCCACAGCTGTTTGTGTTGGTTGCAAACCGAAATGTTTGGAAGCCCTGGCTGACCAGGGTGGTCCATGTTGTTCTGATCCACCAGCAGGGCTGCTGTCCGGTTCGTTGTGCCTGGGGAGCCGACTCGCGTCCACCGCCCCGATCGGGTCCGTGTGCGTCGTCTGGGGTCGACACAGCACCAGGAAGGAGTTTGGACCGGTAAAACCGGGTCCAGCATTAGTGCATGCAGCACCGTTCTGACCGGGTCCACTTCTACATCTTTTTACCGCTCCCTGGCACAGAATGACCCTTTCAGACTCAGATGGACGCTCTGGACGGACGTGTCTGATCCTTCTCTGCTCCTCTCCACTTCCTCCAGGATTTGCTTCTTTGGAGCCCAAAACCTGGAGTCCCTCAGAGGACTGAGTGCAGTGTTTGGGGGTTACCACAAGGAGGCGTAGTAGCTCCATTCCAAACCAACAGGAAGTCAATTTGGCAGATGTCAGTTTTGAATCCAAGTGGCTGAAATTCTAGTTTCTTTTCTAATTTTTCAGCTAATATTATTGTTTTCTGGAGGTACTTGATTATCTAGATGTTTTGTCTTCTGATTAAGAAAACTTGTGTTGAAGCTGCAGATTCAGATCTTGTGTTTTTCTCGCTGGGGAACGGCTCGTTTACCTGAACCAATCAGAACCAAAAACCCCTCTCATCAAATGGTTGCAGATTGTTGGGTTTTTCACTTGTTCTCTGCTCTTCTGCTTCCAGGTTTCTAACTCCAGCGGCCAGTCTTCCCCACTCAGAGCGCCCCTTAATCTGAGCGACTAAATGAAACTGGAGCGGGGGGCTTGTGGGCATGAAGTGGCTGGGCGAATCCAAGAACATGGTATTAAATGGCAGACGACACGGGAACAAGTTGACCAGCGAGCAACCGGTGAGCCAGACTCGCTCCCAGCATCCTCAGCGGACGTCGCTGCGCCACGGCAAGAGCCACCAGAGGAGCCGCAGATGTAGCCGCAGTGAGTTCAGAGCAAAGCCGCAGCGACACGCGCAGGTTACTGTACGATCCGGAGCCTAACGCAGGGCTGTGGTTCCTCCAGGGTGTAATGGTGCCAGTCTGGAGGCCGAGCGGCGCTACGTGCCCTCCTCGGGGATGACCGCCAAGGAGCTGTGTGAGAACGACGACGTGACCACCAGCCTCATCCTGGACCCGTACCTGGGCTTTCAGACTCACAAGATGAACACGAGGTCCGCTCGGCCCTCTCTGCTGCAGAACGCCGTGTTTCCGGGGAACGTAGCGTCTCACGTCGGCCTCTTTATCCCAAACAGGTTCCGGCCGATCAAAGGAAGGCAGGAGGAGCTGAAGGAAATCATCGAGCGCTTCAAGAAACACGACAACTTGGAGAAGGCTTACAAAGCTCTGACGACCGGAGACTGGTGCCGGAACCTGTTTCTCCACAAGTCCAAGGCTCAGGAGAAGCTCTTCAAGCAGCATGTAAGCGCCCGAAACAACGTTCCTCCTCGGTTTCCGTTCCACCAGGTTCTAACCTTATGTTCCCTGCAGGTGTTCGTCTACCTGCGGATATTCACAGCGGACAGCGGCTTCGAGATCCTCCCGTGTAATCGGTATTCTTCCGAGCAGAACGGAGCGAAAATTGTGGCCACCAAGGAATGGTGAGATCATCCTGTTCTTCCTAATTAAAACGTCCTGATCCAGACTTTGGATCCACAGGTCTTTCTCGGCATCATGCTGCCATCACCGTGCTTCACTGTGTGTGCGGGGGGCTGTTTAACTTGAACGGGAGAGTCTTCTTTTTCTGTTTTTCTTTTTCTTCTGATTTTTTTTTCTTTTTCTTTGTCTTCGTATTCTATTGCTTTCTTGTTGCTTTTCTTTTTTTCTGTTTTCTTATCCTTTTTTCTTTTTCTTTATTGTTTTTCTTCCTTTTTTCATCCTTTCTTCTATTTTCTTTTTCTCTTCGTCTTCGTCTTTATCTTTATTTTCTTGTTCCTTTTTTCTTTTTTCTGTTTTCTTTCATCCTTTTTTTTCTTTGTTTTTCTTCCGTTTTTATTTATCTTTGGTTTTTTCTTTTTTTTCTTCATCTTCTTCTTTGTTTTCTTTTTCTTGTTCTTTTTATTTTTATGTTTTCTTTATTTTCCTCTTATTTTGTTCATTTTCTTCTTGTTCTTCTTCATTTTCTTTCTTCTTTGTCTTTTCTTTTTTTCTTGTATTTCTTTCTTTCTTCTTCTTCTTCATCTTCCTCTTTTTCTTTATTTTCTTCTTCTTCTTTTTCTTCTGTAAAGCTGGAGAGCACCGCTGACAGTTGTCCTGTGGACAGACTCTTCCACCTGAGCACCACCTCTGTGCAGCTCCCACAGAGTAACCATGGTCTGAAGCTGTAATAAAAGGAAGTAATGATTATCTTCACAGGTAGAGGGAGCTGGAGCGCATGGGGGCCAGTTTGGGTGAACCTCACCTCTCTCGTCTTCTGTTTTCTCAGGAAAAGAAACGACAAGATAGAGTACCTGGTGGGCTGCATTGCCGAGCTGTCGGAGAGCGAGGAGAACATGCTGCTCCGACACGGAGAGAACGACTTCAGCGTCATGTACTCGACACGAAAGAACTGCGCCCAGCTGTGGCTCGGCCCCGCCGCGTTCATCAACCACGGTAGGCTTCTTCACCTGCAGCCACGTTCTACAGGTAGATCCCAGAGTTTCATCACATCCTCTAAACTCTCCTCTTCTTCTTCTTCTTCTCTCTCAGACTGCCGGCCGAACTGCAAGGTAGGCTGCTGGAAGCCCTCTGATTGGTTGTTAGCCCGCGACTTTCAAAACGTCCTAAGAGGTTTTCTGTTTTCAGTTTGTGTCGACGGGACGAGACGCGGCCTGCGTGAAGGTCCTGAGGGACATCGAACCTGGAGAGGAGATCTCCTGTTACTATGGAGACGGCTTCTTTGGGGAAAACAATGAGTTTTGTGAATGTTATACGTGTGAAAGGTCAGCAACTCCTGGCTAAATTATAGTAGTGGGTTGAAATTTGTTTCAAAAGTTCTGTTTGCAAACAGAACCGAAGACAAAGTCAAGAAGTGAATTCAGCATAAACTAAACTCCATCAGAGTCCAAATTTGACCCGAGAATCAGGAAACTGATCACACTTCTGTTCTGCAGACGGGGCACCGGTGCCTTCAAATCCAAAGCTGGACTGCCGGTGGAGGTTCCGGTCATCAACAGCAAGTACGGGCTGCGGGAAACGGACAAGCGGCTCAACCGGCTGAAGAAACTGGGAGAAGGGAACAGGAGCTCGGACAGCCACTCTGTGGGCTCCCACACCGACGTGGATTCTCAGGAAACGCCAAAAACACATCAGTGTAAGCTTCTGATTCAGCTGAGCAGATTTATCATTACTGAATGTTTAACGGATCAGAACCCACAGATGTGGGAGGAGCTACAGCACTTATTATTAGATAGATATTAGTAGATAATTCTGTTTTTTGTCTTTAACATTTCTAAAATATATTTCGTGTTTTTGTTTCATGTTCCTCCTTCTCTATCATTCTTTTAATTTTCTGTTATGAAAAGTTTTATATTCTGTGATCTTTTTTTTCTTAATTTAAAAAATCTTTTATTCATGTTTTATATAATCTGTGCTTCCTTTGTTTTTTTTAAATTATTTAACATTTTGTAAATATATTTGATCTTCTTTAAATATGTTTTTTATGTATGTGAATATAAAAGTAAAATTTAAAGAAAAAAAGGAAGCACAAAATATATTTAAAAAATGAATTAACAGTTTATTTAAAAAAATCACAGAATATGTAATATTTTACTGTATGATTTCATTTATTTATATATATATATATATATATATATATATATATATATATATATATATATATATATATATATATATATATATATATATATATATATATATATATATATATACACACATACATATAAGCTCCTAGGTCACCATGGGTCATTCGTGTCTCTGTTTTCTCTGCAGCTGCCAGAAACAGATCTTCATCGTCTTCATCGCCAGGCATGAAATATAAGAACCGGACTCAGAGCAGACAGACGGCTTCCAGAGCCTTTTCTACCTCATGCTCCAAACCGGCTCGTGGAAACAGCAGCAGCAGGGTACCAAAGAGACTAAGATCCCAGTCCAAGCCTTCTCCCAGTAAGGTCCGGCTGCGGAGCCGCAGGAGGGGCGCGGCGGCGCGGGGCGAGGACGCTCAGCTGGAACTCAGGGACTCCAAGGTGTCGTCGTGTCGAAGCGTCACCGTGAAGAAGGAGAAGGACGGGCCGGAGCCGGTGCCGCTCGGTCAGAGGGGCTGCCTGACCCGGCACGCCGCCAAGGAGAACGGCAGCCTTCCAGGCGCGCAGAGCGACCGGGGCTCCGCCTACAGAACTCGCAGGTCCACGCGGACCCTCGTTACGGCGCCGGAACCGAGCGCTGGGGCCAAGCTGGAGCCCAGCGCCATGGACGGGTTGAGCCCGGTTCCTGGCGGCGTAGTCATCAAAACGGAGCCTGCGGACATGGACGAGTACCTGCAGCACGGAGCGGGCCTGCAGCAGCCGCTTTTAGTCGCCGGCTACGCCAGGCGGAGCTCGTGTTCCAGCCGCAAGCGTCCGGCCCGGCTCCGGTCCGAGCGGACCGTTAAGTGCGAAGGCTCGGACTGCGAACCGTTTCCGCCCGGAGCCGCGGGACCCGACGACGGCAACGTGCTGCTGAGCTTCGCCGACCGACACAGGGACTACAACGGCGTGGCCAACGGTGGCGAGCCGCTGCGCCGCGACAAGAGCAAGAGCGGCTGCCGCTCGCAGGACAAGGCCAAGAAGAAGCGGCGCATCACGCGCTACGACGCCCAGCTGATCCTGGAGAACAGCAGCGGCATCCCCAAGCTGACGCTCCGCCGGCGGAGGGACAGCAGCAGCAGCAAGACCAACGACCCCGCTGACCACGCCTCCGCCCTAAGCCCCGCCTCCTCCAGCAAGATCAGCATCAAGTTCAGCAAGGACCGCGACAAGGACGAAGGAGGCGCCTACATCGCCAAACTGAACAACGGCTTCGCCCCCGTCGTCCACGGCAACGCCACCAAGCTGAAGATCCAGCTGAGGAAGGAGGAGGACGCGCCTCCGGGTCTGGAGAGCAGGAACGGCGGCCATCGGACCCAGAAGGGCCTGGCAGAAACTTCGTCCGACGAGGATGATGATGATGATGATGATGAGGATGATGATGATGAGGAGGAGGAGGAGGATGATGATGAGGATGAGGAGGACGACGATGATGACTACTTCCACAACGACTTTGAGGACGACTTCATTCCACTTCCTCCGGCGAAGCGGCTGCGGCTCATCGTGGGGAAAGACTCCATAGACATCGATATCTCCTCCAGGAGGAGAGAGGACCAGAGTCTGAGGCTGAACGCCTGAAGCTGTAAATATGATGATGATGATGAAGATGATGATGATGGACAACTAGAATCATCCCGGGTCTGAGCGACGGCGCTGTCGACCCGAAACAAAGCGCTGCTCTTCACTGAACTTCCAGTCGGTCAATGGATCTGATCTGGACCAGATCTGGATCTGGATCTGGATCAGGATCAGATCTGGACCAGATCTGGACTGGATCCTGATCAGATCTGGATCAGGATCAGGATCTGGACCTGAACTGGATCTGGATCTGGATCTGGATCAGGACCTGGACTGGATCAGATCTGGATCAGGACCTGGACTGGATCAGATCTGGATCAGGACCTGGACTGGATCTGATCTGGATCAGGACCTGGACTTGTTCAGATCTGGATCAGGACCTGGACCTGTCCTCTCTGGCCGAGTCTCCAGTGAAGCTCCCTTTGTGTTTTTAGTGGAACTGCTCCTTTAAGAGAAAGCACTTGTTCTGCTCCATGATGGACGTGTAGAAAGTGTACAGATCATGTTTCTGTCCCACCTGCAGGTTTTTACCCAGAAGCATTAGACCATAAGCTCCTCCTCCTGCTGCTGGTCATCCACCAATCAGCAGCCAGATCCCCCCCTAACTCACAGAATGACATCACTCGTTCCCAGCATCAGGTCGGTCTGCGTTCATCGAGCTCTCGGAGCTTCGCTTCTCCTCATTTCTGGAGAAACCGTCACAAGTTAACAAACACGGGAATATTCAGAATACTTTAATCTAGCAGGAAAGCCTCCATGAGACGTTCAAACGCGCTCCTTCGCTCTGGAAAAGTAAGCTTTTCCAGACGCTATCCCCTTCTCTGGGTGCTAAAAGATGGAAGTCAGAATATCGAAAGATGAATCCGTCCATTTTCATCATCTTTCCAAACACAAAAGGAATCTGGTTTCTGGTTCTGATCCGGAATCTAGTCTACGAATGAAGCTTCTTCAAAAACAGCTATCTGTTTGGGTTTTTTCCAAAATCAGACTTTCCAAACGCAAATTCCTGGGTTGTTGTTTTTTGTTTTGTTCAATGTTGAAATGTTGGTTCTGGAACGGGTTCGGTTCCTGTAAGAAGTCGGATCCGGTCCTGATCTTCATCTGTTTTTTCAGAATTCCCAGCTCTGTCTGGGAACTTTTTTTGCATTCCTGAGCACAGAGAAGTTCCTGGAAAAACACAAATGTTTTCCATATTTATCCGTTTTTAAAGCTTTTCTGAGAACCGAGAAGAACCGCCAGTCGGTTCTACGTCCGCAGGATGGAAATCAGTCAAACTGGTTCTAAAACTGGGAAAACGGATCCTGGAATTGTGCGTTTGGAAAAGTTTGGGTCTGAATAGCTCAAAGCTGACCCGACCCGGCTCGAACTGTGTTGGATATTAAGACTGGACTCATACTGACCCGGTTCTGCCCGTGTTCAGATGTAGACGGAACAACCAGACAGATTTTGGAGCCGTATTCCAGATTTTTAAGACTTGAATCAGAAGGTCCGGGTTCTGGAGTTTGGAAAATGAGATGGACAGTTTGGATCAGACAGCGAGGGTTCCTATGTGAAGGTTCTGGTTCCCTCACCAGGTTCTGGGCAGTAATCTAGTAATCCTCGCCCGCAGTAATGAAAGCATGACGCACGTGGAACCAGAACCTGTGAGAGCGCGTGCACGTGGAACCAGAACCTCGTTGGGGGCGTGCACGTGGAACCAGCACCTCGTTGGGGGCGTGCACGTGAAACCAGCACCTCGTTGGGGGCGTGCACGTGAAACCAGAACCTGTGTGAGAGCGTGCACGTGGAACCAGAACCTCGTTGGGAGCGTGCACGTGGAACCAGAACCTCGTTGGGGGCGTGCACGTGGAACCAGAACCTCGTTGGGGGCGTGCACGTGGACCCAGAACCTCGTTGGGGGCGTGCACGTGGAACCAGCACCTCGTTGGGGGCGTGCACGTGGAACCAGAACCTCGTTGGGGGCGTGC
This sequence comes from Valencia hispanica, assembly GCA_963556495.2. Classification (NCBI taxonomy): domain Eukaryota; kingdom Metazoa; phylum Chordata; class Actinopteri; order Cyprinodontiformes; family Valenciidae; genus Valencia; species Valencia hispanica. Next base: position 60,662,740 of record OY747701.1, read on the forward strand.
ACGTGGACCCAGAACCTCGTTGGGGGCGTGCACGTGGAACCAGAACCTGTGTTGGGGGCGTGCACGTGAAACCAGAACCTGTGTGAGAGCGTGCACGTGGAACCAGCACCTCGTTGGGGGCGTGCACGTGGAACCAGAACCTGTGTTGGGGGCGTGCACGTGAAACCAGAACCTGTGTGAGGGCGTGCACGTGGAACCAGCACCTCGTTGGGGGCGTGCACGTGGAACCAGAACCTGTGCTGGGATCAGAAGCTTATGTTCAGAAGGACCAGCTGAGTTTTCCTGCTCCTTGGATTCGTCCAGATTAAAGCGAAGGATGTGGCGTTCACTGACACTACAGTCTGCGTGTAGAATTACCTTCTGTCTTCTTCTGTGGTGCTACTCGGATTTCCTGTCCAGAGTCGCTGGAAGTGTTTGGAAGTCGTCTTCAGCTTCTCTCATTATTTTTCTCCTGAGAGAGGATGAGCTGCTCCTCTTCCTCCTCGTCCCTCGGGGGCGGAGCTAAGTTTGAGACCAAACTGATCCCTGATTGGTCAGAAGAGCGAGCCACCTTCCTCCTGTGTCTGTGTCGTGTTCCTATCCTGAGCGGGATCAGCTGGGAATGTTGACCCTGTTTCCGTGTTACTCTTCACATCACCAGCAGCTAATTAGCATCTCCTCTTTCGGCCAATCAGACGTCTCCCCTTCACTGTAAACTCTTCCTGGTGTCCGTGTGTCCGTCTCTGATTGGCCGCCGCCGCAGCTTCCAGTGGACACACATGTGAATAGATGACGGCGTTTTACTTAGCGTGTTGCGTGGGACACGTGTAAAGAGAATTAAAGGTGGGCGGTGCAGATATTGTCCAATATGTAAATCATGTGAACACATCTTGTACTTATTTAACAGTTTTGAATACTTGAAAACTATATAAAGTTTCTTTGTGACTCTTGTTTCTGAGCCTGTTTCTGTGCGACGCCATCGATTGGATCCGACTGGCCCAGACCATCACACCACCACCGCCGTGTTTACCTGTAGGTCGGATGTTCTGGTTCTGAAATGCTGTGGAAGGAAAAAAAAAAAATCCCCAATAGGTTCCAGTTTCGATCTTTTTTTAAATTCTAAGCTGAAATCATGACCTCTGACCTTAAGCCAGGCCTGCAGAGCTTTAAATGTTGCTCTGGGTTTTCCTCCTCATCTTGGAGCAACTTTGGTCGCTCAGTTTACGATATAACAAAGGGGTGCACTTACTTTTTCACATGGTGGCCAGACTTTTTTTTTTCCCTTAAGGAATGAAATGATCTGAAAACAGGTTTCGGTGTTTCCTCAGGTTCTCTTTGATTATCTGAAATAAATGGGAGAAAACTTTTTCCCCCAGCAGTTTATTACTGAATCAGGTTAACATGAAATATGACGGTTTAAAATAAAATATCTTTATCACAGGAACGTCTCAACATGTGAGAGACTAAAATCTAGTCAATCAGATTCTATGACTTTAATCATTTCCATTTTATGTCCTGAAATGTATCTGGTCCCCAAACAACCAGCAGGATTCTGCTCCTTACCTGGATTAACTTCACCTGTTTATGGTTACCATAGTAACACGCTACGCCACGACGGAGTAACGTCCCGCAGCGAGGTCCGGGCCCGTCTGAGGCTGGACCAGATGGAGGTCGAGGAGGAAGAAGATGGATGACAACGCCGTCCTAACTGTGAAGCACGGGGGAGGAAGCGTCATGACTGGGGACACTTTTCAGCAAAGGGGAGCAGGTGTCGCTGGAGATGGGTCGAGGTTGGGCCTACATGGACCTGGAGCACAGTCGGGGGGTTCTGGATCAGCCTGGCCCACCTCCACATCTGAACCCAGCAGAAAAGCTCTCTGTTGCTTAGCAACAGGAGTTGTGGGGGACGCCATCTTTCACCACCTGTCCGTCTCCCGCTCCATCCTACGGATGAAACTGGAAAAATCAGAATATCCTGCAAACGTTCATTTATTTCAGGAATTAAGCTTCAAAGCTGAAACTAATAGACTCATTATATGCAGAGTGAGATATTTCAGCCTTTATCTGTTATAATGTTGATGATTATAGTTTACAGTTTATGAAAACCCCATATTCAAAATCTCAGAAAATTAGAATACAGGTCCTTCTCAAAAAAGTAGCATATTGTGATAAAGTTCATTATTTTCCGTAATGTAATGATAAAAATTAAACTTTCATATATTTTAGATTCATTGCACACCAACTGAAATATTTCAGGTCTTTTATTGTTTTAAAACTGATGATTTTGGCATACAGCTCATGAAAACCCAAAATTCCTATCTCAAAAAATGAGCATATCATGAAAAGGTTCTCTAAACGAGCTATTAACCTAATCATCTGAATCAACTCATTAACTCTAAACACCTGCAAAAGATTCCTGAGGCTTTTAAAAACTCCCAGCCTGGTTCATTACTCAAAACCACAATCATGGGTAAGACTGCCGACCTGACTGCTGCCCAGAAGGCCATCATTGACACCCTCAAGCAAGAGGGTAAGACACAGAAAGACATTTCTGAACGAATAGGCTGTTCCCAGAGTGCTGTATCACGGCACCTCAGTGGGAAGTCTGTGGGAAGGAAAAAGTGTGGCAGAAAACGCCGCACAACGAGAAGAGGTGACCGGACCCTGAGGAAGATTGTGGAGAAGGACCGATTCCAGACCTTGGGGAACCTGCGGAAGCAGTGGACTGAGTCTGGAGTAGAAACATCCAGAGCCACCGTGCAGAGGCGTGTGCAGGAAATGGGCTACAGGTGCCGCGTTCCCCAGGTCAAGCCACTTTTGAACCAGAAACAGCGGCAGAAGCGCCTGACCTGGGCTACAGAGAAGCAGCACTGGACTGTTGCTCAGTGGTCCAAAGTACTTTTTTAGGATGAAAGCAAGTTTTGCATGTCATTCGGAAATCAAGGTGCCAGAGTCTGGAGGAAGATTGGGGAGAAGGAAATGCCAAAATGCCTGAAGTCCAGTGTCAAGGACCCACAGTCAGTGATGGTCTGGGGCGCCATGTCAGCTGCTGGTGTTGGTCCACTGTGTTTTATCAAGGGCAGGGTCAATGCAGCTAGCTATCAGGAGATGTTGGAGCACTTCATGCTTCCATCTGCTGAAAAGCTTTATGGAGATGAAGACGACCTGGCACCTGCTCACAGTGCCAGAACCACTGGTAAATGGTTTACTGACCATGGTATTACTGTGCTCCATTGGCCTGCCAACTCTCCTGACCTGAACCCCATAGAGAATCTGTGGGATATTGTGAAGAGGAAGTTGAGAGACAGAAGACCCAACACTCTGGATGAGCTTCAGGCCGCTATCGAAGCATCCTGGGCCTCCATAACACCTCAGCAGTGCCACAGGCTGATTGCCTCCATGCCACGCCGCATTGAAGCAGTCATTCCTGCAAAAGGATTCCCACCAAGTATTGAGTGCATAACTCAACATAATTATTTGAAGGTTGACTTTTTTTATATTAAAAACACTTTTCTTTTATTGGTCGGATGAAATATGCTAATTTTTTGAGATAGGAATTTTGGGTTTTCATGAGCTGTATGCCAAAATCATCAGTTTTAAAACAATAAAAGACCTGAAATATTTCAGTTGGTGTGCAATGAATCTAAAATATATGAAAGTTTAATTTTTATCATTACATTACGGAAAATAATGAACTTTATCACAATATGCTAATTTTTTAAAGAAGGACCTGTATTGTGAAAAGGTTGAATATTTTTGTCATAAAGTGTCCGACTCTAATCAGCTCCAAATGGTTCCTGTCCCTTTAAATGGTCTCAGTCTGGTTCAGTAGGAATCAGACTGCTGACCTGACAGAAAACCATCACTGACCCCCTCCATAAGGAGGGAACGCCTCAAGAAGTTGGATGTTCCCAAAGAGCTGCATCAAAGCACATTAATGGAAAGTCATGTGGAAGGAAAAAGTGTAGAAGCAGCAGGGATGAGAGGATTGTCAGGAAAAGGTCATTGAAAATTGTTGGGGACCTTCAGAAGGAGCGGACTGAGGCAGGAGTTAGAGCATCAAGAGCCTCAGACGGATCCTGGACATGAGCTTCACATGTCCTGTTCCTCTAGTCCTGGACATGAGCTTCACATGTCCTGTTCCTCTAGTCCTGGACATGAGCTTCACATGTCCTGTTTATCTTGTCCTGGACATCAGCTTCACATGTCCTGTTCCTCTAGTCCTGGACATGAGCTTCACATGTCCTGTTCCTCTAGTCCTGGACATGAGCTTCACATGTCCTGTTCCTCTAGTCCTGGACACGAGCTTCACATGTCCTGTTCCTCTAGTCCTGGACATGAGCTTCACATGTCCTGTTCCTCTAGTCCTGGACACGAGCTTCACATGTCCTGTTCCTCTAGTCCTGGACATGAGCTTCACATGTCCTGTTCCTCTAGTCCTGGACATGAGCTTCACATGTCCTGTTCCTCTAGTCCTGGACATCAGCTTCACATGTCCTGTTCCTCTAGTCCTGGACATCAGCTTCACATGTCCTGTTCCTCTAGTCCTGGACATGAGCTTCACATGTCCAGGACTAGAGGAACAGGACATGAGCTTCACATGTCCTGTTCCTCTAGTCCTGGACATCAGCTTCACATGTCCTGTTCCTCTAGTCCTGGACATGAGCTTCACATGTCCAGGACTAGAGGAACAGGACATGAGCTTCACATGTCCTGTTCCTCTAGTCCTGGACACGAGCTTCACATGTCCTGTTCCTCTAGTCCTGGACATCAGCTTCACATGTCCTGTTCCTCTAGTCCTTGACATGAGCTTCACATGTCCTGTTCCTCTAGTCCTGTTCCTCTAGTCCTGGACACGAGCTTCACATGTCCTGTTCCTCTAGTCCTTGACATGAGCTTCACATGTCCTGTTCCTCTAGTCCTGGACATGAGCTTCACATGTCCTGTTCCTCTAGTCCTGGACATCAGCTTCACATGTCCTGTTCCTCTAGTCCTTGACATGAGCTTCACATGTCCTGTTCCTCTAGTCCTGGACATCAGCTTCACATGTCCTGTTCCTCTAGTCCTGGACACGAGCTTCACATGTCCTGTTCCTCTAGTCCTTGACATGAGCTTCACATGTCCTGTTCCTCTAGTCCTGGACACGAGCTTCACATGTCCTGTTCCTCTAGTCCTTGACATGAGCTTCACATGTCCTGTTCCTCTAGTCCTGGACACGAGCTTCACATGTCCTATTCCTCTAGTCCTGGACACGAGCTTCACATGTCCTGTTCCTCTAGTCCTGGACACGAGCTTCACATGTCCTGTTCCTCTAGTCCTGGACGTGAGCTTCACATGTCCTGTTCCTCTAGTCCTGGACATGAGCTTCACATGTCCTGTTCCTCTAGTCCTGGACACGAGCTTCACATGTCCTGTTCCTCTAGTCCTGGACACGAGCTTCACATGTCCTGTTCCTCTAGTCCTGGACATGAGCTTCACATGTCCTATTCCTCTAGTCCTGGACATCAGCTTCACATGTCCTGTTCCTCTAGTCCTGGACATGAGCTTCACATGTCCTGTTCCTCTAGTCCTGGACATGAGCTTCACATGTCCAGGACTAGAGGAACAGGACATGAGCTTCACATGTCCTGTTCCTCTAGTCCTGGACATCAGCTTCACATGTCCTGTTCCTCTAGTCCTGGACACGAGCTTCACATGTCCTGTTCCTCTAGTCCTGGACACGAGCTTCACATGTCCTGTTCCTCTAGTCCTGGACACGAGCTTCACATGTCCTGTTCCTCTAGTCCTGGACATGAGCTTCACATGTCCTGTTCCTCTAGTCCTGGACATGAGCTTCACATGTCCTGTTCCTCTAGTCCTGGACATGAGCTTCACATGTCCTGTTCCTCTAGTCCTTGACATGAGCTTCACATGTCCAGGACTAGAGGAACAGGACATGTGAAGCTCATGTCCTGTTCCTCTAGTCCTGGACACGAGCTTCACATGTCCTGTTCCTCTAGTCCTGGACATGTGAAGCTCATGTCCAGGACTAGAGGAACAGGACACGAGCTTCACATGTCCTGTTCCTCTAGTCCTGGACACGAGCTTCACATGTCCTGTTCCTCTAGTCCTGGACACGAGCTTCACATGTCCTGTTCCTCTAGTCCTGGACATGAGCTTCACATGTCCAGGACTAGAGGAACAGGACACGAGCTTCACATGTCCTGTTCCTCTAGTCCTGGACATGAGCTTCACATGTCCTATTCCTCTAGTCCTGGACATGAGCTTCACATGTCCAGGACTAGAGGAACAGGACATGAGCTTCACATGTCCAGGACTAGAGGAACAGGACATGTGAATCTCGTGTCCAGGACTAGAGGAACAGGACATGAGCTTCACATGTCCTGTTCCTCTAGTCCTGGACACGAGCTTCACATGTCCTGTTCCTCTAGTCCTGGACACGAGCTTCACATGTCCTGTTCCTCTAGTCCTGGACATGAGCTTCACATGTCCTGTTCCTCTAGTCCTGGACATGAGCTTCACATGTCCTGTTCCTCTAGTCATGGACACGAGCTTCACATGTCCTGTTCCTCTAGTCCTTGACACGAGCTTCACATGTCCTGTTCCTCTAGTCCTGGACATGAGCTTCACATGTCCTGTTCCTCTAGTCCTTGACATGAGCTTCACATGTCCTGTTCCTCTAGTCCTGGACATGAGCTTCACATGTCCTGTTCCTCTAGTCCTTGACACGAGCTTCACATGTCCTGTTCCTCTAGTCCTGGACACGAGCTTCACATGTCCTGTTCCTCTAGTCCTGGACATGAGCTTCACATGTCCTGTTCCTCTAGTCCTTGACACGAGCTTCACATGTCCTGTTCCTCTAGTCCTGGACACGAGCTTCACATGTCCTGTTCCTCTGGACATGAGCTTCACATGTCCTGTTCCTCTAGTCCTGGACATGAGCTTCACATGTCCTGTTCCTCTGGACATGAGCTTCACATGTCCTGTTCCTCTAGTCCTGGACACGAGCTTCACATGTCCTGTTCCTCTGGACATGAGCTTCACATGTCCTGTTCCTCTAGTCCTGGACATGAGCTTCACATGTCCTGTTCCTCTAGTCCTGGACACGAGGTTCACATGTCCTGTTCCTCTAGTCCTGGACACGAGCTTCACATGTCCTGTTCCTCTAGTCCTGGACATGAGCTTCACATGTCCTGTTCCTCTAGTCCTGGACATGAGCTTCACATGTCCTGTTCCTCTGGACACGAGCTTCACATGTCCTGTTCCTCTAGTCCTGGACACGAGCTTCACATGTCCTGTTCCTCTAGTCCTGGACATGTGAAGCTCATGTCCTGTTCCTCTAGTCCTGGACACGAGCTTCACATGTCCTGTTCCTCTTATCAAGCTGCTCCTAAACAACAAAGATCAGAAACTTCTTACCTGGGCCAAAGAAAACAAGATAACTGTAAATGTTGCATCTGATGTAGAAACCAAAGGTCCCAGAGTCTGGAGGAAGAATGGAGAGAAACACAATCTATGATGGTGGAAGTTTCCTCAGTCTGTGTTGATGTGGGGATCCATGTCATCTGCTGCTGTTGGTCCACTGAGCTTTATTAAGTCCAGACTCAACGGCGCCATCTACCAGGACATGATGGAGAACTGCATGCTTCCTTCTGCAGACCAGCTTCATGGAGATGCTGACTTCATTCTTCAGCAGGACTTGGTACCGGCCCACACTGCCTCAAGTACCAGAACCTGCTTCAATGACCGTGGGATTACTGTGACCTTTGACCCCCATAGAGAATCTATGGAGCATCGCCAAGAGAAAGATGAGAGACATGAGACGGAACAATGCAGAAGGTCTTCCATAACACCTGAGCAGAGCTACAGGTTGATAGCATCCATGCTACGCCGCATTGAGGCAGTCATTCCTGATTCTTTTGTATGTAAATGATTTATACGGTGTGTGTGTATATAGGTACGTTTTTAGGATGAAATGGAAAATGTTATTGTGTAGAAAGGCCCAACCAGGAACTGGAGTTGAAAATTAGCATTAAGTCTAAACTCTTTTTGCATTGCATCCGTTACAAGCTTGCTTTGTACTATGTTGAATTAAAATTTCCCTGTCAAATAAATAAAAAATTGATGCAAAAGGAGCCCAGACCAACTACTGGGTATATATGCATGATTAGACTTTACAGAGGTCCCACATTTCTCTAGTTAAAATCCTTGTTTTATTGATTTCATGTAATATTCTAAACTTCAGAGATTTTGAATGTTGGGCTTTTCATAAGCTGTAAACCATAATCATAATTACAACAGATAAAGGCTGAAATATTTCACTTTGCATGTAATAAGTCGATTTCATATTAGTTTTACCTTTTAGGTTGCATTACTGAAATAAATGAACGTTTGCAGGATATTGGGATTTTTTTGAGTTTCACCTGCATCATCAGGACCGACGATACTTGAACTCCCGACCAGGAGGAAGGAATGGGAAGAACCGAGTCCCTGGTGGTCCAACCTCTGCCGGGCTTGATGAAGGAAGAGGAGTCCACCTCCTGCAGGAGGTCACGGTGAGGTCACGGCCCTGGATGTGTTGATTCCTGATGACTCCTTAACATCACATAAACCTCTCCAGCCCTTCTTTCAGGAACATGTTTATATCTGCTCCATGATTTTCCCTCATATTTAGAGTCACGACTGGTTCTGGTTCTGACCCGCCTCTCACCCACTCCCTGCTGCAGGACAAATTCTGAACAGACGGACGGATGTTGTTTTTCCTGATGTATTTATGTTTTTTCAATTTGTTTTACCATTTTTAAAATAATTCTTTTCTATTCTAACATCCTGGTTTTTTAGATATTTTTTCCTCATTATTTCTTGCTTTTCTTATTCATAAAAGAAAAAAGTTTCTGAATGAGTTTTACAAGAATTTGGACCTTTTCACAAGAAAAAAACGTTTATCGTTTATAAAATTACTTAAAGAAAAGTGAAATGAATTCAATAAAACTTTATAAAATGCTACGTCATCTTTTTACAAAACAAACTGATTTCCAGTTGAATACAAATTAAATATTACATTAATTTATTCCAAGCTACTGGTTGCCATAGTTACATTTTTAATGCGTATTTTTCATTATCTAAACAACACTATTACATTAACCGACTCTCATCCAATCAGCGGGCTCCCAGCCTCAGCTGTAGCCAATCAGATTCGCCGCGGCGGTATTTGAACGTCGCTACGTGAGTCGTGTTGTCCTGCAGGTCCAGCTGCTGTAGATCTTCACAGGTTCTGGTTCTGGTTCTGAGTCCTTCTTCCTGACATGTCTGCTGTGGAGCTTCGAGCTGCGGTGAGTCAACAGCTCGTCTGTCTCTCCGTGTCCACCGTGTCTCTCCGTGTCCAACGTGTCTCTCTCGGTGCGTTGCAGCCGCTGCAGGCCGCAGAGGAGCCTCTGAAGACGGGGAAAAGCTCCGCAGCCGCTCCGAGGAGAGCTGCTCTCGGAGAGATCACCAACTTTACCGGAGCAGCGGCCATCATGAAGGTAACAGCAGCTCACCTGGACCACCGGGACCACCTGTCCTCCTAACCTGCTTCTGGGTCAAAAAACAAGCAGCAGCAGTCGATGCTCTTTTCGCCGGCGTTAATTGGCTGACTGTTACTATGGGAACCTCATTAATTAGCCAGGTGGGGGTCAGCATAGACGGGAGCTGACGCCGCTTCGACCGCTACTGCCTATTGGCGCTGATGAGCCGTGGGGCCGCCATCTTGGCCAGGTATCCCCCGCTCCACTTTATAATCAGTTTGGCAGACGCAATGAAGCGTCAGTGCGTTTATTAAATCATAACTCGTTTAATAATAAGCTGATTTTCACGCGTTTATGTTTTGTTTGTTTTGTCAGAAAAGAGCAAACATTTAGCTATGATTACACAGGACAGATGGTTTGGACTATTTCTATATTCAATTCAAAAATACTTTATTGATCCCAGAGGGACATTAAGTGGTGTAGCTCATATAATTAATTCTTTAAGGAGTTGTTGTAGATGATGATGGCTGTGGGCAGGAAGGATTTCCTGTAGCGGTCTGTGTTGCAGCGAAACTGAAGAAGCCTCCGACTGAAGACGCTCTGTTGTTGTATGACTGTCTCATGAAGAGGATGCTCAGGGTTGTCCATAATTTTTTTGATTTTATGAAGAATCCTTCTTTGCATCATCATCTCCAGATGTTCCACAGTCGTCCCAAGAACTAAACCAGTAAAAGTAAAAAGTAGTCCTAGAAGAAATGACTGAAATAGGGGTAAGTATTTTTCTAAAAAGGCTAAACTGAGTAACTATTGATGTCGTCAAATAGAGCAATAGAAAACCAGGTGTAAATGCTGGCATTTTAAGAACTAAAATGACAATAATGCAAATAACATAATTTCAAAATGCCATATTCAGGAAGAAAAAAATTCCAATTAATTTTTTTATTTTTATATAAATGAAGCCTGTAAAACTAATACGTACAGTAGGTAATGTGTATAAAGGCTGTTTTAACAGGTAAAGTTGTTCCCATGACAACATGTAGTGTTTGCTGTATCTCCTTGATCTCCAAATGGAGAACAGGAGCAGCAGAGGAAAATAAACAGAACTACAAAGCTTGTGTAGAAACAGGAGGTCTCACTCAAACATAAACGGTTTGGTCCTTTTTTGGTTAAAGCTGGTTTGTTCCTCATTCAGTGAAGTTACTCAGTGGGTTGAGAAACTTGACTCGAGCAATAGTAGTTATACTTCATCATAATAAAAGAAAAAAGTGTGGTCTAGTTAAACTGCTCCAAAAAATACAAAGTTAGTCAAATGTAAATAGTTACTACCTGCCTCTGGGTTTAAGGAAGTTCTGACTCCTTCAGCTAAAAGCACAAAGTCCTCCTTAAATAAGGTCCAGATTAAAACCTCGACTGGATCCTCCACAATGTCTGAGTGGAATGAAATCCTTCCAGGAGGAATCCAGGTCTGAATGCTGGGGCCACAAGGAGCCTGGAGCAGCTGGTTCCAGGTTATTCCAGGTAACATGTCCAGCCTGTAATCCAGGTCCAGTCCTACAGCTCTGATGTCTCCACAGAGGACAGGGGCATCAAAGAAGTCCTCCAAACCGTCCTGCTCCCACAAACCCAAACGGCTCCAGGAGGACGCCGCCGCCCCGGCCGCCGTGGATCCGCTCCCGGCTCTTCCAGAGGACCCGGCCGACGCGTCCATGCAGGAGGAGCGGGAGCTGTGTCGGGCGTTCTCCGAGACGTTGCTGCCGCCGGTGACGGACGTGGACGAGCGGGACGCAGAGGAGCCTCAGCTCTGCTCTCAATACGTCAAAGATATCTACGCCTACCTGCACCTCCTGGAGGTAACGCCCCTCCCTCCCGCTCCGCCTCGGCTGCTCCGCCTCGGCTGCTCCGCCTCTGACCTCTGACCCGGGCGTGTCTCCTCAGGTGCAGCAGGCCGTCCAGGCCGACTACCTGAAGGGCTCTGAGATCACGGCGGCCATGAGGACGATCCTCATCGACTGGCTGATCCAGGTCCACTCCCGCTTCCAGCTGCTGCAGGAGACCCTGTACCTCACCGTGGCCGTCCTGGACCGCTTCCTGCAGGTGAGCCCGGCCAGAACCTCCTCCTCCTTATGGGCCCGGCCAGAACCTCCTCCTCCTTATGGGCCCGGCCAGAACCTCCTCCTCCTTATGGGCCCGGCCAGAACCTCCTCCTCCTTATGGGCCCGGCCAGAACCTCCTCCTCCTTATGGGCCCGGCCAGAACCTCCTCCTCCTTATGGGCCCGGCCAGAACCTCCTCCTCCTTATGGGCCCGGCCAGAACCTCCTCCTCCTTAGGGCCCGGCCAGAACCTCCTCCTCCTTATGGGCCCGGCCAGAACCTCCTCCTCCTTATGGGCCCGGCCAGAACCTCCTCCTCCTTATGGGCCCGGCCAGAACCTCCTCCTCCTTATGGGCCCGGCCAGAACCTCCTCCTCCTTATGGGCCCGGCCAGAACCTCCTCCTCCTTATGGGCCCGGCCAGAACCTCCTCCTCCTTATGGGCCCGGCCAGAACCTCCTCCTCCTTATGGGCCCGGCCAGAACCTCCTCCTCCTTATGGGCCCGGCCAGAACCTCCTCCTCCTTATGGGCCCGGCCAGAACCTCCTCCTCCTTATGGGCCCGGCCAGAACCTCCTCCTTATGGGCCCGGCCAGAACCTCCTCCTTATGGGCTGCCGTCTGTAAACTTGGTCACTAGTTACAGCAATCATTTGGGTTATTTAGGCTGTCATAAGGGGGGGTTCATTATTCTGTCATATTTGTCAGTTTTTAAAGCTAAATATTTAGCTAGCAAGCTAAATGATAATCCATTTTGCAGGTTTGGAGCCAATAAGGAGTAATTCTGTAAAGTAAACTAGTTTTTGATTTCAGACCGGAGGTGAGGGAGAAGAGTGGAAGAGAGACGTCGGGTTTACTAGACAAATAGAGCTGGGTGTCATCTGCGAAGCAATGAAAGTTAATATTAAATTTATGGAAAATATTGCCAAGAGGTAGGAGGTACACTGAAAAAAAAAAGAGTATGCAGCTCCAACTTAAATTGCGTTAATTGGTCACATGTTTTTGAATTAAGTTTATCTAACTTGATTTATTCACATTTGTTTAACTTGACACCTTAATGAACGTAATACATATACTTGCATAAACTTAGTTGAATCACATGTGAACAATTAATGCAATGTATTTATGTTGGATCACAGATTCTCTTTTTTTTTTTTTTTTCCAGTGTTGGTAATTAAAAGAAGGGGGAAGAGTACAGAACCCTGAGGTGCCCCGGAAGAAATGGGGGAGGGCTGGGATTTAAAGGATTTGAGTTGGATGAACTGAGGCCGGCGGAGGGGGGTGGAGGTGACGTCGAGGGCGGAAAGCATATGGAGGACGATGGTTTGTGACATGGTGTCAAAGGTCGCACTTAAATCAAGGAGGATGAGAACGGTGACGAGTCCAGAACCGGCTGGAATCAAAGGGTCATTTGTGATTTTTAATAAAAGTTTCTGTGCTGTGAGGGACGGAAACCTGATTTTAAAAGGGATCAAAAAGATTATTTTGATTAAGGTGGTGCTGAAGTTGAGAGGCGACTATTTTAAAGAGCTGGTCCTCCATGTTGGCTCTAACTGACCGACTGTTTCTCCCCCAGCGTAGCCGCCATGTTCCTCATATCCAGATTTATCGGGGTTTTCTCCACCTTTAAACCTTCCTTCGTCCTGGCAGAAAGACTCGAAGCTCGCTAAACTCACCGCCATTTTTCTTCTCCTTGTGTGGTTTGGTGACGTAAATATTTAGCTTCAAACTAAACATTTTATCTAACAAACTTTAGTATTAAGTTTGCATTAAATATTTAGTTGATTAGCTAAATGTTCTTGCTAGCAAGCTAAACTGGTTAGCTACATATTTAGTTATAAACAGTCACATTTATAAATGAAAAAATAACCTGGATGCAAATATTACTTTAAAAAATGACCATTTATTTATCTTATGACCAAATAACCCAAATAATTGCTGTTTCCTTCTGACTGTAACTTTCCACACGGCTCTCCTCTGGCTGCGTTAGCCGGATCTAACCCTCTGCCGGCGCCCCGCAGGTCCAGCCGGTGTCCCGGAGGAAGCTGCAGCTGGTCGGGGTCACCGCCATGCTGGTGGCCTGTAAGTATGAGGAGATGTACTGTCCAGAGGTGGGAGACTTCGCCTACATCACGGACGACGCCTTCACCAAGGCCCAGATCCTGGAGATGGAGCAGCTGGTCCTGAAGAGGCTCCGCTTCCAGCTGGGACGGCCGCTGCCGTTGCACTTCCTCCGCCGAGCCTCCAAGGTGGCCAACGTGAGTCTGAAGCCTTAGGACGGACGAGGTTCTGGGGGGGGAAACTCCTGATCCGTCCCTCGGTTCCAGACCAGGTGTGGATCCAAAGTCCTGCGGGTTCCCCGGAGGTCTGGTGTGCTTGGAAGTGAGCCGTGGTGCCGGATCAGGAGTTCTCCAGAGCTCCGGGCTGAGTTCTGGTCTGGACCTGACTGGTTCTGTGTCTCAGGCTGACTTAGAGAAACACACCCTGGCCAAGTACCTGATGGAGCTGACCCTCCTGGACTACCAGATGGTCCACTATCGGCCCTCTGAGGTGGCCGCCGCCTCCCTGTGTCTCTCCCAGCTGCTGGTGGACGGGCTGCCATGGGTGAGTTGTCCTTCGTGTCCCGCTCTCTGCTGCTGCTGCTGCGTCTGAAGACTCCTCCTCTTCCTCAGTCGCCCACGCAGCAGCACTACTCCGCCTACGACGAGGCCCACCTGAAGCCCATCATGCAGCACCTGGCCAAGAACGTGGTGATGGTGAACGAGGGGAGGACCAAGTTCCAGGTGAGTCTGGAGGCGAGGCGTCCGGCCTTCTGGTGACTGACTGTGAGTGTCTCTGTCCCTGACGTGAGGACGGACTGTAAGTGTCTCTGTCCCTGACGTGAGGACGGACTGTGTGTGTGTCTCTGTCCCTGACGTGAGGACGGACTGTAAGTGTCTCTGTCCCTGCAGGCCGTGAGGAAGAAATACTCCAGCAGCAAACTGATGAAGATCAGCCTCCTTCCTCAGCTGAGCTCCTCCATCATCCAGAAGCTGGCAGCTCCTCTCATCAAGGAGTCCTGACACCTGGAACGTCTTCCTGGACTCTTAACTTTGCACTTTAGTGTTTGTTTTTCTCCCCGGGCCGACCAGAACCGACCCGCTGCACTACTGGTTCTGTTTTACTGTTCCTGTTCAATTTTAGAAACTTTGTTGTTGTTTTTTTTTACACTTTTTAAAATAAAGTATTTTATCCAGAAAAAGCTCCCTGCTTCTTGTCCAGAACCTCCTGAATCCAAAATAAACCTGACAGAACCTCTAGTGAAAGTTTCCTGGTACCAGAACCATCGGGTTCTAAAGACTAACTCAGTCCGAACCAACCAGGACCAGTTAACTAACGGCTCACTAATTTAAAACTCCTGCTCCGTTCTTTAAATATTTCAGGAAACAACTAAATGACAAACAGAACCTCATGAATACATGATGACTTAAGTTTTAGGCGGGTCGGAACCAACCGGGTTCACCCGGGCCTGATTCCTGTCTGGCCTGTAGAACAAAGCTCCCGGTTGGTGAGATGATGCTCTGATGGGAAATCTGTTTTTGGAGGAAGGTCCCATTAAAACTAACGCAGCATCACAAACCGAACATTATGCTTACAGTGAAACATGGTGGTGGTGGTATGGTGATCTGGGACTGGAACCAAAGGTCACACCAGCGGGTCCAGCTGTGTGGCTGACTCGGAACACAATGAAGGTTTCTGTCTCCTCAGAGTCTGCAGACCTTCACGGTTCCGTCGGCTGCTCTGGAACCGCCTGATCAACCGTCTGGTGGCCGTTCTGGACCAGAACTCTACTGACTCGGGCCATTCCGACCCGGTTCTGAATCTGGAGAACATAGGAACCTTCTATGGTGTGTTGGAGCAAGGACACATCTAAAACTTTCAGGACCCTGGGGACCAGAGGACACCCCCTGCTTCATGTCTCATTGTGTGTAATACTCGTGTTGTCCTATAGGTGGCAGCATCACCAGGCAGAAATCTCATGTTTAATCGGCTCAGATTTAAATTTCCCTTCAAATTAGAATTAAATAGTTTTTATATATTTTCTGATCTGGATCTCTGACTCGTCAGGACGGGTTCTACAACATATGAAGGCAGAATGCTGGTCCATCTTTGGGTCCGGTTCGTGACTGAAGCTAGGAAAAGAGCTGCCAAAGTCCTTCGGAACATCCGGGGAGCTCGGTAGAACCTGAGCGGAACTCTGTACTGGATCAGCGGCGCTTGGTGTGCTTTTGAGTCGGTGAGGTCACGGTGCCGTCAGCGCCCCACGTGGTTCCTCTGTTCTGCAGCGTCTGAGGAGACTCTTTGTTCTGCAGACTGACTCTGACCTCACGCCAAGCTCCGCCTCCACCGGTCCAAACGGCACCGAGCTCTGATTCACTTCCATCAGAACCACAGAACCTTTGTTGGAGTCTGAGCGAGGGGTCGATCTGATGTCGGGAACAGCTGAAGCTTCTCAGACTTCACGCTGGTTAATCTCAGCAGAATAATCTGGTTTAAATCTGAGCTCAGGTTCTGTTCATGAGGAGAACCGGACCGTCATGGTGCCGCCAACGTCTGGTTTCTGATCAATGTCAGGCGGTCTTGTTCCTCCTCAAATGTCTGCTGCACCGACCTAAAAGTTTCACACACCCTTGTTTCAAACACAAACTTTTATCAGTTTTATTTCTGTGACTGAAAAAACACAAAGAAAGGGATTTTATTTTCAGAAATCTGAAAAGTGTGGTGTGCATCTGTTTTCTTTCACACCTGAGTTTGTGGAACCACCTCTGGCTGCTTTGAACATCTACAGACTAACTTCTCAGTCCGATGGGTTGGAAAACATGTCTTGCTACAGACTCTGTTGGATTCAGGTCTGGACTTTGACTAGGCCATTCTAAGCCAAGGCTCTGCTTTGATCTAAACCATCCCATAATATCTCAGGCTGGATGTTTATGGAGGTTGTCCTGCTGGAAGGTGAAGCTCCACCCCAGCCTCAGGTCTTCTCCAGGATTTGGCTCTGTCCAGCTTCCTACAGCATGATGCTGCCACCACCGTGGTCCTGGTAGGTCTACAGGTGGTCCGTCCTCTAGTCTCTCCATGTCCAGATGATGGAGTTCTGGGAGATGTTGTAGAACCTAACCCCGCTTTAAACCGGACCAGAACCTTCTCCCTGACCTGCTGCTGGTCTCCACGATGCTGGATGTTCTCCGGAGAACTTCTGAGTCCAGAAACAGAACGTCTGCAGACGGATACAGCTGGCTCAGTGACGGCTGAGGGCATTTTTTCCCTTTTTTTTTAGGGGTATGAGAATAAAGGGTCTGAATAGATATGCATGACACTTTGTCTTAGTTTTTTTTTTTTTAATTAAATGAAAAAAACTGATTACAGAGTGAAATTTTTTCTTTCGAAAGAAGAGGGAAGAGTTCTGAGATTGGACATCTGAGGGACACCAGCTGGACCATCCCATAATAAGACTAAAGACTGATCTTCTGCCTGAAATACATCCTTCAGGCTTTAGGCAGAGCTGTCAAAAGTTTTCACATTCAGTACTCAAGTAGAAGTATAGATACTAGGGTTTAATAATACTTCTGTAGAAGTTGAAGTATCAAGTCCACTAAAAGTAAAGTATAAAAGTAATGTAATTTTAAAAAATGACATGAAAGAATAACCTTTAAGCCACACAATGCAAATACATTAAAGAACCATACGTGGTCTACTGAGCATTAATAACTCCACTATGGCCAAGACCACAGAGCTGTCAAAGGACACCAGAAATAAAATGGTAGACCTGCACCAGGCTGGGAAGACTGAATCTGTAATAGATAAGCAGCTTGGTGTGAAGAAATCAACTGTGGGAGCAATTACTAAAAAATGGAAGGCATACAAGACCACTGATGATCTCCCTCTATCTGGGGCTCCATGCTAGATCTCACCCCGTGGGGTCATAATGATCACAAGAACGGTGAGCAAAGATCCCAGAACCACAGGGG
Organism: Valencia hispanica; assembly: GCA_963556495.2. Classification (NCBI taxonomy): domain Eukaryota; kingdom Metazoa; phylum Chordata; class Actinopteri; order Cyprinodontiformes; family Valenciidae; genus Valencia; species Valencia hispanica. Next base: position 60,680,320 of record OY747701.1, read on the forward strand.
GACCTAGTGAACTACCTGCAGAGAGCTGGGACCAAAGTAACCAAGGCTACCATCAGTAACGCACTACGCCGCCAGGGATACACATCCTGCAGCGCTCCAAAGGTCCCCCTGCTTAAGCCAGCACATGTCCAGGACCGTCTAAAGTTTACCAGAGAACATCTGGATGATCCAGAGGAGGATCGGGAGAATGTCATGTGGTCAGATGAGACCAAAGTAAAACTCTTTGGTATAAAAGCCACTCGCCGTGTTTGGAGGGGGAAGAATGCTGAGTTACATCCCAAGAACACCATACCTACTTTGTAGCATGGGGGTGGAAGCATTATGCTGTGGGGCTGTTTTCCCAAACACGTCGCCTAGGCAACGGAGGAGGGGCTACGTAAAAAGCATTTCCAGGTCCTGGAGCGGCCTAGCCAGTCTCCAGACCTCCATCCTATAGAGAATCTGTGGAGGGAGATGAAAGTCCCAAAACATCCCAGCTGTAGAGAAGATCTGCATGGAGGAATGGGCCAAAATACCAGCTACAGCGTGAGAACCTGGTGAACACCTACAGGTGACCTTTGACCTCTGGCATTGCCAACAAAGGGTATATAAAGTAATGAGATGAACTGACCATCTCATCTTGTCTCTCAGTCGAGGTTTACCTATAATGATTACAGGCCTCTCTCATCTTTTTAAGTGGGAGGAGTTAAACAATCGGTGTCGGACTAAATACGTTTTTACCCCCCTCTATGATGACTAGTTGCCTATAAATATCGCAATGCCGCATTTGCTGACATCTTTGAACTCAGCACCATACGTCTAATTTGTCCCGACATCATCAGACATCAGGGACCATTTCTCTGATTGAAGGGATCAGAGGTCAGAACGTCTCTCTGATCCCAGCTTCCTATGGCTTCAGCAGCAGAAACTGTCGCAGCATGCGCTCCTTCTGCTCAGCTGGTTGGTTTGAAGCGCGTCTTTATCCAGGCGCACCGATGTTTCACCTGAGATGATGCTCAGATGGCTTCGTGGGAATCTTTTTATTATGAATTTATTGATTCTGTTACTTGTACTCAGCGCTTTATAACTCCAAGCTAAAAATGTCAGTGCGTCTGCACCAGATAGTCAGTGGTGTTAAAATAACAAAAGGGCCTTCAGACAAACAAGCAGGGTGTCAGAATGGAAGATGTTAAAAACTATTATTAAACTACAGTCAAGTTCTATCCAGTTGGCGTATTTTTTGTGTTTCAACAACTCCTTAAAGAATTAATTATATGAGCTATACTAACACTTAATTTCCCTTTGGGATCAATAAAGTATTTTTGAATAGAATTTTAATAAAAGACTAAATGAAACAGGAGTAATGAGTCTATTTTTAAAATGTAAGGAGTAGAAGTATAAAGTCGGCCCATAGATAATTACTTCAGTAAAGTATAAATACCCAACATTTCTACTTAAGTAAAGTAACGAAGTATTTGTACTTGGTTACTTGACACCTTTGGCTTTATGGATGATGTCAGACGGCTGATTTATTGTGAATGAAGACAAAGACTCCGTCCCACTGGGGAGGGAGATGTTTGTTTATTTATTTTTCATATTTATTTTAAAGGAACAGTTGGTAGATAGATCTAGATCCAGAAGCTCCAGTTAGTGAGTGCCTGGCCCCCTAGTGGCCACCTCTTTGCACCTCCCCTGCTTTGAACAACATCTAACATTAAAACCAAACAATAATTAAACATGATAATAATAATTGATGACGCATAAAATGACTTTGTTGTGTTTTTGGCTGTTTGTTTGCGGTAGTTCCTCTGTTGGCCACAGGGGGGCAGCCTCCGGGGCCAGGGAGGTGGCTCTCTCTCCGCCTGCTGCAGTCGGAACCAAAGGTCTGAACCCGAACAGACGCAGCTGCTGCCGCCGTGTTGATCTCTTCGAACCGCCGGTCAGAGTCCGATCCGGAACCCGCTTCTCTGCTCTCCGCCTCCACAGCAACAGGTGAGTGACCCGCAGGTCCGCGGGACCCGGACCGGTTCCGTCTGTGGGCCGTGGGTGAACACGAGGCATGCGTGGCTGTTCGGGTGATCGGGGAGGGTGGGAGGTTCGGTTCTGGTGGATTCGGGTCGGCTTCTGACTGCAGAGGAGGCGAGCAGCTGGAGGAGTGTGATCTGAAAAAGTTCTCTTCAAACTGAAACCAGAGTCCAATCGGGTCAATTCTGCTGGACTTTGTCCCGGACTGGACCCAGATCATTTCCACATGAAACCAGCTGAGTTCTGGTTGTTCAGGTTTGGACCAGAACCTGCATTAGATGATTTTCTGATCCACTCTGCTGGTTCCTCCCGAGTTCATGTTCCTGATGTTCCTGATGTTCCTCAGGTTCTCAGGTTCTGGCCTCCAGCAGGACCAACATGTAAATCATGATGTAGAAACCAGTACCTGGTGGGTCCACTTCTGTCCTCAAACCTTCACTCAGAACCAGAACACAGGTTTTCTACTGGACTCTCTGCTGATCTGGCTTTAAAGATGTTTCTGTTGTCCAGAACTCAGCGACCCGGTTCCATTAGAGGATCCGGAACCTCCACAGGTGGTTTGTTTGTTTGAGACTTCTTATCTCTGGGAGAAGGTGGGAATCCCCATAGCAACCGGGACTTTTTGGTTTAGGAGTAAAATCTTCCTAGTTGTCATATAGTGTTCATTGTTTGTTCATGTTGCAGCTCAATAACAGTGGTTCTAGGACCAAACCTTGTGGTACTCCGAGTTGTAGATCTCCTGTTCTTCACTCGGACACACTGTGTTCTAGATGGGAACGTGTGGTGCCATTCATGTCAGGAAGTTTGGGAACGTTTTTTCCTCAAGTCAAAGTTCTACTAAACCATCATAATGTCAAACGAACCGGGTCTGGAACCGGGTCACGGTGCAGTTAGATATAAAGCCGCGCCTTCTAGCCGTGGATGTAAGGAAAGGCAATTTTATTAGTATAGCAACACTTTCTACAACAAGGTGATTCAAGATGTTTTACATGATTAAGAGGTAAAATAAAAGTAGCAGTAAAACACAGACAAAGCATATAAAGTAAAAACAGCAATAAAGTATAAAACATGATACAACAAAGCATGACTCAAAGCAGCTGTAAACAGAAACGTTTTTAGTCGTGATTTAAAAGAACTCCGTGTTTCAGCAGCTTTCCAGTTTTCTGGAAGTTTGTTCCAGATTAGAGGAGCATAGAAACTGAAAGCTGCTTCTCCATGTTTGGTTCTGATTCTAGGGATGTTGAGTCGACTGGAATTAGAGGACCTGATTGGTCTGGGGGGGGTTGCTATAGTAACAGTAGATCTTCATATTTTGGTGCTAAGCCATGTAATTATTTATAAACTAGTAAAAGTATTTAGAAGTCTGTTCTCTGAGCTACAGGGAGCCAGTGTAAGGACTTTAGAACTGGGGTGATGTTCTCTACTTTCCTGGTTCTAGTGAGGAACACGAGCAGCAGCGTTCTGGATCAGCTGCAGCTGTCTGATTGACTTTTTAGGCAGACCTGTGAAGACGCTGTTGCAGTAATCAATCCGACTAAAGATAAACGCATGGATGAGTTTTTCTAGGTCCTGTTGCGACATCAGTCCTTTAATCCTAGAAATGTTCTTCAGGTGATAGAAGGCTGACCTTGTTATTGACCTTTATGTGACCCTGGAGGTTCAGGTCTGAGTCCATTACTACACCTAGATTTCAGGCCTGATCAGTAGTTTCTAGCTGTATTAACTGAAGCTGTGTGCTGACTGTTGATCGTTCCTCTTTAGGTCCAAAAGTAATTACTTCTGTTTTGTTTCTGTTCAGCTGGAGAAAGTTATGACTCATCCATCTATTGATTTGCTCGATGCATTTACTTAAAGTTTGGTTGGGTTCAAAGTCACCTGGTGACATCGTAATGTAGAGCTGAGTATCATCCGCGTAGTTATGGTAGCTAATCTTATTGGTTGTTATAATCTGGGCTAGTGGGAGCATGTAGATATTAAATAAGAGGGGCCCCAGGATGGACCGGTTTCCTCTGTGGCCTTTAGGCCCGTCGACACGGTACCATCCCGCTGGGCCGGGCCTGAGGAGACAAGCCCCAAAGGAATCTCTGAGCTCTCCTGGTTGCGGTTCTCTTAGACGTTTACTGGATCATCTGGAGGTCATTGTAGGTCCTTCTCTGGTGGATCCTCTCTGGATCTCAGCAGGTTCCACCTCTCATCTGAGAGCCATTTGGCTCCCAAGGTTTCTGTTGAGAGGAGCAGTGGAACATCTTGAGGAACCTGAGAGAAGAACCTCAGGTGGTTCTAACTCCAGCACCGAACAGCAACGTCATAGATCGCTCGGTGTTCCTGCCTGGAAAAATGTCTCGATCACATGAATCAATGGTTTTATTTTTGAAATTAGTGCAGCGTTTCGATCTGTGACCCCCCCCCCCCCCCCCCCCGGCCCAGTTTTAGGAAAGTAGGCGGGGCATCAGATGGAAATGTGGGTCAGTGTATTTACATGGTGGCAGTGGGTGTCAATAATTTAGCCCCAGAGCTCCTCCGTCTTCAGCTCTGACCTTAATTAGGTTTCCAGCTGCTGGGGGTGAACCTCTGGATGAAGGGCGGATCTAAAGCGGGAACGTTTCCCCTCCAGGAAGGCTCAGCGCCGGTTCCAACCGACGCTCCTGTTGATTCATGCTCAGTTTGGTCCTCAGACACTCCCAGCTCACAACCTGCTCAGCCTGTTTGGAGGAATGTCCCTGGAGGGAATCCTGGGTCTGGTACAGTCTTAACCTCTTCCTAACGCGTCTCCGGAGCTCAGAGAGGCTGAAACGCTCCTCTTCATCATGTCCAGCAGCAGACAAGGTCGGCGAGTCCAGAACCATCAGAGAGGAGATGCATTTAGTCTGGACTCTCAGAACATTTGGATTTCATGTCGGTGTTTATCTGCTTTTCTCATCAGTCTGCTGTCAAAGCCGAAACCTGTTGAGACTGAGGTCCAAGAAAAACACCAAACCGTCATCAGAATCCTGCCGAAGCAAGATAGATCATCAGTAGGGTAGAAGATCTGATTATCAAAGACCTGTCTAGAGCCAAGTCCAGAACCAGTCAAAATCCTGGTCCGGTCGGTCAAATACCAGCACCAAAACTGGATCTCAAGTCAGCCTATAAACATTCACCGACCCAATCGAACTCTTGGTCTCAAATCACTCAGAGTTGGGTCCTAAATCTGTCTATACTGGCTTCACATAGTTTTAAAACCTTCTCAAAAGCAGTCTGAAACTACTCAAACCAGGTCCAGAACTTGTCTAAAACGGTGTCCTAAACCGGTCAAAATCCAGATCCCAGAGCAGTCAAACCCCAGTTCCAAACCAGTCTGTAACCTAGGATGGAACTGGTCTAAAACTAGCTCCAAAGCCAGTGTAAAACCACTCTAAAACTAGATCTTGATTCAGTCTAAAACTGGTCTGAAACTAGTTGGAAACCGTTTTGAAATCACGTATAAAACCAGTTTCGGTTTCAAGCTGTTTGTGTAACACGCCTAAATCTTTGTCAGCCCGTCTGACTTCAGCTTCACCATGGAAACCAGCACAGCTCACTCCTTTCTGATCCAACTGGTTTTGATCTTTCTATGGTTTTAAAGGCATTGATGAATGAAGGGGAGGAATCTCCTCCTCCTGTTTCTCTAAGCAATCATCAGCTCGTCAACACGAGGGATCCTTCAACTCGTTGTCTTCGTGATAAACTGAATAAATACTTGATCAGAGGAGGAAAACTAATGAATTGTGAAAATAATCCTCAGCAGTCGGCAAAAAGAGAAAGAAAAACATTCAGTTCTTTGATTTAATGCCCATTTAATCCTTTATTGTTTTAGAGTACTATATCTGTACTATCTTTAGAGGCAAGTTTTCTACCTAAAAACCGTTAAATTATCAATCAGAGCAGGGTCATACCCTGAAACTTGATTTATTTATTGTTGGAGAGAACAAAACCATCAACTAGAGAGCTAGTGACACTGATGCTTAATTTTATTTATACATTTATTTATATTTCAATGAAGTCAATGTATCCTAACATCCTAACAAGGGGGCTGCTAATAGGGCCTTTAGGGCACATGAGTAAAGACCCTACTCTTTACTGAGCTCAATATTTGGGCCGTTGTTCCTTGATGATCAAACAGGTCCCTAACTATGCTACCTAAGTTGTTGTCACATGTCCTGAGGCGTGAACTGAATCATCAGGAAACAACTCAAATGTTGAGCTAAACTCAACAGACAGCATGGACAGTTTCTGATGTGTCCTAATTTAGTGGCCCTATTAGTGACTTTACTGGCCCTATTAGTGACTTTACTGGCCCTATTAGTGACTTTAGTGGCCCTCTTAGTGACTTTAGTGGCCCTATTAGTGACTTTAGTGGCCCTATTAGTGACTTTACTGGCCCTATTAGTGACTTTAGTGGCCCTCTTAGTGACTTTAGTGGCCCTATTAGTGACTTTAGTGGCCCTATTAGTGACTTTAGTGGCCCTCTTAGTGACTTTAGTGGCCCTATTAGTGACTTTAGTGGCCCTATTAGTGACTTTAGTGGCCCTATTAGTGACTTTACTGGCCCTATTAGTGACTTTACTGGCCCTATTAATGACTTTACCGGCCCTATTAGTGACTTTACCAGCCCTATTAGTGACTTTACTGGCCCTATTAGTGACTTTAGTGGCCCTATTAGTGACTTTAGTGGCCCTATTAGTGACTTTACTGGCCCTATTAGTGACTTTACTGGCCCTATTAATGACTTTACTGGCCCTATTAGTGACTTTACCAGCCCTATTAGTGACTTTACTGGCCCTATTAGTGACTTTAGTGGCCCTATTAGTGACTTTACTGGCCCTATTAGTGACTTTACTGGCCCTATTAATGACTTTACCGGCCCTATTAGTGACTTTACTGGCCCTATTAGTGACTTTAGTGGCCCTATTAGTGACTTTAGTGGCCCTATTAGTGACTTTAGTGGCCCTATTAGTGACTTTAGTGGCCCTATTAGTGACTTTACTGGCCCTATTAGTGACTTTACTGGCCCTATTAGTGACTTTAGTGGCCCTCTTAGTGACTTTAGTGGCCCTATTAGTGACTTTACTGGCCCTATTAGTGACTTTAGTGGCCCTCTTAGTGACTTTAGTGGCCCTATTAGTGACTTTAGTGGCCCTATTAGTGACTTTAGTGGCCCTATTAGTGACTTTAGTGGCACTATTAGTGACTTTACTGGCCCTATTAGTGACTTTAGTGGCCCTATTAGTGACTTTAGTGGCCCTCTTAGTGACTTTAGTGGCCCTATTAGTGACTTTAGTGGCCCTATTAGTGACTTTAGTGGCCCTATTAGTGACTTTAGTGGCACTATTAGTGATCTTAATTGCCTTTTAGTTTTGTCAATGAATTATTTATTTTAATTTTATAACTTTAAATTTTCAAAGATTCCGTGGTGATATTTGCCGTTTAAGTATTCCTGATTTGAGCGCTGCACAGTTGAACAGTTGGTGGCGCTGCTGCCTTGCAACAAGAAGGTTCTGGGTTTGAATCCCAAACATGACCGTTAATTGGTCTCTCTAAATTGTCCTTGGTTTTATATGTGTGTTTGTTGGTCCTGCGTGCCTCTGTGATAGACCGGCGACCTGTGTCCCCCGCCTGCTGGAGATTGGCACCAGACCCTCTGCAAGGATAAGCATGATAAGATGTTTCCATGTTGTGGTTTTGCTGCTGCTTTGTTTTTTAAAAGTAGATTTTTGATCTCTTCACTGCTTCAAATAAACTGACTATTAATTATTCTGGAAAATGAAGAGCATCCAGAATTTTGATGGAGTTTTCCTGGGATTTATTGGAGGAAGCTCCATGAATGGGTGCAGCCCTGCTCCTCCCATTTATCCCTGCTTGGTCTGATCAGAACCAGGTTTAACGGATCAGAACCAGGTTTAACCACCGTCTGGGTTCTCCCTGACAGATTTCAGCTCGGAGTGTCTGGTGTCGGCGCCTCACGCTGCTTTTATCCGAGATCCTGCAGCAGCGGGTCGGGTTTCCTCTTTTGTTGCCCTGCAGAAAGTTGGGCCTGAAAGCTGCTTTTGTTCCCCACAGAACCGGACCTGTGGGTGGAGACGGTAGCTCCAGGTATTGTTGTTCAGGGAGGTGGAGGATGGAGATTTCCACCTGTAGTTTGGGAGGAGGGAACGTGCGTGTCTCTGCTGTGTTCTGGTCGGACCTCTGGAGCTGATTGTTGCTGCAGCAGTCGGTGACGTGGTTCAAACGTTCTGCTGCCAACATCCGACTGACTGGATGGAAACTCGGGAACTTTCTTCCCACTTTCTGCTCTAGATGTTGCGGACGTTCTCCAGGTCGGCGTTCCAACCCAAAACAAGATGGCGAGCGTGGCTAACGCAGAGCTGTTCCTCTCTGGCGTTCTCGTATTTCAGGATGAACGGAGTCGGGACGAAGTCCGGGTTCTGGTGCAGGAAGCATTAGTGGACCGGTACCCAGTTGAAGAATCTCCATGACTGTTTTCTTGTTGATGAGAAGTCTGGTTCTCCTACAACAAGGAATGTAGTCTAGAAAAATATTTATATTTTGAGACTTGATTCCTCTTCCCAAAGTCTGAAGGTGTGTCTCCTCTGCCTCCCCATCCTGTCTCTCTGTCCTTCAGTCTCTCCATTTCTGCAGATATTAAAGTTTAAAGTTCTCTTCCATTAATTTGTTGCACACTTTTGCATTTAAACCCGGAAAAGTTTGAATTTTGATGTAGGAACGTGTTTTTGCTAAATGTCCCCGTCAGCTGGACAGACCTGGAGTCTCTGCTGCTTTTTCTTGGTTCTTTAGGACAGTCCGTCTCAGACAGGTTCATCTGGTCCACCTTAGTGCCTCTGAGCAAACGGGTTTGGGCTGATGACACGTTCAGTGTGATGAAGTGCTGCAGGGATGAAAGCTGATGCTATCTCTGCTGTCTGCATGGCGTCATGCTGCTGGTGCCTGGTACCGGTGGAGGAGGAGTACTGACCCGACCCGTCTGGGAAACTCAGTTTGGTTTGTCGCAGCAGAAAGCAGATTTTTTTTTAAGTGTTTAACTGGAGTTTCAGTGACTTCCTGCAGATCTGGATCAGAATCGGATCAGAATCTGGATCAGATTCTGGATCAGATTCTGGATCAAATTCCGGATCAGATTCCGGATCAGAATCCGGATCAGATTCCGGATCAGAATCCGGATCAGATTCCGGATCAGATTCTGGATCAGAATCCGGATCAGATTCTGGATCAGATTCTGGATCAGATTCTGGATCAGAATCCGGATCAGATTCTGGATCAGAATCTGGATCAGAATCCGGAACAGATTCTGGATCAGATTCTGGATCAGATTCTGGATCAGATTCCGGATCAGATTCTGGATCAGAATCTGGATCAGAATCCGGAACAGATTCTGGATCAGATTCTGGATCAGATTCTGGATCAGATTCTGGATCAGATTCTGGATCATCAGTGATCATTTTGAAATGTTTAAAGATAAAGGAGCAGATTTTTTTGCTTTATCAGCTGCAGGTTTTCCATCAAGCTGTTGTTGTTTGCTGAATCCGACCCAGTTTGACCCAGTTTGCTCACTTGAGTCCAATCTTCCAGGTTCTTACTTTTGGAACAAAACTGTAAAAAAAAAAGAAAACTGAACAATGTCAAACTTGTAAGGCGGAAAACCATTTCTGCTTTTCCAACCCAGGCCCGGCCCGTCTCTGACCGGTACCGGTACCGCTAACTGCCACTCAGCTGGCTCTTATACATCTCCATGGCAACCAGAAAGGCAAACTCTGCTGTTTTAGTTGTTAAAGGCGGAGACGGTCGCCTTGTGAAGCAGCGCCACCTAGCGCTGTTACCGAGGTAACGCTGTTGCCGAGGTAACGCTGCAGTGGATCTGAGTCTGTTAACCAGCTGACTGCAGGTTCTGCCAGAGCAGGCAGCCCCACTGATTAACTCTGCAAAGAGCAGAACCACAACAAGGTGGAAAGTTCTGCTCATTCAGAACCCGACCCGGGCCCATTGGGGTTTATCTTGTAGCTAGGAATGACCTCTGACCCCAACTGTAATAATCTCCATCCAAGGCCATCAGACGGACCCGTGAGTGTGTGCCGTTCTGGTTCTGACCCGTCTCAGGAAAAGCATCTCCTGCTTCCAGATCAGAACTGACAGACGGCCCGGTTCTAGCGCCTGTGTGAACAGGGTCAGAACCGGAGCTGCAGATCTGCGGCGTGTTGGTTCTCCGCTCAGCGGACCTTTAAAGCTTCAGTTTTGTCTGCAGCTGGTTTAATTTGAAACGTCTTTCAGATTCCAGAACCGCCGACTAATGATCTAACCAGAACCTCATGTGCTTTCCCAGCAGCGCTTTTGGACTTCTGCTTTCCTCTCCCCAGCTGCAGAACAAACCGGCTCCACGCTGCTTCCATATTTAACGTCGCCTCTTTATCATTTTTTTAAACCATAAAAGCTTTGTCATGTTTACAACTACCAGAACCAGAACTTAAAGCTCCGGGAGCCTTGGAGGCACCAGAATCTGCTGTGAAGGCTTGGCTGCAGACGGCTTGCTCTTCATCATCGATTCTCACAGGAATCATCTGGAAAACGTCTGAGTATTAAAATGAAAATAAAGAGATTTATTAGTTTTGTTCTGGAAATCAACTCAAGGAAATGTTTTAAAGATAATTCTTAACAAAAAAGGAGTTCTGTTGGAGTCTAAAATCAGCTAGATATTTCCTTTCTGCACTGATCCTAGATCTGTGGCAGATATTCCAGCTCTGGTTTATTTTAGAACATGTTGCCGATATTCCAGTTTTTCTTCTCTGCAGAAACCACCTTTCACCGCTCCTCCCTCAGTTACAACTGGGCTCATAAGGGACGTTCAGTGGTCGATTAAAAAGTTGGATTAATCAGTTTCCGGTCTCTGATCTGGGCCAGTCGAACAGAAAATCGTCTGGTTTCAGTCCCAAGCTGTTTCCTCAGTGCATCCTGAGTTTGATGAGCTGCTGCGACTGATTTGAATAAAGTTCAGAACGATATATCTGCGTTAAATGATGTTAGTCGGTAAATCGGTCCGATTTGTAAAACCAGGCCAATTATTATTGGTGATACTTTTTAGTGGACTGAAACAAAAATCTGATATTTTTCATATCAGTTCTCCTGTAAATCTTTTGATTATGATAAATATTGATTTTTTTTTCTTTGAGGATCTAAGAAGCTGATGTCAGCTGCTTATTTTTCCATATTATTGGCCTCGGTACCGATCCGGTAGCTGACCCTTCAGAACGTTACCATAGCGATAGATGAGAGAGTCACCTCCCGTTTTTATGACCAAATAGCCGACTGTCCTCGTTTTTACCCTTAAGCCCCCAAAAACCAACATTAGACTTTTTATTGGTCCAGATGTTTTTATTTATTTATTTCAGTTAATTTTTTTTCAAAATCAAGGCCTGACCACAGATAAAAATAAAAAATTAACTATAATATTATACAACATTTTCAAAGGAGGTTATTTCTGGATCAATAATTGAAGCCAAAAATTGATTTTCATGCATTATATTTTTATTTTGAGATGAGGGCAAAAAAACAGTGTCTTTCATAACAATTTTAAAAAATGTATTAAAAAAATTAAATAAATAAATATCTATAAAACACCTGCAGATTGAACCATAGATATAAAAGTTTTTTGGGGTTGTTTTCTGTATTTCTTTATTTTTTATGCCATCGGTTGAGTCGGAGGTGATCTGCAGGAACCGGATCCCTTTCAAAGAAACGAACCGCGTCATTTTTTACTAAATAAGAAGTAAAAGCTATTTATGGTTTTATTTGCCACCATATTCTTCCCAGCAGACTCTCTTCCATTGAAATGTGTAACTTCTCTGTCTTGGTTCACCTCTTCAAATCCATTTTCTCTTTGTGCTGGAGTACCTCAAGGCTCGGTATTTGGACCCCTGCTTTTTATCATCTACATGCTGCCACTAGGTCCCATTTTTCATCAATACAATATCACTTTTCACTGCCATGCTGATGATACCCAGCTGTTTATGTCCACCAAACCCACAGATTCCCTTTTGTCCTCTTCGCTTTCTGATTGTCTAAATTAAAACATGGTTATCTGCAAACTTCCTGCAACTTAACAGCAATAAAACCGAGCTCTTATTCCTCGGAACTCCATCTACAACAACCAAATCCCAAAAGTTCTCCTTCAATATGGACAACACCCTCATCTATCCCTCTACTCACCCAGGGAGTCTTGGGGTCATCCTTGACAGCACTCTTTCATTTCAATCACAACTAAACACCATTATTAGATCTGGATATTACAGTCTATGAAACAATCAACCAGATTATGCTGTTCTAACTCCGAAATCTGGTCCACAACCTTGTTACTTCCTGCATGGACTAGTGAAATTCTGTTGTCTTTGGTCTACCAAGCAAATCTCTCCATAGACTGCAGCTTCTTCAGTACTCTGCAGCTCACTTCCACTGGATCTCTGATGCTCTGAAACCCTCAAGTCCAAGCTTAAAACAGATCGGTTTTAAACTACTCATTCTGACCACTGCTCATTACCTCCTTGACAGTTAGTTTGATCTGTTTTATTTGTATTTTATGTGTTCTTTTAACACATAGCTACTATTCCGAGGTATCTATGCATGTTTGTTCTTGTAACGTGTCCTTGGGTTCGGAAAGACATCCTAAAATAAAAAGCATTATTATTATTTATTATTTCTATTAAAAAAAGGAAATAATTCTGGAGAACCATGAGGTAATTGATGTTATTGATAACAGGTTTATTAATAATAATAATAACAATATTATTAACCCACCCAGGCGGTTCTGTAACAGTGACCCACTTCCAGTGATGGGAAAGTGGGTCGGCTGCAGGGCTTCACTGCCTCCATACTCCACCCAGATCTACATGGATTTATTGGACAGTAGAGGACTGGTGATGCATTCAGGTCAAGTAGGATTTTCCACTATCAGGAGTCATTCCCACATGTAAATGGACCCCAGTTTGTTTGTTTTTTAAACAGGCTAATCGGAATGAATCACACGTCTGGTTTTAATGGGAACCAGTAGAACCGCGTGTTTTAAAGTTTCTTAAGATCAGAAACAAAACTGGAATGTGACATTAAACTCGTCTTTAACTGGAAAATGGAGAGCATAAAAATAACCAGGAGGACTTTTTATTTAGTTTACCAAAGATTTCTGCCTGATCACAACTGTTCTAACGAAATTTTAAAAAATTCTTCATGCTTCCTTATTTATTAAACTATTAACAAGTTGTTTCTGATCAGGTTTTCCAGAAACGGGAAATTTCCTGATTGTTTTCAACACATCACTGGTTTTTCAGTTTTTCTCGTCTCTGATTCTGTAGCTGATATGAAAACATTTCATTTCCATAAAAACTTAATTGATTCTCTAGATGATTTATTAACATTTTGTTCAAACATGATTGATATGTTTTAGTTTTGGGATGCTGGTGAACATCTGGAAGAAATCTGCTTATTCTGACGTTTTAGGAAGCAGAAATCATGTTGATCATAACTGAGTTTATTCAGGGAGAATAAAAAGCTTTTTATACACTGGATGGAAATATCTGGGTTTTATCTGCTGTTTTTAATGCTGTAATGAAGACGTTTTAAAGATTGAATTATATATTAGATGAACATTAATAAAGTAAATCTTGGAATAGTTGATTTTAAAGAAGATAATTCTAGTTTTTGTTTGTTTGGTTCTGGTTCTGCTGCTGGTGTCCCTCAGTAAAGCATCCTCAGTTGGAGGAGTTCAGGAAGCTCCACGTTTAAAAGTTGCTGCTCGGAAGTCACGAGGTTTTCCCTTTTTTTAGTTTTAATCAGATCCATCTTTTATTCCCATCTAATCTCCTTCCAAGTCGGCGACATTCCCATAATCCTTCAAAGTGGTCTGGATCAGACTTTCTTTTAATGCCTTTTCCAAGCAGTTCTTTTGGTTCCCCACTTTTAGTCGGGTTTTTATATGTACCTCCTGCAGTTGGGGCAGAAATTATCCCAAAGATCCCGTTTTCTGGGTTCAGGCTAGAGCGAGATCCGACTTTAAATCAGCTGCAGGTATTATTCCTGCAGGAAGGTGAATCGAAGCAACATAGATCAGAGACTGACTGCAGCCGTGAAGTTCTGCTGGGTCAGGTTGAAGACCGATTGAGTTTGCGCTGGTTCTGTGGGAGTAATCCCAGCCCAGTCCTGATCGTGATCATCCAGCTGTTCTTCTTACAGCGTCCGTCACGGCTGCTTCATCTCTGCTCATGTTTTCTCTTGTTTGCAGATAAAACGCGATGGGGAAAGGCTGCCTGAACGCCAGCAAGTACTTCCTCTTCCTCTTCAACCTCATCTCCTTCGTGAGTATTTCTGCTGCCGGACTCTGACCATCAGCGGCACGATGAAAGGGGAATGCTGCTGCTTTGTAAACTAACAGACTTATTTCAAACGGTTCTTGTAGGTTTATAGATAAAGAAATAAATGGCAGAACCTTAAAGTTTTTAGGTGACACAACGTAGTGCATCACTGTGACGTGGACGAAAAATGACGCTCTGAAAAGTGTTTTAGCCCCTTTACTCTAACACCCCTCAATAAAATCCTGGAATTCATTCTCACTAAAACACAGAGGTTCTGGTTCTGGATTCAGAAGTTCTTTAGAGAATATCCAGCATCATGGAGACCAAGGAACCCAGCCGCAGGTCAGGTTCTACAGGGAGGAGGTTCTGGTCCGGTTTAAATCAGGTTCTACAGGGAGGAGGTTCTGGTCCGGTTTAAATCAGGTTCTACAGGGAGGAAGTTCTGGTCCGGTTTAATTTAGGTTCTACAGGGAGGAGGTTCTGGTCCGGTTTAAATCAGGGTCAGGTTCTACAACACCTCCCAGAGCTTACATCATCTGAACATGAAGAGAGGATGGACCACCTGCAGATCTATCAGGACCAAGGTAGTGGCAGCATCATGCTGTGGGACACGGAAACCAGTCAGAGTTGATGGGAAGATGGATGGAACTAAATCAGGACAATCCAGGAAGAAAACCTGTTAGAAGACCAGAGACTGGGGTGGAGGTTCTTCTTCCAGCAGGACAACCACCTTAAACATACAGCCAGAGATATTATGGGATGTTTTAGATGAAAACAAATGCACACCACACTTTTCAGGTTATCGTTTGTTAAAATCTGTTTCTAATGATTACTCTTTTTTTTTTCTTCCGATTCACAATTCTTCTCTCCTCTGATGCTGAAAATCCTCCAAAAATCCCCTGTAGATTTGTGGCTGAAATCAGGCAGAATGTGAAAGTATGAAGGGGGTGAATACTTTATGGATCTATGTTCAGTCGAGTGATTCGTCCTCCATGTTCTTTGGATTGGAACCAAAACATTTGGCTGTTTTTAGAGGAAAACAATCTCTCATCAAATTTCCATCATGGATGAAGTTTATGCCAGCTGTTTGTTGGTGTGGCATCTTCTCACTTGTTGAGACTTTTGTCTCAGAATCACACAGAAAACAATAAAGTTTTGTTGAAACAAATAAAAAAACTGACATTTTACTTGCTCATTAAAATTAGAAGAATGCTAATCGGACCTTCATTTGAGTCACTTTTAAATGCTTTTATGTAATTTATTATTAGATGCATGCATAGAAAAACAAAACTGAAAGAAGCTAATTCTAATATATTGGTTTTTGCTTAGCTTAATAGTTGTAACTAGAAAAGCACTTGGAGAGGGCAGAACTCGGCCAAGGCAGCTCAGTCACACCCGTGTTCCTGGTCCTATTACAGACATTTCCTGATAATATCATCAAAATCCACCAGTAACTTTTTGGAGTTATGTTGCTAACAAACAGACAAACAGACCCTTGAGAAAACATAACCTCCATGATGGAGGTGAAAATGAGTTAGATCCTGATTGTAGGGGACTTTTCTTTTTCTTTTTGCCGGTGACATTTATTTTAGCTTTCTGACATCCATATTTGAGTTTAGGAAACATATAACTAAAATACCATTAGTTAGTTTAGGAATGAATGACCTGGAAAACAAATCACCGGAGCCGACTGTGTTAAAAGCTGAAAAAAATGTCCGTTTTAAACTCGATACAACAGTGATGCTAGCTTAGTTTAGCTAGTGTATGTTGGGCTACCGTTAGCTAAAACAAGCTAACGGTAGCCCAACAGCTTTTCTAAAATTTCACATTTTATTCTTAGATTTTTACTACTTGTTATGTTTGTCAAATAAATAAAAATAAAACATTTTAGTTGTTGGATTCCTTTATGTAACTAATGTTAGCATGCTAGCAGTTAACATGATGTAGCTGCTAATTTTCCCCGCTCATCTTGTTTAAATGTATAAGGAATTGCAGTTTTTAAATGAAAGTCTTTACAATTGAGTTATTGATTTATTATTCTTTATAATAATGTATTTATAATGATTTATTATGCTTTTATTGTTGTAAATGTTCATTGGCTCAGGCTAATAACAAAACGCCTGGTTCTGCTGGAGCCTGATGATGGGATCCAGAACATTTTGTGAATCAAACATGATTTCTGTTTTTGTGTCGATTCTCCAGCTGTTCGGGGTCGCCATCTTGGGCTTCGGACTCTGGCTCCTCCTGGACGATAAGAGCTTCATCATGGTCCTCCGTACGTATCGGATCAGGTCTTTAGTTGTTGTGAGGGACTGGGTAAGATCCGTTTCTCTGCAGAAGGCCTTCCAGTTGATTCATTTTAATTTGGTTTATGACTACAGCTTCCCTTTCTTTGGCTTTTTTTTTTACACTTAACATGAAATGGGAAGCGTTGTCTTGTAAACTTTGTTTTACTTTTTGGAGAAAGGGAGGTTTAAGTACTGATATACAACCAGACAGGTGTTACTCCTGCTTTTTTCCCATTAAAAAAAGAAAGCGGGAGTCCGTCCAAGACTGGGAATCCTCCTAACGTGTCATCGCTGCAAGAGGCTTTTTGCTGATGGGAAAAATTATTTTCATGTTCTGACCCCAGTAAAATCAGTTTTCTTTCAAAGCAATGCTTTCTCCCGGCTGGCATTCAGTTTGACTAAACTACAAATAAAACAGGCCAGTATTTCTCTTTAATTTGTTCTAGCAGCAGATCCAGGGACGGCAGAAGAACTGAGTCACACATATTGGACTTCTTAGAGATCCTTCCCCGTTGTTGGAGCTGCTAATGCTTGCCACCAGTAGTACTGCCATGGCACATATATATTAAAATGGTCTGTTGATCAATAAGTAGAATATTTCAGAATAAAATACTTACGGATGGACAGTTATATTAATTATCAGTCACTTTAAATGACTTTATTTTCCACAAATCAACCGACTTCACTGAATAAAACACGTCCTTACACGTACACATACTTTATCTGAAGAGGAATCTTTAACCATCCAGGGACTTTAAACGGTTTTAATTGGATGTCTGTAAAGTCTGAGAGCTGCGTAGGCGTTCAGGGGAATCAGAACCGTTTGCAGAGACTCCAGGGCCTCTGCGGTTTTCTGGTGATTGGGCCGGGTCGTTCTCAAACAGACCCGTTTGGGGCGAGGCCGCCAACCAGAAGCAGATATGTTTTAGACAACAGGATATCATACAGCCAATGAGATTGTGGGAATGTGAGATTAGCCAATCAGATTACAGAGAATCTCATGGATATGAGACGTTTTTTGCCTAAGATCTGCTTTGCTGCCTAGAGGTATTGTAAGCAAATGCAATCATTTCACATGATTACAGCAGATTCAGAACTCTGACGTGATTATTTTCCATGATTGAAACTTTATTAGTTGTGATATTTAGAAAGAATCGTCCTCCAGGAGTCTTTCAGCAGCGTTGGGATATCAGGAGAACATAATTACCATCACAGATTAGCTCCAATCTGTCCACACTAACAGTTTATTTAGCCTTCTGTGCTGTGAAAGCGCATTTCCCCCGTTACGCTGACCTTCTGCTGTTGCTTCGGTCCGTTTCTAAGATGGGATGACCGATGTGACATTGAACCGGCTGAGTATTTATTTAAGATGACGGAGCTTTGTGTCAGGATGAGGAGAAAGAGACGAGCAGTGTCAGCGGGGGGACATAAAGGCTTTGAGACGTCTCGATGCAGAATGATGGAGACGAACACTGAGCGAGTGTAACGGAGCGTCACTGAGGACGCTTGTCCGCTCAGCAGGTGTCCTCCGTCACACACTGGGTCCTTTCTGCTCCGTCCAGCATCAGCATGCATCACATCACCGCCTTACTCACCACCACACACACTCGGCCCACTCTGCATCAAGGCGCCGGCGGCCGGACGCCGGCGGCCGACCTCAGGGATGCGGTCACACGACGCGGGGCGCCCCCGGCGCGTCGGACTGTCTGTCTTTGTGCCTGCGCATAAATGACACGTGTTATTGTCTCGTAAGGTGACGACCACAGTGAGCTGCTGGTGTGAAGTCAGACTCGGCCAAGATTGTTGTTTTCCTTAAAATTTACTGTACATTTAGCATTTTATTTGTTAATTCAGGACAGTGCATGTTAACATCAGACACGCTGAAACATTAACAGGGTTAGCCATAGGCTAGTTTTCATCTGTAGTCCTGAGCCAGTTGTACATTCGGCATCCTAGAGGGGACATAAAAGCATTATAGAACACATACACAACAATGACATATGACTAAGGCAGCGTATTAATCTAATATAGAATAAAAACAGCATGGAAGCAGTATTCAAAAGAATAGTAATGAAACCCAAAGAATAACAGGCATTAGCAGCAAATGCATTAAACAGATTAAAGTACACACAAAAATAAAATGAGAATAGTGAGTCGACATGCAGAATGCAACTTATACAAGGTCCTATTTACAGTTGTAAAAGAGTAGACATAATAGTGACACTGTTAATATTATTAGTAAAAATATAAAACGTGTTAATTACAATTAATAATCAAGGGACATAAAATGTAAGAACACAAGATGGCAGCACAAGAGGTCACTGTTGACACGTTTGATTAGTGAAGAGCCAGTGTTTCAGATGGGCACAGCATAAGGTGTATGTGGAGATTTCTCTAATTGATGTTGTTGCATTCCTGAGCTGCCCTAACACAGAAAGATGACTGACCTAACTTCCCCTTGGACACATTATATCTTCCTTTAAGGATGTCTTATATCCACTTTATGCGGACGATTTACAACTATACATCTCATTTAAACCATCTGAGATGTCCAAAGTCTCTACCCTACTACCATAAATAAATGGATGGCAGAAAGCTACTTGCAACTAAATATCCAAAAAGAACTGACGTTATTTTATTCGTCCCTAACAAACATGTGCCAGCAATAACAGAGCTGATTGGACCTCTTGGCTGTCTGACCAAATCCTCTGTCAGAAATCTTGGTGTAAATATTGACTCTGGTTTCATGCTGGATAAACATGCAAGTGCTCTGAGTCGCTCTTGTTTTTATCATTTTTGCGCAATATTGCTAAAGTGAGATCTGTTGTGTCCTACTCTGAGTCGGAAGCTATTATACATGCCTTTATTTTGTCCCGATTGGATTACTGTAATGGTCTTTTTACAGTTCTTAGTAAGGCCTCGTCAGACCGACTTCAGAGGGTTCAGAACGCTGCAGCTTGGCTTTTGACCAGGTCTTCAAGGTTTTCATCAGTGACTCCTCTTCTTAGGTCGCTGCACTGGCTTCCAGTTGAATTCAGAATACAATATAAAGTCATTATACTGTCATGGAAGGCACATCACGGGCAATTACCGAACTATATCAGAGGGCTGTTACATCCGTATGTTCTTGGCAGATCCCTGAGGTCTTGTGGCCAGAGTTTGCTAGCAGTTACCCCAACAAGACTAAAAAACAAAGGGTGAAAGGGCGTTTTCCTCTGTGGCTCCACGATTGTGGAACTCCCTACCTCTTGATTTGAGACTAGTGGATTCCTTGGTCTCTTTTAAAGCCCAGCTAAAGACCTATCTTTTTAAAATTGCTTTCTCTTAATTATGTTAATTTACTATGTCATGTATCTTGTTTGCCTTTTATTGTGAAGCACCTTGTGATTTATATCTTGAAAGGTGCTCTATAAATAACATTTTACTTACTTTACTTACTTACCAAGATGGCGCCGAGTCAGGAAGAACCTGGTAACCAGGTTAACTTACCGATGGGGACTCTTGGAGCCTGTCGAAAAACCTTCTCATCCAAACACTTTTTCTTTCAAAAAGATAGATGGCACTACGAGTACTTCCCTCTCTTCAGCCATGTGACTGATAGCTTGAAGCAACAGGTAGGGGAGGGGCAGCACTACTCCACAATGAAAATAACCACAGAAACTTTTGTTCTTCTTTCTGTTATCTTACTAAGAGTTTATAATAATTCACTGATCCGAATTCTGGAACCAGTTTTTTCTTCTGTTTTATGCAAAGTCTTGACGTACCAACGCAAATTTGAGCTAATCCCAGTTTTTCTTGAAAAGCTAACAGAAATGAAGGTTTTAAGAAACAGAACTGAAAGCAGTTATTCCTATTAGCATCAGCATGAGGGAGCAGACACTGTAAGAAAGAGTTTTGCTAGTATGTTAAAACAACGGCCGAATGATTAGCGGCTAGCATGGCTAGCGCCACTAAGACTTCGGTCTCTGTGTGAACTCCTGGAAGAATCTGGATCCTGACTTTAACTCAGACATTTCCAAGTTCGGCAGGTTCTACGACAGACAGAGGACTCTGTTCAGCCTTCCTGTTATCTGCTCAAAGCGCTGCTCTCTCTCTCTCTCTCTCGCAGCCAGAAAGAACCTCAGAAATCTCTCTGCTTATCATAGAAAAATAAATTTTCTTTCAAACAGCTTCTTCCATCTCTGATGTTTTTTGGGGGGTTTTACCTTATCAACCAGTCAGATCCAGACAAGCTAAGTCTCCTGTTTACACTGATTTCCGGCCGATTTCTTCTTGTGTCTCTAGTTTTAGCCATAGCAACAGTGTGACACAGGCCTAATAAAGCAACTCCTGAGTTAACCATTGGTTTTATATGAAGGAACATAAACCACAAGCTCTGGTTAAATCTGAAACTCTTTCACCAACTTGAGTCTTCTGTTGAGATTTAGGAACGAATCAAAAGATTGTGGTGCAGTGGGACATGTTCTGCGTTCAGGTTTGATCGCATTCAGCTCACAGTCTCACACCGTGGTTAAAGTCGCGGTGGATTCGTTATTTGTTGGGGTTTTTTAAGTCATGAACTCATATCATGAACCTTGGTGTTCCCCAAGGTTCCTTACTTGGTCCACTGGTCTTTAAACAAAATTTCTTACATGTTCTTGTTGAGTTCACACACATGGTTTCCTTTTTAAAACTCTCTGATGTCATTGATCAAAACTACTCTAGCAGAAGTGAGAACTAAGAACCTCTGGGTTTGTTTTTCATTTTAGAGAAGAGATAAAGGTTTCTGTCAGATTCAGCTTCCACCAGCTACGGGTCCCTGATTGGGTCAAACCAGTTGTGGTGTTTCTTGGCTTTCAGAGAGCAATTTGGTTCTTAGCTGAATGTTTTTCTGCAGAGAGCATCATATCTGCACTGTAAAACATCGTTTCCTGGGATTGCTTTGAGCTCCATCATCCAGCGGGCGGCTTTGACTGAAGCTGAACACCTGAGATCATCCTGCTGGGAGGAGAACCCAGAAGAACCCGGAGGTCAGACTAGAGGTCCCTTCTGATCTGGGTTCTCCCAGGATGGACTGGAGAATGTCGATCCATTTCTCTGCTGATCCTTTGATCTTCATAACCCAACCCAGGAGAAAGACATGGATGGAATCAGGTTAACATAAACCTGGAAATAATCTCAAATCTTTACCATTTAGATTAGGAAATCCCAAAGGTTCTGTTAGAAGGTGAACTGGACCTCTGGATCTCATCTGAAGTATCTAAAGAAGGTTTTGTCTCAGAGGTTTGGACGAGGCCGTGTGACGGTTATCTGATGTGTCCCTGGAGCAAATAAAGAAATTATTTTCACACGTTCAGAAAGGTTCCTGACGCGTCTGCTGACGTTTCTCCCCCCAGATGAATCTACGTCCGTGAAGGTGGGCTGCTACATCCTGATTGGAGTGGGAGGCTTCTCCATGCTCCTGGGCTTCGTCGGCTGCCTTGGAGCCATTTATGAGAACCGCTGTCTGCTGGGCCTGGTGAGTCCTGCTGGGCCCGATGAGTCCTGCTGGGCCCGGTGAGTCCTGCTGGGCCCGATGAGTCCTGCTGGGCCCGATGAGTCCTGCTGGGCCCGGTGAGTCCTGCTGGGCCCGGTGAGTCCTGCTGGGCCCGGTGAGTCCTGCTGGGCCCGGTGAGTCCTGCTGGGCTTGGTGAGTCCTGCTGGGCCCGGTGAGTCCTGCTGGGCCCGGTGAGTCCTGCTGGGCCCGGTGAGTCCTGCTGGGCTTGGTGAGTCCTCCTGGGCTTGGTGAGTCCTGCTGGGCCCGGTGAGTCCTACTGGGCCCGGTGAGTCCTACTGGGCCTAGTGAGTCCTCCTGGGCTTGGTGAGTCCTAATGGGCTTATTGAGTCCTGCTGGGCCCGGTGAGTCCTGCTGGGCTTGGTGAGTCCTGCTGGGCCTGGTGAGTCCTGCTGGGCCTGGTGAGTCCTGCTGGGCCTGGTGAGTCCTGCTGGGCCTGGTGAGTCCTGCTGGGCTTATTGAGTCCTGCTGGGCCTGGTGAGTCCTGCTGGGCCCGGTGAGTCCTGCTGGGCCCGGTGAGTCCTGCTGGGCTTGGTGAGTCCTACTGGGCCTGGTGAGTCCTACTGGGCCTGGTGAGTCCTCCTGGGCTTAGTGAGTCCTGCTGGGCCCGGTGAGTCCTGCTGGGCCCGCTCAGTCCTGCTGGGCCCGGTGAGTCCTGCTGGGCCCGGTGAGTCCTGCTGGGCCCAGTGAGTCCTGCTGGGCCCGCTGAGTCCTGCTGGGCCCGGTGAGTCCTGCTGGGCCCGGTGAGTCCTGCTGGGCTTGGTGAGTCCTGCTGGGCCCGGTGAGTCCTGCTGGGCTTATTGAGTCCTGCTGGGCCCGGTGAGTCCTGCTGGGCTTGGTGAGTCCTACTGGGCCTGGTGAGTCCTACTGGGCCTGGTGAGTCCTACTGGGCCTGGTGAGTCCTGCTGGGCTTATTGAGTCCTGCTGGGCCCGGTGAGTCCTGCTGGGCTTATTGAGTCCTGCTGGGCCCGGTGAGTCCTGCTGGGCCCGGTGAGCCCTGCTGGGCCCGGTGAGCCCTGCTGGGCCTGGTGAGTCCTGGTGGGCTTATTGAGTCCTGCTGGGCCCGGTGAGTCCTGCTGGGCCCGCTCAGTCCTGCTGGGCCCGGTGAGTCCTGCTGGGCCCGGTGAGTCCTGCTGGGCCCAGTGAGTCCTGCTGGGCCCGCTGAGTCCTGCTGGGCCCGGTGAGTCCTGCTGGGCTTGGTGAGTCCTGCTGGGCTTGGTGAGTCCTGCTGGGCTTATTGAGTCCTGCTGGGCCCGGTGAGTCCTCCTGGGCCCGGTGAGTCCTGCTGGGCCCGGTGAGTCCTGCTGGGCCCGGTGAGTCCTGCTGGGCCCGGTGAGTCCTGCTGGGCTTGGTGAGTCCTGCTGGGCTTGGTGAGTCCTGCTGGGCTTATTGAGTCCTGCTGGGCCCGGTGAGTCCTCCTGGGCCCGGTGAGTCCTGCTGGGCCCGGTGAGTCCTCCTGGGCCCGGTGAGTCCTGCTGGGCCCGGTGAGTCCTGCTGGGCTTGGTGAGTCCTGCTGGGCTTGGTGAGTCCTGCTGGGAGGGTTTTCCAGCTTAATTTAAAGTCAGGTTGGATCAACTTCCAGGAAGCTGTTAACTATGAGTCTGGAAAAGTCTGAAGCTCAGGCTGGAAGAAAAGGCAGGAACCCTGCAGGAGATCTATAACCTCCAGGATCAGGATTTACTGCTGCTTAGAAACTCTGATTGGCTGACATCGGATCACCTGTCTGACAGTCCTCTTCCTCTTCCTCAGTACTTCGCCTGCCTCCTCCTCATCCTCGGTGCTCAGATCGCAGCTGGCGTTCTCATCTACGTTCGGAAGGAAGATGTGAGTGATGTCACTTCCACTGCGGTCAGGTTTTTTACTTTCTTTTCCAGGAAATGTTGACTTCACCTGGCAGTTTGTGGTTAGAGCACTAAACGCTCCGATTGGTCGGTGATCACATGACACAGTACAGAGAGGTTTCTCCTGAGATGCAGCAACTGATGGAACAACTGGTGCTTTGGCTCCCCCTGCTGTTCAGGATGGCAGATTAATTTTAATGTTGCTGTGTTTTAAAAAATATATATTACCATATTTTCTGTGACTTTTATAAAATACTTTTAATTCCTAATTATTTTTTTTATGTTTGTATTAAATTAACTCTTCTTTTTAAAGTACCTTGAGACGACATTGTTGTCAGTTTGCGCTGTATAAACTAATGTTTTAAAAAACACATTTATTAGTATCCATAACAGCAACACATAAAACAGCTCAGTGTTAAACAGGTAGAAAGAATTTGCTTAAATAATAAAGTAATACATAAGTAAAATGAACCATATAAAAACATAAATAGTCAAATGAGAAATAAAAGAATTACATTTTTATCTGGAAAAATAATTTTTTTATGATGAAATTATAAGTATTAATAATAAATAATGCAAAAATAAATCTAAAGTAAAACTTTATAACACAAATTTATTATACAGGCATTAAAAGAAGAAATATTCTAAAAAGACAAACAAGCAATTTGTCTTGGAAATAAATAAATGAAGGAAACATAAATAAATTGAGGAGGAAAGAGTTATTGTTAAAATGATGCTGAAGCAGAGCGGGTCGATGAACCGATTAAATTTTCCACCAGAAAGAAAACGTCCCATCAGTTGGGAACAACCAGGTCAACCTCAGAACCGATCAGACCAATAACCTCCAGGGTCGAAGGTCAGCTTCTTTTCTTAACGTCCTGTCGTCTTCCAGCTCAACAGCGAGATGTCCAACATCATCGGCGAGGTGCTGGATGGTTACCCTGGCAACTACACGACCACGGAGCAGGCGTGGGACTACATCCAGGGAAAAGTGAGTTCAGCGCCAGACGTCCTCGGTCTGTTCGGGTCGTCATCGGCTCAGAACCCCAAACAGACCCGTCAGACTGTCGAGAGAATCTGGTTTCTATTTGCTGGATTCAGACAGAAAGTTCTTACAAAATGTATTGATTTTCTTTATTTTTTTTAACTACGTTTCTGTTCCAGAACTTTGTCTATTAATCGTGTCTTAATTACTTAATGAAGAAGTTGAAGCTGATCTGGTGAAACGTGTTGACCTTTGACCTTGCTGAAGCTGTCTCCATCTCCTTGCAGATGAAATGCTGTGGCTGGGAGGACCAATCGAACTGGGTCAGTAACCAGGTGATCAGGAACAACTCCCAGATGTTCCCATGCTCCTGCCAGAACGTCTCCGTCTACGAGGAGAACGTAGCCGAAAGCGGGTTCTGCGTGTCCCCGACGGCCGAATGGCCCGTTTACGATACGGTAAAGAGACGTTCTGGTTGTCTCCGGTAAAATCTTGCTGAATTCCTGACTGACCCACCGGGCTATGTTCTGGTTCAGGGATGTTCCGACAGTGTGGACAGATGGCTCGTCACCAACATGGGGGTGGTCCTGGGGATCTGCGTATCGGTGGCTTTTATCGAGGTACGCTTCATGGTTCCTTCATCGGGAGCCATGAGAACAACAGAGAACACGTTCAAGTTCTGGATTCACAGCAGATTGTTGGGATTCAGGAAGATACATTCTTGTAATTTTAACCTGTTATGGACAAGAGACACTAATTAGTTTTATGTCTTATTTCTTTGTGAATACACCCAAGGTGAACTATACATCCTACAAACGTTAGTTAATTCATGTTTCTCTCAACACTTTCAACAACAAGGTCATTCAAGGTGCTTTACATGATTTAGTGATAAAATAAAAATAGCAGTAAAAGTACTAAGGAAACTATTAGAAGTTCTTTGATACCATCTAATGGTTGGAGTGTGAACTACGCATTATTCATATATATGTATGTATGTATGTATGTGTGTATATACATATGAATAATGCGTAGTTCACACTCCAACCATTAGATGGTATCAAAGAACTTCTATATAACTTATATATATATACCTCGCAGCATGTTCAGATGGGATTTTTGATTTAAGATGGGTCAGAAAACTGAAAACTTTCCCCTGTTTGTGTCTTACTCTGATTTCCCTGTGTGTTGCAGCTGCTGGGGATGGTTCTGTCCATCTGCATGTGTAGAAACATCCCAGAGGTTTACTCCAAGGTGCCAAAGTACTGAACCGACCTTCATCAAGCTGAGAAACGACCCAGAGGATGAGTTCAGACCAATTCCAGCCTGTATTTGGTGAAATTCTGTCCATATGTTAAATAATTACTATTTTCTTTGTTTTGTTGGATTTTCCAGACTAGTTTCCTTTAAGCACTTTAGAAACGTTTGTAGTTTTGAGCTTCTGATCAGAACCATGCTGAAGATGAGATGAATTAGAGGAATAACCAGCGAGCGGCTCCTACCAGAGTCTGTCTTCTAGTTTCCCTTTAGAATCTGAACTCGCTCCGTTTGTCGGAAGGTGGAGAAACAGACCTGGACGCTTTTTTTATACACCTGTTCTGACATGTGAAATGTTTTTAGTACTTTGTATATAATTTTAGTGAATATTTCTATGAATTGTCTTGTAATATAAACCAGTTCCTCTGACTGCCTGGGTTTAGTGGTACTAGACGTACTGGTTTCCAGTTTAAACTTGTTTTTAGCTTTACAGCCAGTTTAACTCTGATCGTTGCTGTTTTAGTATCAAGCTGACAGAAACCTTGAGCCACGCATGTATTTTTTTTTAAGTTGAATTAAAAATATTGGATTTACTTTGTAATAATTGGTGGGATGAAAATGAACTTAATATGTACCAGTTAATATTTACTCACATGATTTATTATTGTCAATAAACTGATTAAAGTCACAAGTTGGATGGTTGATTAAATTATTGCTTCAGACATCTTTCTGATCAGATCCGTCCATCCTTCCTTCCTTCCATCCTTCCTTCAATCTGTCCATCCGTCCATCCTTTCATTCATCCATCTATTCATCCTTCCTTCCATCCTTCCATCAATCTGTCTGTCCATCCTTTCATTCATCCATCTATTCATCCTTCCTTCCGTTTATCCAGGTGCCCATCCGTTCATCCATCCAAGTATCGATCCACCTGTCCTTCCGTCCTTAATCTGTTCATCCATCCTTCCTTCAATCCATCCAGGTGTCCATCTTTTCATCCGTTCATCCTTCCATCCATCCAAGTATCTATCTATCCATCTGTCTCTCCGTCCTTAATCTGTTCATCCATCCATCCGTCTTTACATCCATCTATCCTCACCAAGCTGAAGTTGCTTTCTGAGTCGTTCTCTCCATCCGCTGGGATTTATCTTTTTTCTTTCCGTCTTTCTTCTACCTGTTCATGAAGAGAAGAGCAGAAGCTTTAGCTGGAGTGACTAACTGCGAGATGTCCACCATGTCTCCTTCCAGCAGAAAGCCGCCTGATGGTCTCCTGCTCCTGGACCTGTTTGGACTTTATCTGATGACCTTCTCAGCAGAACATGCTGTTAATAAAACAACCCCTTTTTTCTGCATTTATTCGTGATCTTTAACCACTTGATATACAGGAGGCGTGATTGGTGCTGAGGCGGATCATGTTCTGATCCATAAAACACGAATAATACTAGATTTATATCTGATGAAGAAAACCAAAGGAGAGATTGACTTGCTGAGATGGACTGAGGTCTGGACTGGACCTCCATCCAGCTCTGGATGTTATAAACAAACCTGAAAATTTGAAGATTTTCCTTTTTTTCACATCAATCAAAGCTTCTTTATTCCAATCACAGCTGCAGACGCATGGTATCCCCCCTCGGTGGGAGCAGGACTGAACGCCTTGATGCCTGCAGCTCCTCCTGAGGCCTGTCAGGGTTCATCCATCAGCAGCCTGCAGCGAGGGCTTCCCATGGGACAGAGCGCTGCTGCACGACTCTCCAGGCTGTCTGTTTGCTTTCCATGTCCAAGACGTCAGGGACCAGAATGCACCTGGATAATGGGAGACTGACGGACAGCTGATGTTTTCACAGTTAAAGAAGAAAAGGATCTGCTGCAAGTCTCTAAACATGAACTTCTACAGACGGTGAGCCGTCCATGCCTCCTGAAAGTTGCGTGGGTTTCCTTACGCCAGCTCCAAACGATCCGTGTGAATATTAACAAATACAGGATGCTTTGTGAATGATAGATCAGGACCGCTGAACTCCTGCTTTAGCTGCTGTTTCCACTTTTTTTATCTCTTCACTGATGGGTAAAAAGCTTCAGAACCAACGTTTTCATATAAGACGTCTATCCGTTGTCTCAAATCAAGTGTAAAAATGTCCTACCGTCTGAGAAAAGTTTAAAAGGTGTCGGAACAGCAGGAGGAAAACTCAAAGCAAATCTGAGCTTTTATTGTATCAAATATGAATAAATGGAGGAACTGAGCAACAAATCTTCACTAACACCATCATGAAACCCCATTTCTCACATTAAAATAACACATTGGAACAATGACACCCTAATTTAACTTTAGCCCTTCCTCTATGACAGACAGGCTAAGCAAAGGCCTCCCCAACACGTGCATATAGAAGTTAGCAAGACTCAGCTTTTATTTTGATAGTCCACTTCCGCTTATCAGCCAGTTAATTTGCATATTAGCTAAATATTTAGCTCTGAGTAAAATATTTACTTCAAAGTTATATATTTAGCTAGCCAGTTTAGCTTGTTAGCTAAATATTTAATTTGAAACTGTGACATTTATAAATGAATAACATGGACGCAAATATGACTGAATAATGAACCCCCATTTTTTTTCTCTTATAAGAGGCTAAATAATCCAAATTATTGCTGTTTATTTTTGACAGCGCCCCAAACACAGACGTCAATCAACACATCAAATGGTAATTAGTGATATTTGTGTTTTTATTGGGATATTATGTCTGCATTAAGGAACTGGAAACCCCCTATTACACCTATGAACTTTCAGAATTGATGTCATGTTGTTGTCCTAAACTGGAGAAGTTGCATTGATCTAGCTGATCTAGCTCTAGTTATTGGCCTCATCCGGTGTAGATCTGATTCTGTTCAATCCATTTATTTCAGTCGGTCCAATAAACATATTTGAGATATGTTCATCCATATATTCCTCCTCATAAATCAGAGAGAAGATCTGACTCAGGCTCTTTCTGCCTCACCTTTCATGCCTCCTAACATCACACCTGAGTCCGTCGCCTGGTCCAGGCCTCCTATCGGTGGAGAAGATACACCTGCTGGATCCAGCTGCAGGAACCGAGCTTTAAACACTGGGAACCTTTTAGATGTGCAGAGATGGACCATTATTGGGGGTTAGAATAATCCCAGGGATGTTTCCTTTGATCCCATCTGTGACTATTTTCTCACCCAGCGCGAGAGCAAGAAGCCTGCTGCATTATTTAGCGCCAGCCTCTGTAGGGCAGAGCGTCCTGGCCTCATCTGTGGCGTCTGCAGCCATGCAGCAGGAAGAGGAGGATAGAAAAAACATAAAGCTCCCACAGAGAGGGAGACGATGGATGGATGGATTGTTTTGTTTTTGGTTTTATTCCCATCTTATTGTTGCTACAAAAGTAATCCTATAATTCAAACTTTATAATTATTCTTATTTGTTTTATTGCTTGTGCTGCTGCTTTTATTTTGTATCTGAATCTCTTTACTTTTGTTGTCTTACACATTTTCTTATTGCTAAATACACTGAACAAAAATATAAACACAAACACTTTTGTTTTTGCTCCCATTTTTCATGAGCAGAACTAAAAGATCTGAAACATTTTTCTATACTATATATACAAAAGACCCGTTCCTCTCATATTATTTACAAATCTGTCTAAATCTGTGTTAGTGAACACTTCTCTGCCAAGATGATCCATCCCACCTTACAGGTGTGGCATATCTAAGTGCTGATTAGACAGCATGAATATTGCACATGAATGCTTTATACTGGCCACAATAAAAGGCAACTCTAATGTAATGTGTAAGTGCAGTTTTGGGAGGAACCGTACCATGCTGTGGTGTTCGCCGATCCAGAGCATCCCAAACATGCTCAATGGGTGACACCTAAACGTGTTGCAGTTTTATACAGACCTATTTCGGCTCTACAAATTGCATGCTTGTTTTTGCTGCACAGAGCAAGAGCTGCAGGAAACCGGACAGACCTGAAGATGAAGGGGAAAAGGGATTAAACTCCAAGCAGCTGAACTCTGGAGAGAAACCTCACTGCTGTGACCAATGTGGCCATAGTTTTGTGAGTCTGAAACGTCATCATAGAATCCACACATGGGCAACGCCTTGCATCTGTGAGCAGTGTGGAAAGAGTTTTAGCTGTTCAGAGTCTCTAAAGTATCATCAGAGAATCCATTTAGGGGAGAACTTTTTCTGCTGCGACGAATGTGGACAGTTTGGTCAAAGATCCATGATGGAGAGAGAGCTAAACCTGATAGAGCATTGCTCCACTGGAGCCACAGACCTGCCTTTCTAAAAACAAACTGAGTCAACATAGCCTTGTTGTCCAGACACATCTTCAGGCAAGGACCCAACTGAACTTCCAGTAAAGTAAAGTCCAGTTCTGTGGCCATGTCTCTAATCCACGTCTTCCCGATCCAAGCCAGTTCACTACATCCAAGCAGCTACTAGAGACTTCAGTTCGAGGTTGTCACGGGGTGACTGCCAATTCCAATCCCTCATCTGAAAACTGTCCCCTGCTCAGACAAATTCAATGAGATTGTATTCTAGAGGAATTGTCCATCCTTCCATCCCAAAGTCTAATCTCTTCCAGTGGCAGACTCCTCACTTTGTCATATGATGCAGAGACTCAGCTGATATGTGTTAGAGGCAGATTACGGCGGAAGTCAATCAAGACATCGCTCTTGATCCTCATCACCTCATCAGAAAACTCATCACCGCTGACTATGACGCCAGAGTAGCTCATCCAGGACCCGAACAAGTTTTTGCCGAACTGCGAACAAGATTCTGGATCCTGCGAGGCAGAAAGGCTGTTCCAAGACTGGGAGGGGCAATAAGAAATGCTGGGGCATAACATATAAGTGCCTAATGATGCATGCAGTGTACCTCAATTTGCTGACCAGTATGGACACTGACTCATATCCAATGAGCCTGTGCTGCTTCGCCAGGTGAGGAAAGTCCTATGAGTTATTATCTGATCAAGGGACTGTAGGGTATTATAGAATATTGTAGAACATTGTACTAAGGCTAGATATAATATTGTAATACTACTGTAATACTGAGAACTATTCTGTTTGATGCCAGGAGAGAACGTGTAAGATGTGTAGGAATGTGCTGACATTGAGGCTGAGTGAAGGGGGATCTGACAAAACCAGATTAGACCGGTTCCAGGAGGGGCCACAGAGATTATAAAGGAGACAGCAGATGAGAATTTGGGGCTTTTTAGATTGCTGCCCGATCGGAGGAGGGTCTAACCAGCCACGGCCGTTTATCCCTTGCTTGACTGTTTGGATTTTTGTATCAGGGCGTTATCATATTATATTTATTATTCCACTAAACCGGATAAAAGAATTGGGTAGTAAGAGCAAAGTAGGAGATGTTGACCTCCTTGTTCAAGGGGCCAGGGGAAAGCTCTTACAGGACGACCTTCAAAGGTGGCAGCTCAGAACTCCAAGATGCCTTCAACTCGCTTGCCGCTGATCTACAGTCACAACTCGCCAGCCAGCAAATTCAACTGCGTTTCAACCTGCCAGCTGTACCTTATTTTGGAGGCTCCTGGGAGCTGAAAATCACTCCATCAAGTTGGCTCTACACACCATCTTGGGGTCTCAAACTGTCACAGAAGAGGTCTCGAGAACCATCCTGACTGAGATGGAGAGCATCCTCAACTCAAAGCCTCTTGGCTAAACTTCAGCGGAAGTTGCAGACCCAGATCCAATCACCCCCAATATGCTGCCAATGGGGTGGCTGGACCCCTCCACACCTCAAGTCATCTACTCTCAGACGGAGCTCCTCAGATGCCACAGATGGAGACACTATAAACCTTGGCTGATCAGTTCTGGATCCATTTTATCAGGGATTATTTACGGTTCCTTCTGTTCAAATTTGTTTAAATTGGCAACAGGATCGTGAGGACCTCTGTAGTGGATATTGTTCTCCTACTTGATCAGCAGCTCCCAGTACTCTGTGGCTGGTTGGTACAGTCCCAGCTGTTTTCCCTGAAACCTATGGGAGATATGGAGTGCTCAGGTTCAGTTCAACGATAAAACTTACACAAGGCTCATTGCTAAACTCGTCAGACTCCCTGCACTGCCACAAGACATTCCCAACTGACCTTTCAACTTTATTTCCCAAAGTTGGGGGCAGCTGTTCACAAGATTTTCAGTTCTACCTGTTTCTGGAGATTCTGAAAGCTCCAGCATCCCATAAAGGTTGGTTCACACGGCAGGATTTTAAAATGGTCGTGCAATCTCTAAAACGTGAGAAACAACACACATAGCGATAAAAAAATAATGGATACAACCGTTTGGTCCTACAGTTTGTGGTGTGCGTCCACAATGACGAGACTCCACACACAAACAGATTTTACTTATGAACATTCCCAGCTCAGATGAGAAATCTCACAAAAAGTCATGAACTAAAACTTGACTACAGAGTAAATAAACATGGCGGCAGAGGCGAAGGCATTGGTAATAGAACAAAACGATCCAAGGCATATCGCTGCCTGTCACCTTGCTTTTTGATTGGCTACACCTCATATTCCATAGGCTGCATGCTCGTTTGTCCTCGCAACACACCACACACGTTGTGATATTGGGCCAAGACAATCCAACATGTAGAATATCCTCAATTCGTGATCGGAGCACTGAACACACCTCACAAGGCAGGAATATCTTAAGAGTCATCTCGATCATCAGGGCACCCTTGCAATTGACGGAAGGGGAGAATTGGGCCAAAATAGACCTTAAAAATCTTGCCGTGTGAACCAGCCTTAATACTCAGGTTGTTCTCTATAGGGGATGACGATACTTAGCTCAACCAATCAGTCCACTTTTACTCTGTTCTGCCATCGCTATTACCAGAATGCAGGTAGCAGCCATGGAGTGATAGTGTCTCTATCTCACAACTGGAATAATTTCTGAAGAAGGAGTCCTGTCGGGTCTTTTCGACCTGTGGGACCCCAAAAGCAGCTGATAGGTACTGGCAGGTCAAGAGGAGTGCGAATCGGCTGGTCACTGAGCCACAAACTTGAATGTGGGAGGAGTTTGGTGAGGCCATGTAAAACGACTTCCGTACGGCTTCTAGGCAATTCTGGTCCACCATCCGGCATCTCAGGAGGGGGAAGCGGTGTGCCACCAACACTGTTTATAGAGGGGATGGTGTTGTTGGGATCCATTTTCCACAAATGAACAGAACAGACTGCATCTCACAGCATTCCTAGCTGTGCCCCAATGCATTTCCATTGGTCCGTGGCCAATGATGACATCATGGAGTTTATAAAAGCCAGCAACAACCCGCAAAATTCGTCTTTAAGCTTGGCTCTGCCAGCGGAAGGAGACGCTCCCCACCAGAGAATTCACTTCATTTCTGACCCAGTGGGCGGGAGAGAAATCCCTTTAAATCTTCAAAGTACCAGCTGAACAGCTACACAGCTCTTGTAGATGCATCCAGGAAGCTTGCTGGCAGCAGAACTGTTCCATGACAGTTCTTTAAGAATACGGGTCCTGGCTATATCTGGCGTCGATTCACTGCCTTGGCGGCCTGCAACAAAACCGTGTTTATGAAGACCTTGCCGTGCGCACGTCTTTTGTTTATGAGCTGTTTTATTTGCTGTGTGTTTTTAAACTGTTTTTTTTTATCCTGAGCGGATCCCATTTTATTTCTCTCTTTCCATCTTTTCTCTCTCTTCCCACAGTGATTAAATTTTGCATAGCATTTTGGGTTCTGTCCAGCCGCCGACTGGGTCCTTCCATTGTTAGCCCAAAGCTAAGTAAGTTTCTACTTACGGGGAGAAACTAATGCATCACTCTTCCCTCCCTTTTTAAGATAAACTATGTTTTGACTCTGATGCTGGTTGTTTGTTCCATCCACATATTATTCATTTTCTAAGATTGGTAGTAGATTAGTTAGCATGCTGTAGAATAGATGGGATTTATTGACGAAATGCTTTGGCTGTAAGATTGATCTGTTTTCTTAATGAACCCCCCTATCTTAAAGAGAAGCTTTTTTTGCTTTTTTGTTGTATGCGCACAATTATTGTCCACAGCGTTTTGACCTCATACTTTCAGAAGGGACTGGTTTTATTAATTTGTTCCACAAGGAACCGGTGCCCTGAACTTTAATTAGCAGATTAATAATTATATTAACATTAAATTATTGATCACAATTATTGATGGCTATGTAAACCAGACATTAATCACACTTGTTGTGTCACAACAGTGTGCTGCTGAGCTCGACTCGGTCAGAATAGCGGAATACTTTGAAGACCTCCTCAATCCCACCGGCACACCTTCCAATCTGGAAGCAGAGTATGGGGACTTTGGGCCGGGCTCTCCAATCTCTGGTGCTGAGGTAACCGAGGGGGGTTAAAAGGCTCCTCAGCAGCAGTGCTCCAGGGTGGACAAAATCACCCGGAGTTCCTCTAGGCTCTGGATGTTGTGGGGCTGTGTTGGTTAACACATCTCTGCATGGATAGTGGGAGCAGTTCCCTTTGATTGGCACTTTGGGTGGAAGTTCCTTTATTTAAAAAGGGGGGCCCAGGGTGTGTTCCAACTACAGGGAGATCCCACTTCTGAGCCTCCCTGGTAAGATCAATTCAAGGATCCAGGCCCCTTGATATGGGCTGTTAGGTCCCTGTACTACCGGTGTCAGAGTTTGGTTCGCATTGCCGGCAGTAAGTTGGGCTCCTTTGCAGTGAGAGTTGGACTCCACCAAGGTTGCCCTTTGTCACCGATTCTGTTCATAACTTTTATGGACAGGATTTCTAGGCGCAGCCAAGGTGTTGAGTGGATCCGTTCTGCTGGCCTTAGGATTGGGTCTCTGCTTTTTGCAAATGATGTGGCCCTGCTGGCTTCATTAGAAGCTGGGATGAGTATCAGCACCTCCAAACCTGAGACCATGGTTATAAGCCAGAAAAGGGTAGAGTGCCTTCTCCTGGTCGGGGACGAGGTCCTCTGCCAAGTGCAGGAGTTCAGTATCTCTGGGTCTTATTCACGAATGATGCAAAAATGGAGCGAGAGCTCGATAGGTGGATTGGTGCGGCGTCTGCAGTGATGCGAGCGCTGTACCGGTCTTTCATTGTGAAGAGAGAGCTGAGTTGAAAGGCGAAGCTCTCGATTTACCGGTCGATCTACGTTCCTACCCTCATCTGTGTGGTCACAAGCTCTGGGTGGTGACCGACCAAACGAGATCAGTCATCAGGAGGGGCTCAGAGTAGAGCTGCTGCTCCTCCACATTGAGATGAGCCAGTTGAGGCATCTCAGGTATCTGGTTAGGATGGACGCCTCCCTGGTGAGGTGTTCAGGGATCTTCCCACCGGGAGGAAGACCCAAGGGAAGACCCAGGACACGCTGGAGGGACTATGTTTCTCGGCTGGCCTGAGAACGCCTCAGGATTCCTCCAGAGGAGCTGGAACAAGTGGCTGGAGAGAGGGAAGTCTGGGTCTCTCTGCTTAAGCTGCTGCCCCCGCGACCCGACCCCTGATGAAGAAGTTTCTGATTGGCTGGAGGTTCTTGGTGTTTCTAAAGGACCAAGGAGCTCTGCTGCAGGTTTACTGATTAAACTCCCTCTATTAAAACCAATTTAATCCAACAGAAACATTTAGATTAACCAATTAATATCGTAAATAAAACCAAGGTTTCACTTTCATGAAGTGATGAGATTTATTAGCTGAGTCAGTCTGCAATGCTTATAAAAAGTATTCACCCCCTGGAATGTTTTACCCTTATATTGGTTTTATAAATTAGTCAGGATAAACAAGATTTGGCAAAAAGTTACAAAAAAAAAAAACTTGGTAAAAACGGATTTCTACAAATTAATGACAGTTAAATAAAAATATGTGAAATAAAATCATTGATTGCATAAATATTTACGCCCTTCCAGTCAGTATCCTGTAGATCCCAGCAGGTCTCAGTCAGGCTGTTCCAGCTCTGGATCAGCTGTGATGGAGGTCTGGGCTTTGACTAGGCCACTCCAGAACCTCCACAGCTGGAAGCTTCTTGATGGATAATAAAGGTTCTCTAATCTCTCCAGGATTGATTTCACCTTCTACCTTTACAAGCCTTTCAGGATCTGCTGCTGAGAAGCATCCCCACAGCATGATGCTGCCACCACCATACTCCACAGTGGGGATGGTATCGTAGCGTCTTGCCTGATTACCAATAAGACCCATGTCGGTCTCATCAGACCAAATAACTTTCTTCGTCTTGACCATGGAGTCTCCAACGTGCCTCTTTAGCAAACTCCAGTCCAGCCTTGATTCTGAGTTTTCTTCACCAGCGTCTTCCTCACCGCCGCTCTCCCATAAAGCTCTGATGGTGAAGAACCAACAGTTGTTGCCTGCAGAGTCTCCCATCTCAGCTGTGGAAGCTTGTAGCTCCTTCGGCGTGGTCAGAGGGGTCCTGGTGACCTCTCTCTTTGTATTGCTCAGGCTGTGAGGATGCTTTGATCAAGACAGATTTACACATGGGCCATATTCCTCCTTCTTGATAATGGATTTAACTGAACTCCAGGGGATGTTCAGGGCCTTGGAGATTGTTTTGTCTCCACCCCCTGACTGATACTTTTCAATAAACCTTCTCTCTGATTGGTTCTTTAGTCTTCTGGCTGTAATGGTAGCCAGGAATACGGATTAACCAGTGAATGAACAGCTTTCTTTACAATCACTAGAGACACACTCACTGACCTCAGCTCATCTCTAATCCACTCATTGAGAGACTTCTATCACCAGTTGGCTGGACCACTTTTGAATTAGCTCAGACATTTTTAAGGTGGTGAATATTTATGCAAACACCGAATTTATGTTAAATATTTGTATTTCTTTATTATTTTTGTAGAAATCCGTTTTTACTGAATCCCCAAAAGGATTGTTTTTGTCAAAAAAAAAAGTTTTGCTCATGACTTATTTTTAAAAGCAATAAAAAGGTTAAAACGTCTTAACTTTAAATAGACACGTTTTATATGAACATTTCTCCGGATGCTGTTGCTAAAACATTTCCTGGTGCTTTTATTCTGACGAGTCAAGAGGAAGCTGTTTGCACATGTTGGGTGTGTTGTTGGTTTGTTCAGCGGCTCCTTGTCGCCAGTCTGACCGCGGAGGGAGAACCGTGAGCCCGCAGCGTGAGCGGCTTCTGTCGGAGAGTCCATCGGATTTCTCGGTTTTTGTCGGAAACACTCGAGTCCATTTGAAGAACTCGGTGAAATCCCGTTCGGAACCAGAACCCCGGTGAGTTTGGGTTATTGTCTAAAAACAGGAGGCGTGTTTTTGGGATAAATAGAGGATATTAATCATATTTCAGCTCTGAGAGTTAAAGATATGGCAGAAAATCGATAAAAAGAAAAAGTTACTGATGTTAAAATGTGTCAAACTTCAACATGTGTGTTTATTAAATTCAGTTTATTATTTCAATATTCAGCTCTTATAAATTAAGACTAAATGTTATTATTATGTAGTTTTCCTACTCTGTGATAAAACAATATTTACCGTACTTTATAATAAAAATTAATTGACAGCTTATTTGTCTAATTTTCAGTTTAAGATTTACATGATTTGTTATTTCAACCTTTTTGTTGTTAAATGATCAGAATTAAAAACAGTCAGATTTTATTTGGAATCAGTTAATCAGACATTTTAATATCTGGCTTTTGGGTTTTTCGGTACAAAACCGGTTCCGCTGTTCTGGTACCGTAAACATTAGTAGCCTAGTTTCTGTCAGCATTTCTCCCAGGGATCCAGTTTTCCTCACTGAACATCAGAAAAAGGCAGAAAATCATGATTATTACTCCTTTAGAAGAAGGAGAAGATCCTGGATAAAAATGGAGCAAGTTCTGTTGGATAAACTGAGGCCCAGTTTAGTCTTTGGGTTTAATGGTTTCATCTATCAGAACACAAAACAAAGATGAACAGATGGATTAGAACATGGGCTAAAAGTGTCTTATTAGGCTGAGGAGAACCAGAACCAGGTTGCTCAGTGGTCCAAAGTCTTGTTTTCAGATGGAGATCAAGGTCCCAGAATCTGGAGGAGGATTGGAGAGGACCAGAACTAAGACTGTTGGAGGTCCAGAGGGAAGTTTCTAGAGTCAGTAATGATCTGGTACCATGTTCTGGTTCTGGTCCATTTGGTTTTCAATTCAATTCAATTCAAAAATACTTTATTGATCCCAGAGGGACATTAAGTGGTGTAGCTCATATAATTAATTCTTTAAGGAGTTGTTGTAGATGATGATAGCTGTGGGCAGGAAGGATTTCCTGTAGCCGTCTGTGTTGCAGCGAAACTGAAGAAGCCTCTGACTGAAGACGCTCTGTTGTTGTATGACTGTCTAATGAAGAGAATGCTCAGGGTTGTCCATAATTTCTTTGGTTTTATGAAGAATCCTTCTTTGCATCATCATCTCCAAATGTTCCACAGTCGTCCCAAGAACAGAACCAGAACAGAACCAGAACCTTCTTTATCAGGTTGTTGAGCCTTTTTAAGTCCCTGGCTCTGATGCTGCTACCCCAACAGATGACGGCTGAAGAGATTACACTCTCCACAACAGACTTGTAGAAGATCTGCAGCATCTTGCTGCAAACCTTGAAGGACCTAAGCTTCCTCCAGAAGTCCAGTCTGCTCTGTCCCTTCTTGTAGACGGCTTCACTGTTGCGCCTCCAGTCCAGTCTGTTGTCAAGGTGAACTCTGAGGTATTTATACTCCTCAACCACCTCCACTTCTTCTCCCATGATGGAAACAGTTTTTGACTTATCCCTGTTTCTTCTGAAATCTACAATCATCTCCTTTGTTTTGTTCACATTCAAGGTGAGACGATTGTTTCCACACCATGTCACAAAGCGGTCCACCAGCTCTCTGTATTCAGCTTCTTGTCCATCTCTGAAACATCAGAGTATTTCTGCAGATGACAGGTCTCTGATTTGTACTGGAAGTCTGAGGTGTACAGAGTGAAAAGGAATGGTGAGAGTACGGTCCCCTGTGGTGCTCCTGTGCTGCTGACCACCTGGTTTGACACACAATCCTTCAGTCTCACAAACTGTGGTCTGTTGGTCAGGTAGTCATTGATCCAGGCGATTGTTGAGGGCTCCACCTGTGTCTACAGGAGTTTCTGACAGAGCTAATCAGGCTGAATTGTGTTAAATGCACTGGAGAAATCAAAGAACATGATCCTCACAGTGATGCCTGCTTTGTCCAGATGACAGTGGGTTGGTTGAAGTAGGTGGATGATGGCATCTTCAACTCCAACTCCACAGCGATAAGCAAACTGCAGTGGGTCCTGATACATTCTTGTTTGCTTACTCAGGGGTGCCAACAGGAGTCTCTCCAGGACCTTCATGATGTGGGATGTCAGGGCAACAGGTCTATAGTCATTGATGACTGATGGGTGAGTTCTCTTTGGTACTGGAACAAGGCAGGATGTCTTCCACAACACTGGGACCGTCTCCTGAGTTAAGCTAAGGTTGAAGAGGTGCTGCAGAATCCCACAGAGCTGCTCTGCACAGGCCTTCAGGACTCTGGGGCTGACACCATCTGGATCTGCAGCCTTGTTCTGTTCAGTTTCTCCAGCTGCCTCTTCACCTGACTTTTGGAGACAGACAAGTGGGAGGGGGAGGCAAAGGGGGTAGCAGCATCTCCTGACTTGGTTGAAGTCAAACTTGTGGAATCAGAAGAGTCCATGACTGAGGTGAAGGATAAAACATCCTAGGTGTAACAGGAAAGCTGTTGATCAGAGGAGAGTGGGATGTCTGTTTGGCTGGGAACAGGAGAGGAGGATGCTGAGCTAGTTCCTGAACTGAATCTGTTGAAGAATGTGTTCAGTTCATTGGCTCTGTCCAGACTTCCATCTATACAATCCTTCCTGTCCTTAAAACCTGTGATCTTTCTCATTCCTGACCAGACATCTCTGATATTGTTCCTCTGTAGTTTGTTCTCCAGCTTCTTCCTGTATGCCTCCTTGCTGGCTCTGATCTTGACCTTAAGTTGCTTCTGTATACTCCTCAGTAATTCCCTGTCTCCCTCCCTGAAGGCTCTTTTTTTCTTGTTTAGCAGTTCCTTCAGGTCACTGGTGATCCAGGGTTTGTTATTAGGGAAGCATCTCACTGTTCTGGTGGGGATGATGTTGTCTACACAGAAGTTTATATAGTCAGTCACACACTTAGTCATGGCATTGATATCCTCTCCATGTGCTTGGCAAAGAGTCATCCAGTCTGTGGTTGCAAAACAACCCTGCAGGGCTTCTTCAGCTTCCTGTGACCATTTTCTCACAGTTTTCTTTCTAACAGGTTGCCTCTGAACAAGTGGTTTATATTCTGAACAGAGAAAAACAAGATTGTGATCTGATTGTCCCAGAGGAGGTCTTGGTTTGGACGTATGAATCCTTTACATTTGCATAAAACAAATCCAATGTCCTGTTTTCTCTTGTAGAGCACCTGACAAACTGTTGAAATGTTGGAAGTGTAGTAGAGAGCGAGGCATGATTAAAATCACCAGATATTGCCACAAATGCATTGGGCTGCTGTGTCTGTAGCTTAGCAACAATGGAACTGATGACATCACATGCAGTGTCGGCAACGGCTGAAGGTGGAATGTAAACAACTGCCAAAATTACACTGGTGAACTCTATTGGCAAATAATATGGACGAAAACTCACTGCCAAGAGTTCGACATCTGGGCTGCAGAGACGACACTTCACAGTAACATGTCCTGGATGACACCATCTGTTGTTGACAAGCACTGCTGCTCCACCACCTTTTCTTTTCCTGCTCGTCTTCAGATCTCTGTCTGCTCGTACAGTCAGGAAGCCTGGCAGACAGACGTTGGAGTCGGGGATATGATCCAGCAGCCACGTCTCCGTAAAACACATAACACTGCATTCCCGGAACTCTGGCTGAGTCTTTGTAAGGGCTTGGAGTTCATCCATCTTGTTAGCCAGTGATCTTACGTTACCCATTATGATCGATGGAAGAGATGGCTTGAACTTCCTCTTTCTCTGTCTCCTTTTTGCTCCTGCTCTGCATCCACGTCTCCTCCTTATCAACTCATCTGGGATTTGTGGCTTCAGTTGAGGTATTATTTCAGCTTTTGCGATGTTAATCAGCTGCTCCCGGCTGTAAACCACATTGTTGCCATGGTTACGCATCATAACAAATTGTCAGAAAATTAAAAATTTAAAATCAAAGCAAAAATCCTTCCAGCTTCACAGCACCAAAAACTAGAAAGTATACAGGTAAAAAAAATGCTTCTTTAAGAAAAAAGAGGAACCAATGTACAAAAACCCAAAACTTAATATGTAGCCACTCCAACATGCAGCCACCCAGAGCAGCGCAATTCTAGAAATTTCTAGTTTCTGAAGTCCAGTCAGCACTGCGGTCTACCAGGGCATTTTACAGCTTTATGGAGATGCTGACTTTATTTTTCAGTAGGATGTGGAACTGACCCACACTGCCAGAGGTACCAGAACCTGGTCAAATGACCATGGTGGTACTAAGGTTGATTGGCCAGGAGATGGACATGACTAGAACCCCATAGAAAATGTATGGAGGAACAAGTAGAACCTCTTCCAGCAGCTTATAGAACGCCTCAGCAGCCAGTAGAACCTCCTCCAGCAGCCAGTAGAACCTCCTCCAGCAACCAGTAGAACCTCCTCCAGCAACCAGTAGAACCTCCTTCAGCAGCCTGTAGAACCTCCTCCAGCAACCAGTAGAACCTTGATCAGCAACCAGTAGAACCTCCTTCAGCAGCCTGTAGAACCCTCTTCAGCAA
This sequence comes from Valencia hispanica, assembly GCA_963556495.2. Classification (NCBI taxonomy): domain Eukaryota; kingdom Metazoa; phylum Chordata; class Actinopteri; order Cyprinodontiformes; family Valenciidae; genus Valencia; species Valencia hispanica. Next base: position 60,722,345 of record OY747701.1, read on the forward strand.
CCAGTAGAACCTCGTTCAGCAACCAGTAGAACCTCCTCCATTAACTTATATAACCTTCTCCAGCAACCAGTAGAACCTCCTTCAGCAGCCTGTAGAACCTACTCCAGCAACCAGTAGAACCTTGATCAGCAACCAGTAGAACCTCCTTCAGCAGCCTGTAGAACCTACTCCAGCAACCAGTAGAACCTTGATCAGCAACCAGTAGAACCCTCTTCAGCAACCAGTAGAACCTCGTTCAGCAACCAGTAGAACCTCCTTCAGCAGCCTGTAGAACCTACTCCAGCAACCAGTAGAACCTTGATCAGCAACCAGTAGAACCTCCTTCAGCAGCCTGTAGAACCTACTCCAGCAACCAGTAGAACCTTGATCAGCAACCAGTAGAACCCTCTTCAGCAACCAGTAGAACCTCGTTCAGCAACCAGTAGAACCTCCTCCATTAACTTATATAACCTTCTCCAGCAACTAGTAGAACCTCCACCAGCAGCCAGTAGAACCTCCTCCTCCTATTTGATGATGCATTCACAGAGCAGACAAAGGGGGACTTTCTACGGTGGCCCCTAGAGATAAAACACATGCAAACTTCACAACGGAAGTGCTCCAGGACGCTAGGGGGCAGTATTGAGCTTTTGTTACCTAGTGTCTACACAAACCAGGAAGTAGATCCACATTCCAAACAGGAAACAGAACAGGCCATACGGGGAACCTGGTTTTCGTCTCATCTTTTTTTAATTTTTTTTAAATTGAAAAACAATCACATTACAATGTAAGAGAAAACATAAGAACGAAATCTCAGTAGGCAAACTAATAACTTATATAATTTACAAATGGAAAAAAGTCTAAGCAGCAGGAACCACAGGATTTATACATTCAACAAAACAAGAACACAGGCTTATATAACAAAAATAAAAGACAGAGGACCAAGAAAAAAATAAAAAATAAAACAGGCATTAGTTCAAAAGATCTTCTAGAAAACTAAGAAGTTTTACAGCATGAGTATTATTTACATTTTTTAGGGATTTGCAAAACAAAGTAAAATCATTTTTGGATTCACTTTCATATAACGGCACTTGTGAATAAAAAATTTCCCTAAAATTATCAAATTGCTAACAACAAATTGAATCTGTTTATTTTTATCTAAACAACCAAACTGAATAGTACTATAAGTGAATGAGGGGATATCGTAACTCTTTTTGGATAAAAGCCAATTGTATAATTCTGACCAAAAGGTATTTACCAAGTTGCAGTCATAGAAAAGGTGATTCTGAGTTTCAATATCACTATTACATAAGGAACATAAATTATCTTGTATGTTAAATCTGATATGTAAGAATTCCTTACATGGATATATATTATTAATCGTTTTAAAGTGGATTTCCTTCATTTTGGGGAGAAGGGGATAAGAAAGAAAACCTGTTCTTATGAATTTGGTATCTGTGTTTGAGAGAATCGGAGAAAGAATTTTCCTTCTGACAGGAATAGGGAAAAGCTTGACTGACAAGACTCTTCTTAGGAAGGAATTATTACATTTAGGGTCTGTAAAACACAAGTCATCTATGAATAAATTAGGAAGCTTAGGTGTAATTGATCCATGTAGGATATTTTGACTGATCATCTGAGTAATAGCTGGAGAAATAGCCTTTATAACTCTAGAAAATTCCATTAAGGAACAGTCTAAACTATATTTAATTTTAAAATCATTATGCTCCAAGAACTTACCATTACTGTCCATCAACTGAACTATAGCCCAAACCCCTTTGTCCATCCAAGTTTTATAATATATCGATTTTCGTTTATATAGAACAAATCTGTTATTCCATATAGAGGAGGAATGTGGGCTAAAGTTATGCGAGTAGATCATTTTCCGTTTTCGTCTCATCTCATTCTGACCTCTGGCATCTACGTTTGCTTCATAAAATAAATATGTTCGTCGTGAGCTCCAAATCAAAACTTCTCTTCTGATCGATGTTTTTTAATTCTGTTCACTGTAATGAGAAAGTAGTAATGTATGTGGATTTGGAGAGATGAGGAAAATTCATCTGAAGCTTCTACAAACAGAGTAAATGTGTATGTAGAAAGTGCTACATGGATTTAACCTGAACTGGATTTCACACTATGGAATACTACAGGAACGCATCATTAACGTACGTAAACTCCTACAGTATCACTGTAAACATCATTTCTGATTGATTGATTGATTGATTGATTGATTGTGCAAGGACCTAGACTGGTGTAAACATTACTCATAAAAAGACCTTTGTATAAATGTTTATGTTCATAAAGGTGATAGTTTCCTGGGTTGCTCTAAGTTAAGGTCCACTAATGGTAATAATAAACCGAACAGAAGGATCTGCATATGATTGTTTTATTTACATTCATTCATTACATTGTAGTAATAATGCAGGGAGAACCAAGGAGCTGGAGGTAGATTTCCATAGTTGCAGTCGCAGACCACACCATACTTTATATACTGTAAATACCTCGATGTTCACCTGGACAACAGACTGGACCGGAGCCCGAACAGTGAAGCGTCTACAAGAAGAAACAGCAGACGGGACTTCCTGACCAAGCTTTGGTCTTTGCTGCAGATCTTCTATAGGTCTGCAGGTGAAATTAGGAAAATTCGAATATCCTGCAAAAGTTCATTTATGTCAGTAATTGTACTTAAAAAGTGAAGCTAATATATGAGATAGACTCATTACATGCCAAGCGAGATATTTCAAGCGTTTGTTTGTTATAATTTTGATGATTATGATTTACACCTTATGGAAACCCCAAATTCAAAATCTCTGAAAATTAGAATATTGCATTAAATCAATAAAACAGGGATTTTAAATGTCGGACCTCTGAAAAGTATAAAACTTTATGAACATAAACATTTATACAAAGGTCTTTTTATGAGTAATGTTTACACCTGTCTCGGTCCTTGCAAAATCCAAATGTCAAAATCAATCAATCAGAAATGATGTTTACAGTGATACTGTAGGAGTTTACGTACGTTAATGATGCGTTCCTGTAGTATTCCATAGTGTGAAATCCAGTTCAGGTTAAATCCATGTAGCACTTTCTACATACACATTTACTCTGTTTGTAGAAGCTTCAGATGAATTTTCCTCATCTCTCCAAATCCACATACATTACTACTTTCTCATTACAGTGAACAGAATTAAAAAACATCGATCAGAATAAAAGCTGCGCTATTCCTAAAAGAGAAGTTTTGATTTGGAGCTCACGACGAACATATTTATTTTATGAAGCAAACGTAGATGCCAGAGGTCAGAATGAGATGAGACGAAAACCAGGTTCCCCGTATGGCCTGTTCTGTTTCCTGTTTGGAATGTGGATCTACTTCCTGGTTTGTGTAGACACTAGGTAACAAAAGCTCAATACTGCCCCCTAGCGTCCTGGAGCACTTCTGTTGTGAAGTTTGCATGTGTTTTGTCTCTAGGGACCACCGTACTTTTCAGCTCTGATGTAGTTTTTAATCAAGTGAATGAAAGTACTTTTAGGTATTTTCCATTTGGATCACAGATCAGAACCAGTCCGGTACTGTCAGTCATGGTTTCTCCTGATGACATCATGTCGGAGAGACGTTGACTAGACCAGAAAGATTGTTCTAATGTCTCAGGGTTCCACCGCTGCTCTAATCTGATTATTCTAACAGAGAACATGCAGGAACTGATCTTCAACACGGACCTGATGAGAAACAGAGTGAAACTGGTTCTGTTTGCTGACGGTCGGTTCTGAATGAATCTCTGTTTTGACCTGAGAAGGTTAAAGGTCACTGATGCTGGCTGGTTTGATGCATTCAGGGTTCCCCTGTTGATGGTGGTGCAGCAGAGTTCAGGGACGAGGTCGCCCCTCACCATCTGCCTAATAACTGAGTTAGGCTGAGTTTAATCGGGTTAGAACCGGAGGGAGACCTCTGTGGGTCGGAGGAGTTCAGGTCCTGTTAACGTGTTAATTTAATCAGCAGATGACGACCTTCTTCCTTCCTCTTCCTCCCATCTGTCGTTTCCCATCACCTCAACACACAGGAAGTTGTTTGAATTCACAGTTATTGAAAATAATCATACATCATCAATAATTCATCTGTTTTTCTATGGGATCAGAACAGTATGACCTTGTAATGAAACTGAAAATAAATATTGGCATTGAAAAATATTATTGTAACTGAAAATATAAATTTTGAATCTGAAATAAATATAGTGAAAATTTTTGTATTGAAAGTGATTTTTTTCCCTATGAAACTCATGTATATGCATTGAAAGAAATAACTCAAGTTTTCAAACTTTCATTTTTCTTTCCAATGCTGATCTTTTTTTCAATGCCATCATTTTTTTCCGCTTCATTCAGGTGATCCTGTTTTGACGCTTGTGTGTGCACGCACATGAGGGGCGGGGCTTCAGCCTCCATATGTTTGCATGAACGAGGCAGGAGGGAAACTCCGACTGTCCGAGGCGAGTTTTATGCTTGTGTAGCCTGTTTTTGTTGGAGGCTCTCCTCATTACAGACAGTGTGGGATGAAGGGATGTAAATACACACTATATATACCATATTAAATAACTGTATTTATTTCAGATCCACAATACATATTTACAATACATGTCAATAACGTTAACAAATCAATTAAGACTGGTGTAAGCAAAGCTAACAACACTGACAACTCCTTTTTTATGAGATTGCAGAACGTAATTGTGACACACACTCTAAACCAGAAGGTGGCGCTAATGCGCGCCAACTGCCATGACAAGCTGAGAAGAAACCGTTTATATCTTATTTTTTTATTATTATTAATTATTATTATTCCACAAACCACATTATGCTTTCTGTACACCTAGAGACTTTGAAACGATTCAGAAAAGACTCTTAAAGATTATCAGCTCACATCTAAAGACTTGGGTTAACAGTTTTTTAGTCTCAGACTAAAGATTTTATAAACACTGAATCTTGTTGGGACACTATTTAAAAGACTATTTTAGCTTCCCGCAAAATTCCTCCCATTATGCTCAGCATTATACAGTTTCTTTATGTGCGAATGTTGTAGCATTCTTTGCCAAGATTAATGTTATGTCAAATAAAGACTTGCATTCAAAGTGGGAACTGTATCATCAACTCATATCTTTTATGCTGTACCACTTGCTCCATGCAGATGCACAGATAGCGCTGGTTTGTGCCTGTATTCCAGGGGGCAAGGTTGGCATACACTTTGTAACTTATGGCCCATTACTCAGCCATGCAACACAAATATTGTATTTGTTGTGTATAGACCCTGTTAAGCTCCATAGGTGGCTACAAAACTGTTATTTATAAATATGACACCTATGTTTATAGCCTACTTTACAGCAGGAACAAAAAAATAATTGATATGTGGAAAGGTGAAAGACAATATCATAAACAGGACTCAAACCCACCATCATCAGTGATGTAATCCTGTTTAATAACCACTCTGCCATAGCAGTAAAATACAATAACAAGCAGCCAGGGTACACTGTAAGCGGACAGGACCCCCACACGGTCACATGGGATCTGTAGCTTTGTGCTTCCGCTTGTGTGAGAACAGCTTCATTGGTTGTTGATTGATTTACGTCAGAACGACTACACTAGGACTTGGATAATATCAAACAGGTTTGATTCAAAAGACTAAAGACTGTCATAAATCGGGTCCCCAACTGCAGATTATCACCTTCCACAAACCACATTAGAAGCAAAGAAAATGTTGATCCCACTCGGACAGTCGGAGTTTCCCTCCTGCCTCGTTCATGCAAACATATGGGGGGCTGAAGCCCCGCCCCTCATGCGCGTGCAAATTTCACTACATTTATTTCCGATTCAAAATGAATATGCCAATTTTTATTCTCAGTTTCATTTCAAGGTGATTCAGTTCTGATCCCATATTTTTCTGAGTTTTGGACCGGTTCCTGGATCCACCTATTTGGGCTTAATTGGTTCCATTTAAAGAAAGAGTTCAGATTTTTTTGATGTGGACAAAATAAATCAGAGATGTTGTGTTTAGTTAATCTAGAGGTCATGAGGTCAGATACTAAAAAAATCTGATTTTATTCTCTCCCACGTTCATTAAATGCATCACAGCTGAAAAATGTCCTTTTTTTCTGTTAACACAAAAGTCACGTTTGAGTCACTTTGTTCTGACTTACTAATGATCTGGGCTCCTTTTACCTGAACTACTGCCTACAGTAGTACCTGCCTCCATGCCTCAGTGCGGCGTGGCATGGAGGAGATCAGCCGGCGGTTCTGCTGAGGTTCTGGAAGCCCAGGTTGCTCTGATAGAACCTTCAGATCATTTTCATCGTTGGTTCTGGTGTCTCTCATCTTCCTTCTGACAATCCTCCATAGATTCTCTATGAGGTTCTGGTTAGACCCGTTTGCTGACAAATCGAGCCCAGTACCATCATGGTCATTGGACCAGGTTCTGGTACCTCTGGCAGTGTGGGTCGGTACCAGGTCCTGCTTGAGATTAAAACCAGCATCTCCATAAAGCTGGTCAGCAGAAGGAAGCATGAAGAGCTCCAAAATGTCCTGGTAGATGCTGAGTTGTCTGAAAACCCAGTGGACCAGAACCAGAACATGGTACCAGATCATCACTGACTGGAAACTTCACACTGGACCTCCAGCAGCGTGGGTTCTCCCCCACCTGTTGCTGCACACTGCTAGTCAGCTGGCTGAAAGACAAACTTGCCTCACAAAGGTGAGCTATGCAAAAGAAATGATCTCCGCCTGTCTCTCCTGAAGTATTGGCTGATATGAATGCAGCAGCAGGTCTCTACTGAGCATGCTCAGTCCGCGCTGCCTTCAGGTTCCGGTTACTTTATGATTTTGTTTGAGGAGGAAACATGCGGTGCTTCAGCAGAACAAAAAGTAATCATTCTGTTCGTCTGACAGCTGATCAGAACCTCTCGGGTTCCCCCGGTCCGTTTGTCGGGCCCAGTCACTGTGATCCACAAAGCTGCACTTGGACACTTGGGTCTGTGGTTCCCCTCCTTATGAGGGATGACCTGAACTTTAAAGCAGGTGGGGGGGAGCCAGAGCAGGCAGGTGGGCCAATCAGAACCAAAGTCCTCAATCAATCGCCTGCAGAAATGTGACTGAAACCAGAACCATCAGCTGCTGCTGCTGGGTCGGGTCTGCGATTCTGAGAAAAGTCAGCCATCTTGGTTTGGTTCTGGACTGACCGTGTTCAGATAAGGAGGTGGAGCTACTGAGGGACACAGAAAACGGATTGGTTTAAATTATGTGAAACATAATTTGAGGTCAAATTGTTTCAGTTCTTGGTTTTATGTATCAGAACCAGAACCATCAGAAAATGTTAATCCACAACACAACATGTTGTGGATGAATTTAGAGTCATCGCCTCTGATTGGGAAATTATTTGAGTTAGTTGCTACTAGAGATGATTAACGGCACCACCTAGTGGCCGTTACTGGATCTGCAGCGTGACAGCAGGAAGATTTGATTTCAGTCAGAACCAGTGCCGTAGCCAGAACTTGTTTTTTAGGTGGGCCTAACAAAAAATAGTGGGCAATATACATATTATTAAACTTAATTTTATTTGTAAGTTCATCTGTGGCTTTAACAGATGTGTGTGTCTGCATCTGTAAGAAACCGTTTTGAACAGAAACAGCTTAGAACGAAGCATCCAGGCCAAATAAAACCTATTAAAGCTGTAGCCTGACACAGGCAGCTCATATCAGCTTTCTGACAGAAACAACAGTTATTATTAGGCAGTATTTAAGCCTTATTGGGCTTCACTCACTGTTCAAACAATGTGCTGGTTTCCCTTGTCCCATCAGATCAGCGGCAGTCATGTGCTGACTGCAAAACTTTACAACGTGTAAACATAACAGTATGGCCAATGTCAGATACCCAGGGATTTATTTGATTTCCTGAAGGGCTAATATTAAGGCAGATTAGGTTCAGAAGCCTAATTATGTTTCCTCATCACGCCGTTTTAGCTAACCAAAAGTTAAACAGGCCACGATCATCTGGGCTCTGTGAGCTCAGCGATTGGTCAGATATTCCCAAGGGACTATGGGAAATATGGTAGCAATGTGTTTCAAAGAAAAGTCCCTAAACTAACTGTTTTTAAATAAGTATACATTTATTTATTGTCACATTAAATAGTTTTTTTTTATGCATGAAACTGTACTTTAATAGATTAATCTGGAATATGTAGCTATGGATCCTAATATTTTCAATAAAAATGTTTGTTTAGAACTACAATATTAGACTTAGTTGCACAAAGCAATCTCACAGCTAGCCCTAGCTTGTTTTCATGGCATGCTATTCAAAACAGCCAATGACAGCAAGTGTTGCAAAGTGTTACCTCCAATTTTATTGTTTTATTTTAGGATGATTTTAAGTGACACCACTTAAAAATAAAACACAAGTATATATATATATATATATATATATATATATATATATATATATATATACACACATACAGTACAGATCTTTGGTCTCCGAAGGTCGTCTCCCGGGCCTCCCGTCAGAACCGTTGCTGTTCTGGTAGCTGGTTCTGAAAGCAACTTCTGACACCAAGATGGAGCCTTTTTTTCTACTTAGCTCTGAATGTTCTCTGGTTCTGCTCAGTGTTTCAGTTAAATCGGATCATTGAAGGTTCTAAACTTCCGTCATGTAATCTGACCACTCAGTCAACAGACTCTGATTGGTCCAAATGTCATTAATCCTGGTTCTGTTTACAGATCCTGCCCACTTAGACATAAAGTCCTCATAACCAGAACTGGTACGATGACCCATTTGGCTGGAGGTATCATCAGAACCAGTTTTGCTCATCAGACTGGAATGATTCTACAGCAGCCACTAATACTGGGTTAAATGTCTCTGTTACCATATTGGACCGCTCTGCTGGGCAGAACCACTGGAGACGATGGACGGTTTCCTCCACAAACGTTTCTTACAGGGCCCAGAACCGGAATGTCAGGCTGCTCGCTCTCCCTGCGCAGTGATTGGTCCGAACTCAACCAGTAAACAAGTTCTGATGAGTTTCTGAGTGCATCATTAATAACTGCTGTGCTCTGTACCTGTTCCCTGTTCGGACCCAGCCCTTCCTGGTTCCACCTGTTTAAAGGTTCTGGTCCGGTTTTCCTTCAGGCTGTGGATATTTTTTGTGGTTTTACGACCCGCTCTTCTTTGGAAGTGCCTCATGTATTCTTCTGGTTCCTCGTTGAACTTTATTTTCTGTTTCTCGTGTGAATCCTGTTTCTGCACCATGGTTCTGATTCAGGAGAGGTTCTTGGGACGTTGGAGGAGGCCGTGTGAGGTTCTGCTGTAAGCCCAGTCAGGACCCTGATGGATTTGGGTTTGGTTCTGCTGCGCTCTCATCGGTGCATCATCGTCTGAATCACCGTTTACTCGTCTTCTGTCACGACTCTCTCTCTCGCCGCTTCTTCACACAAACCTTCTGAAAGTCACTCGTGCAGAAAGCAACAGAAGCGTGAGTCATGAAGTGAATCAACCTCCATCAGCGTTTCCCACAGCCGAGCGTCCCTCCCTGCTCGCATCTAGCGGTTGCCGTGGAAACGCCTACACTTTTAAAGCGCTGAACTCATCTCTGCTTCTGCCCACAAAGAGAGCTGTGGGAAAGTTTTGAGGCGGGGGCGGCGGAGGAGCTGCAGATGTTCCTGGTTCCTTTCTTCAGCTCGGGTTGTAGTTCTGCTGACGGTGATGCCGTGCACTCTAACAATGTCTTTGGAGGAGAAACTGGCCCACAGCATCACAGGCCCTCTACTGTAGGAAACCCCTCCCTCCCACCTGCAGGGTTTGTTGTTGAACAGCTCGGTGCCGGTCTCATCTGACCAGAACTCAGATGTTTCTGTTTGTGATGGTAGGACAGATGAGGCTTGACTTGGACCTGCTCTGACCCCTGACTCCTGCTCTCTCTCTCTCCTTTCTGCAGCCAATGTGAAGCAGGTGGGACTCGCCCATCAGCAGGAACCTTTAAACAGGTACAGATGGTATGAGGCTTCCTGCTGCTTCTCAGTCCCGGTTCTTCATGTTTGCTCTGCCATGATTTAACACCAGGGCCGTAGTTTAGGTGCACACACAATGTTCACCTGTTGTCTCCGCCCTCATGAAACCTTTCAACCACAGTCTGTTGAATTACTGATACATTTTCCCTCCTTACATGAGACAGATTCAGAGTTCTCTTCTCTCCTTTTCTGCAGCTTTTCTTGCTAATTTTCAAAATACTTTTTTATCTTTTTGTACCCAAATAAAACAGTGTGGAGAAATGTTCATAAACTGAATATAATACAGTTTTTATTTTAAAAAAGAACATGTTTTAGAGAAGCTGCATGGTGGAGAAGTTGTTGCTCTGCAGCTAGAAGGGTTGGCATGTTCTCCCAGTGCATGCCTGGGTTCTCTCTGGTTACTCCAGCTGATGTTAGGTGAACTGGTCTCTTCCTGTAGGAGTGAGCAGCCGTGCACAGCCAGGGTGAACCCCCCCTCTCTCTCCCAGTGACTGCTGGAGAATGTCAGCAGCCTCCCTGCAGAACCTGCATGGTGAGGGGGGGCAGAGAGTCCCTGGAAGGGTAGACGAGATGGTCCAGGAAGCGTCCACAGCTCCAGATGACCTTCACTACGTTCCTGTCTGCACCCGTTTATAAATCATTCAAGGAAATGACTGAAGACTTTTGCACGGGGTCGTCCATGTTCTTCATGTTCAGATCCCACCGCTGTGCGTCTTCATTGATCTGAGTGTGAACATGGTTGGTGGGATCGACCAGAACTCCAACATGTTCCTCCAGTCAGACACTTAGATCATCGGCGTGGTTCTGAAACATGAATCGGACTCTAGCGTGGTTCTGCAGCCGTTCTAAGGGACATCTGTGATGAAGAGGCAGCGGTGCTTTAAATATTTAAATCCTCCTTGTTCTGATCCCGGAGCACAGCTTCACCTCAGCTCAACGGTTCACTGGCGTTCTCCATCTTTGTTCTGATGTTCCTGCATCAGGACCGCAGGAACGTGTAAACATGACCTGAATTCTGATGATCAATATTTCCCCCCGGAGCAGAAAGCGATGTTTTAAACGGGTCAGACTGTCGCTGAAATAAGGGCAGAACCCCGAGAGGTGAACAAAAATAAAAGCCACTGGTCCAGTTTTGAACTGGTCAGGTCCTGGTGACATCCACACACGGAGGAGGCGAAGGTCCTGGAGAGAAGGATCCAGACTTGGCTGTGCTGGTTGCTGGGAGAACGATGTGGGTAACGGGTTGTTTAGCGTTTAACTGTCAAATACATGCTTCAGATTTGAGGAGGAGAAGGAAAGGTGATCGTCTCCGTTTTCCTTTCTTCTCGTCATCTTCACAGATCTGAGAGTGTTTCCATGTTGCCATGACTGTCTTTATTCTAATAACCCTGATGGGTCTTAAAGAGGCAGTAATTACCCAGAGTGCATCAGTCACCAGGAGAACCCTGCCCCCGCGACCCGACCTCAGATAAGCGGAAGATAATGGATGAATGGATGGATGAATTTCTTTAAATGAGTTATTTTGTGCTTATCTTTCATTTTGGCTGATTTTACAGCCAGGAGAGAGCAGAGCACGTCTGCTGGTAGGAGCTAGAAACCGAAGGTAACTATTTGCAACGAAGCTAACTATTAGCATGGAAGCTAACTGTTAGCAACGAAGCTAATAGTTAGCAACAAAGCTAACTTTTAGCAACGAAGCTAACTTTTAGCATGGAAGCTAACTGTTAGCAACAAAGCTAACTTTTAGCACTGAATCTAACTTTTAGCAACGAAGCTAACTATTAGCATGGAAGCTAACTGTTAGCAACAAAGCTAACTTTTAGCAACGAAGCTAACTTTTAGCAACGAAGCTAACTATTAGCATGGAAGCTAACTGTTAGCAACAAAGCTAACTTTTAGCACTGAATCTAACTTTTAGCAACGAAGCTAACTATTAGCATGGAAGCTAACTGTTAGCAACGAAGCTGACTGTTAGCAATGAAGCTAACTATTAGCATGAAAGCTAACTTTTAGCAACGAAGCTAATGGTTAGCAACAAAGCTAACTTTCAGCAACGAAGCTAACTATTAGCATGGAAGCTAACTGTTAGCAACAAAGCTAACTTTTAGCAACGAATCTAACTTTTAGCAACGAAGCTTACTATTAGCATGGAAGCTAACTGTTAGCATCGAAGCTAACTGTTAGCAACAAAGCAAACTTTTAGCAGCGAAGCAACTCCACAGCATGGCAGAACAGGGAATGGCTTAGTTTATCTGTGGACATCAGGGTTTCATTTTTTAAGGAACTGAAGAAGAAACTGTTGGAATTTGTCTTGGAACACTGACAGCGAAGTTAGTTAAGTTCATTATTTGTGCGAAGGCAGCATAAGAGTCGCATTGCGGTTCTCGGATCAGAGGCGAAATGTTTGCGTATCGTGATCCTGATGTTCCCCCCCCACACACACACACACTCCTGAGACAGGAGCACCGGCACATTTATTCCACCTAAAACGGCTGACAAGGTTCATTATTCATTCATATTCATGCCGTAGACCACAGCAAATTCATTGAAAAAAACGTGTGAATGAGACCGTTTCAGACGTCAGAGACGTCACACGGTCAATCACGGAGGAACTACAGGGATGAGTATCTTCCTCTTTATTTATTTTATTATTATTATTTTTATTTTGTACTTTTGAAAGCTTTGTAAATGTGATAAAACTACAACTTTTATTTTCTCCAACTGTGAGCTGAAGTTCTACATGTAGCAGCTACTGACAGCATATATTTCTGAGCCGGTTTTATACCAGTGTGCAACCCCTTTTTCCAACTAATTTATACCCTTAAAAACTTGTAGACTAACTCGGCTATTTAAATAAATAAAACACTTTATTTTTTTATTTTTATTTTTTTACACGTGTCCTGTTTGTCAGTGTGGAGCTCAGAATTGGTGTCTGAGTACCAAGTAGAAGCCCAACAGATTTACTTTCACAAGCGGAGCAGTACAGCTTTTGCTATAGTACTCCACTTGATTTATGTGTGAAAAATCTTTATTATGAATTGTTGGGGTTTTTATTTCCTGATGTTATGGACACGGAGACGGAAAATTAAGGAGAAGAAAGAAAGAAGATGAAGAAGAGAGGTAGGAAACAAAAAGTCATGAGAGAGGGTGAGTTGAAAATACAAGAGAGGAAGGAGAACAAAGAAAACACAGGAAGACATTGAAGTCTGCCTCCATACCCACAGGACGGCAGAGAGAGGGGGAAAAACAAAACAAAAAAGGAACAAACCAAACATCGTAAACTAAGAACTAAACAACCACATCACACAAGAATGGATATAAAATACAACAACAATGTCACAGAAAAACTCATGGTACCGATTAATCAAGCTCTAGTAATGATAACCTCAGCCCAAGAATATATCCTTAAACACCAGAGACCCCACATCTATGTGTGTGTGTTAGCATGCTGGTGCATATAAGGTTTCTCCATAAGAGTGTTTGATAGCTGGTGTGAGCAGGCATCAATCCGTCTCCCAGGAATCGATGCAGACATGAAGGAGATCGGAGCAAAGACGTCCAAAGGACCCCCAGAGCCCCAGGCGGGCCTGGGGGGCAGCAGCGACGAGCCCACGGGCCCCGCCGGCAACCGGCCGCGCCAGGGCGGGCCGGTCAACGGACCGGGAGAGCCGGGGCCCAGGGGCGCCCCACCCCCTAGCAAGAGACTTGACAAGGGACCGGCCGACGAGGGGCCCATGGCACCGCAGGGGCCGCGGCCGGCCGCCACGCGCCACCTCCACTCCGGGCCAATCCCCACCGCCAACATCCCAGCGCCCCACCCTTGCCCAACGTCAGGGCGCCCCACCGATAGCCGCAGCGGATGAATAGCATCCCCAGGCCAAGCTCAGCCAGCACCTGGACACAAGTTGTACCAGCTCCCGAGTCCTGATCCCACGCAACGCAGAGCGGCAAGACCAGGCATCCAACAAAGGCCAGGGCCAGTCCAACCCACCAATGAACCGACCACGCACGGTTCGCACAGAACATGTGATCGAACGTGCAGAGACGCTGGATCCGTATCCCACCGACTCACCGAGCAGGCACCACCCAACAATCCCAAACCTGGCAACCCTAAAAGAGGTGCCCCAACCAACCAAAGGAAGATATCGGCCCAGCGCATCGGCCGACCGACACACCGCCCCCCCGAGGCCCGGCCAGGCACGCACCAGGTCCGAACCGGATTGACCACCGACGCACCAGTAGGCAGGGGCATCCGTCACCGGCGGGGAGTGACGGAGGGAAAATTGACCCCCCCATTAAGTGTAAGGCCTGAGGTGCGCCAGGCGAGGGGGCAGCCCAAGATCCAACCTGACAGGTAGACAAAGACATACAGACACAGTCATACGTTCCCTCCCTCTTAAACACATACATTCTCACTGACTCACCAAGACACCCAAAAAAATGACGCTGTACCCTCACTCACACACCCCATACACACTTCATGCTCCCAGGTCCAGGTACCGATGCCCCAGTAGAGCCACCAGCCCCCGGACCCGGGAGATGGACCCCCTACCTTCTAGGACGGAGACAAGCAGACCGCCAAGGGCCCCACAGTGGCAAAGCAGCCCGACAGCCCAGGACCCCGACCAGACCGCCTGTTCCTCCTCCGGACCCCAACCCCTGATGGCCCGTAGCGAACAGGGGTGTAAGAAGACCCCTAGCCTCCATCCTCCCGCTGGAGTATGGTGTTGATGCGTGTTGTAATAATGTGCATTTAAAACAGAGGGGTGGGATGTGGGGAAGGCAGCCACACATCCCCCAACCTCCACCCCGAGCCCTCAGTGTCTATATGTGGTTTAACAGTGGGCACCGGCACCAGAGGTGAAGCTGATTGTACCGTTCCCCCTCTGGATGCCGAAAAGTGTGCCCACCCCAAAGTCCCTACATATGTGTCGTGTGAAAATGTTATAAGTGGGAGTGTCTAAGTTGTATATTAAAATTGGGACCCAGGACGCCACGTGATAGTGAGGATGGAAGCCCCTCCTCGCACCCCAGTGATGTGCCCATGCCCCAAGACCCTATATGAGTGGTAAAGTGATGGAGCGGGTGGACAGAGGTGTCCAGGGATGGGGAGGGAAGGACTGGGAGACAAAATGTCTTCCCAGGGATCCAGCTCCCCCACTGACCCCAATAGGCACCGCTGTTCACCGGGATCCACCAGGGGAGGGAGGCCATGGCACGTCCGACCCGGGACCCACGGCCACAGCACCACAAAGCCCCACGGACCCCAAGGCAGTCCCCCCAGCCCCATCCCAGAAGGAGAACTAAACCTACCCTCACATTCGCTCTACTATCAGAACACAAAAGACACTAGACACCCAGGTTGAGTTCGCCCCCCTCCCGCACTACCCTCCCCCCCGTCCAAGTGCCCTCGTAGGGGGAGAGCACCTTTTTTAAAGTGTTTTATTTAAATAAATAAAACACTTTAAAAATCAGGCGTGGTCACCATTCTTTTGGGGCGATTAAAGCATGGGGGGCTTGTGTTTGATCCTTTGTCCAAAGTGGGGAATGATAAAAAAAAGTTTGAGAAACACTGTGCTACCTGTAGATGATGAAGAGGAGCAGCCTTCACTGGTCTAACATGTAAATGTCCTCCCAGTGAACAGTTGCAGTGATGATGTAACCACTAAACAAACAGCGACGGTGTGATCTGCTCCAGCGTACAGACTGAGCGCCGTCCTCTGGGACAGGTGGCTCCACCATCAGTGGAACAGTTGGTCCCGCCCACGCCGGCGGCCCGCGTGCGTCAACATGTCCTCCTGCGATGCTGCCAGCGACCCCGCGTGTGTCACTGTGTCCAACGAGGACAGCCTATCCGTGTCGCGTCCCCACAGCTGTCACAGCGTGTTGGCGCCGGTGTGTCATCAGAACTTCGCGGTCCCGCTCAGATCTTCATCTCTGAGGGACAGAGAAGGAGCTTAGGTTCTGGTTCCTGTCCCGTTGGACTTTGTTCAGACACAGAGCTTCTTCCATCAACCTGGATGTTTCATTAACCCTGAACTGAAAATTGAGAAAATTATTTGGTTTCCATCATTTTTCCAAGTAAAATCTGAACAGTGTGGTGTGCATTTATCTTCAGCCCCCCTGAGTGGGAACCATGTAGGACCGCCTCTGGCTGCAGGTCTTTGTCACATCTGGACTCTAAAGTTCTTCTCATTGTTCTGTCCAAAACAACTCAAGTCTGATCGGATGAGTTCTGCCTCAGATTCTCTAGTGGATTTAGGTTTGGACTTTGACTTGGCCATTCTTTGATCTATCCATCCCATAATATCTCTGGCTGGACGTTCAGGGTGGTTGTCCTGCTGCCTCTAACAGGAACCCTTAAAACTGGACCTGCTGCTGGGTTCCCTGACCAGAACCTCCGAGGATCTCCTAACTAATAAAACATCCCAGCTATGATGTGATACAGAATAAATATTTCTGATAAGAAATAAAAAATGTGAGGTGATAAAAGTTTTCTTTTGACTGGTTCTGGTTCTGGTCAAACGTGTTGTTCTGTGTGGGTTCCTGACAGGTGCTGGGAGAACTCGCAGCCATGGAGGGCGACTGCCTCAGCTGCATGAAATACCTCATGTTCATCTTCAACTTCTTCATCTTTGTGAGTTCACCTTTACTTTCTTGATGTTCTGAGAAGGTTCTGTTGAGTCTTCTGGTACCAGAATATGGGTTTAATATTTGCCTAAGCGACCCTGCAAAGATAAGCGGTAAAGACAAACAAACTGGAATCTGTTCCTTTTATCCCTACCACATGTTCAAGCCTTTCTAAGAGAATATTAGGATCGACTGGATCAGAACCAGCATGAGATCAAACAAGACCAGAACAGTAATACGTCCATTATCTGAGGCCATATCATGAGAAGCTTTCTCCAGGGGTTGGTACCAGTCCCAGGGTTCTGATTGGGTCTCTCCGTCTGTTGCTGCAGCTCGGCGGCTCCTTCCTGCTGGGTCTCGGCGTCTGGGTGTTTGTCGACCCGATGGGCTTCAGGGAGATCGTGGCGGTCAACCCCCTGCTGTTCACCGGGGTCTACGTCATCCTGGCCATGGGGGCCATGCTGTTCCTGCTGGGCTTCCTGGGCTGCTGCGGCGCCATCCGCGAGAACAAGTGCCTGCTGCTGTTTGTGAGTCGCTCACATTTAAATAAGACCTCCAGAGATTTTATCTGACCGTGTTCTGGTTCTGTCTCAGTTCTTCATGCTCATCCTCTTCATCTTCCTGGCGGAGCTGGCGGCGGCCATCCTGGCGTTCCTCTTCAGGGAGCACGTGAGTTCTGTCTCTGGATCAGACCCGGCAGAGGAATCCCCGTTTAGAACCGGGTCTGAAAATCTGTTTCGTGTTTCAGAAGACAGACTGAAACCTTCCTGTTGTCTGTTAAAGCCTGGTTTACAGGTTTTATTTATTTGGATCAGGATTCATTCTTCTTTCAGGCTGGATTGGGACTTTATTTAAATCCAGACTTGGACTTGATTTTATGCAGCTCTCAGACCTGTTTCTGACCAGATTTGATCTCGACTTCAAATCGGTTTGACACTTTGAACTTTAGAAGTGATTCAGTTCACTTCATACTTAGTCTCAGGTTGGTTTTGGACTTGGTTTTAGTTGTTTTTGGACTTGGTTTTAGTTGTTTTTGGACTTGTTTCGGGTTAGTTTTGGACTTGGTTTTAGTTGTTTTTGGACTTAGTTTTAGTTGGATTTGGGCTTGGACTTTGTTTCGGGTTGTTTTTGCACTCGGTTTCATATTTATTTTGGACTTGGTTTCAGGTTGTTTTCTGACTTGGTTTCAGGTCTTTTCGTTTTAAAATTTTGATTTTAGGTTGGCTTTAGACTTGGTTTCAGACTGTGTTAGCGGTGGTTCTGTACTGCGTTTGGACTTGGATCAGACTTGTTTTAAGTTTAATCTCAGTCGTTTGTTGCTGTATTTTTGTGTGTGTTTGTATGTGTAATAAATTACGTTGTTGAGAATCTTGTTTGGTCCTTCTCTGACCCTCGCTGTGTTTGTTTGGCCCAGTTCACCAGAGAATACTTCAGCAGGGAACTGAAACGCCACTATCAAGGCCGGAACAACTCCGACGTCCTTACATCCACGTGGAACGTCATCATGACCACGGTGAGCCGGCTGTCCAGCAGCACTCGCTCCACCTGCCCAACAGCAGTCATCAGCATATTTCTCCCTTCTCTCCAGTTCGACTGCTGCGGTGTCAGCGGCCCTGACGACTTTGAGGAGAGCCTCTTCAGGCTCCTCAACCCCAACAAGATGGTTCCTGAGGCCTGCTGCCAGGTGGTCGTCTTCCTCGGAGACATCGGCGTGGAGCAGTGCGTCAGCGGCAGCTTGGCATTCCGACACAACAAGGTTTGAGAAGAAGAGGAGAGCGCCGATTTCAATCAAAGTGGGACCTCTTTAATTTCCTGTCTGTGTCTGATCTGCAGGGCTGCTACTCGGCCATCGTTGAATACTTTGAGACGTACATCTACTCTGCAGGAGCTCTGGCCATTGTGGTGCTCACAATCGAAGTATGTGCTGCTTCCTCGCTCCTTCACTTTCTTTTCCTGCGAACGATTAAGATCTGGACCCAGCCTGGTAGCAGTGGTCAGAGATGACATATAAGACCACCTCCTTCAGCGTGGTGAGAGGTGTCATGGTGGCCTCTCTCTCATCTCCTTCTTATCACTCCGTGTTAGGTCCGTCTGATCCAGGCAGATTTACACATGGACCATATTCCTTCCATGTCTTGATGGATTTAAATGAACTCCAGGAGATGATCAGGGGTCTCATTTATAAAGCTTGCTTACACACAAAACGGAGTCTAAAAACTACGCAAGTCAATTTCTACGGCAAGTTTAGGATTTATAGAAAGAAAGATGGTGGAAAAATGTGCACAACTGTAAGCACACTAAGCACCTTGTTTACGTACCTTTTGGACAGGGAGGACATTGGCAGCGCAGCCGGTGGGGCGGAAAAACTGTGAATTTAAGACACATTTTCAGACTTGTAGAGCTTCAAACACACTAACACACAACAGTCACCACAGCCCTTATTCAACCACATCATCATCACTCTGTAGGAACATTTACACACCATCTAAAGGAATTAGAACCCAACACCATCCACTAATCACAGAACACTGCATCCAAACTTCTTTTAATTTGCTTTCATTCCAATTTTATTGTTACTACAAGAAGTAATCATATAATTCAAACTTTATATTTATTTTTCTTATTTGTTTTCTCGCTTGAGTCGCTGTTTTTATTTTTTATTTTAATCGTTTTACTCTTGTTGTCTTGTTACACATTTTCTTATTGCTAACTATATTTTTGTCTTTTATTGTGAAGCACTTTGGTCGCCTTTTGGCTGAGTAAAACTCTACATAGATTAACGTTGATTAATCGATTGAAATTAAACGGTTTTCCATACCTCCAAACTTGCCATGGTTACCCGTGAAACGCCCCGTATCAGCCGGCTTCAGTCGATGCACAATATTCAGTAGGCACTTTGCATTGACTGTTTATGGCAGAAAGTGGGTGTTTAGAAGGCTGGAATGATCCAAAATCACCTGAGCACATTTCTAGGGAGAGAGGGATTTAGAAAGAAACTTACTTGGCTTAAGTACATTTTATGTTGCTGAGCTTAAGTATTGCTTCAGTAAGGATTCTAGGCATAATTTTATAAATGAGACCCCAGAGCCTTAGAGATTGTTTTTGTCCTCCATTCTCAGCAGTTGGACTGTCTTCAGATGTATCTGTACTAAATTCATGCTGAAGGAAGACAAACAATCATAACCTTCTTAATTATCAGAGCAAAATCCAGAGTTCAACTAATCAGTAAGAAGTAAATATTTAAATTTGATGCCAAAAACCCTGAGATAAAACTTTTTAACCTGATTGGACTTGTATGATCAAATAGAAATAACTTGTAGCGTGCCCCGAGATGATATGTGCTGTGAATTTGCCATACAATCAACCTGAAATGAAGTTGAATATAAGTCAGATGTGGTGAGTTTAAGTCCTTGCTAGTATAAAGACATTTTTCTACAAAACCCCAGAACCCAACTAAAACTGCAATTTGCAAGTCTACCCATAATTACTGAAAAGTCTCTTTTTTTACTCCTTTATTTAGAAGAGACCTTTTTGTTCTGGTGTCTTTATGGAAGTATCGTTCGTCTAGCAATGGGTCATCTGTAGTTCCAATTACCATTATTGTCAAATTCAACCACTCCCCCATTTTTTAAAGCCTCGTTTTGCGTCTACCTTAAAACTGTTAAGAAAAAAAAGACAATTAAGGAGTTGAAACACTTTCCTGGGAGGCAATCTGTGGAAAGCTCCAGTAAAAAATGTTAAAACCCAGAAGATCAGGACGTCTTCTTTCCTGTGAAAGAATTCCAGGTTAAAGTTGTTTTCAACCACTTCTTCCATATCTGGAAAAGAAACACAGTGGGGTTAAAGGTCATCCACAAGAGACAATTTCAGAATCCATGTATTCGGCTGCTGACACCCCCTGTGTCAGTTATACGTTCAGCCAATAAAACCCACCTGCTTTTGTTTAAAAAAATAGTTTTACTCATACCTAAAGTGTCCAAAATCATGCATCCACATTGAGGTTGTCATAACTTCTGCATGAGACGACCAAGAAGCTGACACCTCTCCATGCCTGATGCGGCTGTGTGGGCCGTTAACGAGTTAATTACTCATTTAGATTAAAGCAATCAGATCAATACCTGTAAATATACTCAGGGTGTGATGCCCTTATCTGAGGAACACAGAATCCCCAAGGCTCCTAGGTAATTACACTGACAAGTTGAGGGTTTGTTTTAGTTTTAGGTCACCCCGGTTTAATCAATTACAATAAGTCAACATTTATATTACCAATTACCTTTAGCTGTGGATGTCTACCTAATTTTAGTGTATTTCTTATTCAAGACAAGGCAGTTTTATTTGTATAGCAACACTTTCTACAACAAGGTGATTCAAGGTTTTTTACATGATTAAAGGGTAAAATAAAAATAGCCGTAAAACACAGACAAAGTATATAAAGTAAAAAAAGCAATAAAGCATAAAACACACACAGAGCATATGATACATCAAAGCATAACACAAAGCAGCTCTAAACAGTTTTTAGTTATGATTTAAAAGAACTCCGTGTTTCAGCAGCTTTGCAGTTTTCTGGAAGTTTGTTCCAGATTAGAGGAGCATAGAAACTGAAAGCTGCTTCTCCATGTTTGGTTCTGATTCTACGGATGTTGAGTCGACTGGAATTAGAGGACCTGATTGGTCTGGGGGGGGGGGTTGCTATAGTAACAGTAGATCTTCAACATACTTTGGTGCTAAGCCATGTAATGATTTATAAACTAGTAAAAGTATTTAGAAGTCTATTCAAAATCCTTTGAAGCTTTTATTGGTTTGTGCAAATCTAAACCACCATCTCCTCATTAATACCTTCTTTTGGAAGGTTAGCCTTTCTAACAGCTACAACACAGCACAGCATACAGCATTTAGTACTCATGATCCATTCCTATTAATAATACTTTTAACAAACACAAGCTGTCAGTGGTCAGTGTTTTTTCATTTGCTGTCCCTGCTCTTACCATAGTGTCAGAAAAATCCTGTAAATATTAAGAAAATGTGTGACTCTGAGCCCGATCACAACCCAAATGACTAATTACAGCCCCTGTCTCTCCTTGATCTGCTAGGAGAGCCATTCTCACAATTTGTCATTCTGGTGTTAAACAGCCCGGCTTCAGAGCTTCAGTGCCAAAAGCCAGATATTGGAAACCAGCCTCTAATCTCCCGCAGTGACTCCTCCCCCGTGGACAAGGTGGACGTTCCAGTCTAGCGAAAAAGATGGCAAAAAATGTGAAAACACTGACCTGATCAAAGCTGGATGGTTATCAGCAAACACACAGGACCACTGTATTATTTACCATTAGTGGCCTTTAAAAACATTGCTGGAAAAAAACAATATGTTATCCAATATTATTAAGCCTAATAAGCAACAATTTGCTGCATATACTATCGTGCCTGCTCATTTCAGTTCCTGTGTTTGCTCACCAGAATGTGACAAACCCATCAGACTTTCTACAATCAAACCTTCTCTTCATCCTGATCTTCCATTCCTGCAAGGAGAACACAGACACTTTAATACTCGGGATTAATCAATAGTCCACCTTCTTTTCCCTGTTGGAAAAAGAGAAATATTTTAATTTTCAATTGTTACATTGTCATTACTCTAAAAACGAAGTCTTCAATTTCAACCAAAAAGATCTTTCTCATGATTGACTGTATTTTATCTTACATCAGTGGGATGATGTCTGGGATGACTGATTGATGTATTGTTCTCAATAATAATGTTCCTCAGAGAAGATCATTGATTGGTTTTAGTGTAAAGTTTTTAAAACCCTTTCATCAACATTTAATAGTACCAAGCAGAAACCTAAGTTTCATGTTTTAGTTGTGCTCAACTAATAAAATATTCCTACATTACTGTTTCCCCTTCTCTCCTGTGTGTCATTGTGACGTCTTTGGGAGAATGTTTACTTTAGCACCTTGTTAGCTGATAAGAGTCGGCTCTGTTTTTTCCTACTTAAAGGATCCCATTCACTTTATTCTTTTAT